>JAIGNY010002899.1:55000-362500 GCA_020152595.1 Chiridota heheva | reverse complement strand
TCTGTATGCGGCCCAGAGCATAGGCCTTACTAGGAAAAACTTTGTGCCTAAAAGTGGTGCAATTCCATTTTTGTAAGAGCCCTGGGCACTAAATACGTCAAATACAGTATATATATATATATATATATATATATATATGTATGTATGTATGTATGTATGTATGTATGTCCTGGGTATGACATTAAACTGCATCCGGTGGTGAGGCTTTAGTTTGGGAGTTCTGGAGTTTTGGGGAGTGTGGAGTCACCCCTTGGTCATCATCACTCCCAGGTCCACTCTGGCCTGGAGTGGTAGTACCTGTACAGGGTCCCATCTATGGGTTAAATAGATCTGCCTACGGCAGCAGGTAGTCAGAGCACTGGCAAGCGAGCACTAAAAGACCTGTACCTGGTTACCAATGCCTTCCGCTTCGGGGGATATCATCCATGTGGCATGTGGATACTGCGAGCTTCACATAGGAGTGGCGACCAGTGGAGTTTACTTTTCGCTTTGAATGGAATGTTTACAATGAAATCTACTGCTAATGAAAATTCATGCTGCCTCAGTTGTCGCGCAGTTGGAAATGGACTGCTTTCCCAGTGAATGATCAGGCTGGGAACGATAAGTGTGCTTTTGGTCAAAATAGAACTAAAGATGGAATTGTTGACTGTCGCAACATGTTTCTCTTTTCAACATTTAATGCAAGGACACTTAACTATCCTGAGAGAATAAGCGAACTGGTAGCTAATTCTGAGTATCACAACATTGGTATTATTTGTTTACAAGAGCATGGACTCTTTCATGAAGAGGAGATAAAATATACCAGGCTGAGCAAAGGGTGGACGCTGGTAACCAGTTTAGCTTGGAAAAATCAGCAAAATGCAACTATAGGAGGTGTTGGCTTACTTCTCCAGAAACAGGCAGTACAGGCGCTCAACAAGGTAGAGATAATCTCTAAGAGATTATTGGTAGCAACCTTTAATGGTAACCCTGCTGCAACTGTGATATCCTGCTACAGTCCAACCAACCAATCAAATCTTGATGAGGCAACCAATTTCTATGAGGAACTAGCAGAAGTAATCAAATTGGTTCCAAAGCACAATGTTCTTTTATTCGGAGGGGACATGAATGCCCAAATTGAGAGAGATGACTACAATGGCATATCTTACCACAATGAAACAAATAGAAATGGCCAACTATTGCTGGATTTGCTGACAAGCTGCGATCTTATTTCACTCAGCAACATTTTTAAAAAAAGGTCAGGATAGCTCTGGTTATTCACGTATCTTAATGGACAACATGAGCAGTTAGACTACATACTTATAAATCGCAAGTGGCGTAACAGTGCTAAAAATTGTGAACCATACAGCTCCTTTGTTTCAGTTGGTTCTGATCACAGAATTGTTACCGCAAAGCTGAAATTAAGCCTACGGGCCAACACAGTAAGTAAACGCCCTCCACAGTATGACTGGTCTTTGCTGCTCGATAACACATCAGTGCGTGAGAGCTACAAAGTTGAAGTTCATAACCGCTTTGAAGCACTGCAAGCTTTACAGATGGACGAATTAGTTAAAACTATCTACTCCAACCTCATCACCGCCTATGAAATAGCAACCAAAAAACACATCCCTAAGAAGTGAAATCGCTCCAAAAGAGTACCATGGGAAGATGATGGTATCACTGAAAAATGACTGGCGCTGAAGATGGCATATCACGCTTTATGCCAGAGTAGTGAGGGAAATATAGACGTTACAGAGTATGATCACCTGAAACAGGAATTAAAATCGGCATACACAAGAAACCAGGAAAAATATATTCGTAAGAAGACAAAAGAGATCACAGATGCTGCTCACCAGCGTAAGTCCAGGATAGCTTGGTCAATTATTAAAGAAGTTAGTGGCAGGAAAAGCTGAAGCAGAGGAAAAATCAGAGCAGATACACCTAAAGAAAGACTTAAAAAGTGGCAACAGCATTTTCAACAACTGCTGGGGCAACCACCAAACACAAATGATGCTGCAATCTTACCTGTAGTTAAAGGTGAGCTTCCTATTGACACTGAACCATTCACTATGACAGAGCTAATTACAGTCATCCAAACTATGTCCCTTAACAAAGCAACTGGCTATGATAACGTACCAACAAAGGTTTGGAAAAGTGGAATATTAAACCAGCAACTTCTGGGCATTTGCAACATGGCTCTACAAGGTAACATACCAACTGCATGGACCAAGAGTGAAATTATACCCATACCAAAGAAAGGTGACCTTGGTGTGACCAGTAATTACAGGGGTATCAGCCTTACATGCATCTAAGCAAAGATCTTTAACAAACTATTGTTACATCGTATCCGAGCACACATTGAACCGTTTCTTCGTAACAATCAGAATGGTTTTAGACCAAAACGGGGCACAATATCGCAAATGTTGACACTTCGCAGACTCATTGAAGGCTTAAAGGCAAAACACCTACCTGCGGTGCTCACTTTTGTTGATTTTCACAAGGCTTTTGATAGTATTCATCGTGAAAAAATGCTGCAAATCCTCCTTGCTTATGGTATACCGCCTATCATTGTCAATGCCATTGGTATTATGTATAAAAACACAACAGCAAGGGTCAGAAGTCCTGATGGTAATACAGACTTTTTCCAAATTCTGGCTGAAGTTCTACAGGGAGACACTCTTGCTCCTTTCCTGTTTATCATAACACTCGACTATGCTTTGAGGAAAGCTATTGAGAGCCATGAATACCTGGGTTTCACCTTGAAGCAACGGCAGAGCAGACGCCACCCATCTACAACATTAACTGACACTGATTTTGCAGATGACATTGCGCTGCTGTCAGACAACATTGCTGATGCTGAACATTTATTACACAGAGTTGAACAGGCTGCCAAAGAGGTTGGTCTGACAATAAATAGTCAAAAGACTGAGTACATGATGTACAACCATCCACAAGCTAGCCTCAAGGACATTAATGGTACCACTTTAAAGCAAGTCACCAACTTTCAGTATCTTGGTTCGGGGTAGACTCCACCAAGAAAGACATAGATGTCCGAATTGGAAAAGCATGGACTGCCTGTTCCAAGCTGAGCAACATATGGCGTAGTGATCTCTCCAGAGATCTCAAAATCAATTTCTTCAAGGCAGCTGTTGAAAGTGTGCTGTTGTATGGATCTGAGGAATGGACTATGACAAATGCACTTTCAAGGAGACTGGATGGTACGTACACAAAATTGCTGAGATTTGCCCTTAGTGTGTCATGGCAACAGCACCTCCCTAACAGCCAACTTTATGGAAACTTACAGCCTATTTCTGAAGTTATCCAGGCAAGGCGCCTTAAATTTGCTGGCCACTATTGGAGGAGCAGAGATGAAGTCATACATCAGACACTTCTCTGGGACCCAAAACATGGAAAAAGAAGTCGTGGTAGGCCAGCAATAACCTACATTGATGTTCTTGAGAAGGACACTGGAATTGAAAGAGATGTCCTGCCAGGTGCCATGGATGATCGCAAGCAGTGGAGGATCTTTGTCGGCAGTGCCCAAGTTCGCTCGATATGATGATGATGATGTATGTATGTATGTATGTATGTATGTATGTATGTATGTATGTATGTATGTATGTATGTATGTATGTATGTATGTATGTATGTATGTATGTATGTATGTATGTATGTATGTATGTATATGTAATATTTGAATATTCCTGGGAAAATTGTCTGCACAAATCGTCTGTCACGTGATAATGAATCTGAAATACTGATTTCTTGTTGGTTTGCCCATAGACTCCACCATGGGCCCTACATTAGTAACTTGCAGGCCATATTGAATGGGTGCAACACTCTAAATGCGTGTACTTGTACTTCTATTGTTAGGCTTAGTGATGCATTATTGATATTCTTTTGTATAGGGATTTAATATATTCACTATCATAAAAAGCAAAAGAAAGGTCTTTCATCTCCTTCAGCCATAAAGGTTTTTTAGAGCACTTCCTTCCACAACAACTCTTTGTATTTTGGTTTATGTGCTTATTATTATCATTTGGATGTTGTGATAAAACAAATAAATAAATGTGGCATTATCTCTTCACTTATTGTACAATTTGATATCTTTCGTATGGTGATTATTTAGTGATCCCTCTCTTGTGGTAGGCAATTTTATTTGACTTTTCCCCCTCCCCCAAGTTTTGTGACTTTTCCCCCTCCCCCAAGTTTTGTGACTTTGCCCCCTCCCCCAAGTTTTGTGACTTTGCCCCCCCCCCAAGTTTTGTGACTTTCCCCCTCTCCAAGTTTTGTGACTTTTCCCCTCCCCAAGTTTTGGTGGGAAAATCCTGCCATGACCTACAACCAATCATTGGGTAACACACAAGTTTTGAACTTGAAAACCATCTTAACAGGAAAAAGCTTTGAATGTCTTCTTTGACCATTTTGTTATTTTACGGTATTATCATGAGATGATGTCTAAACACTACAGTATTATCATGAGATGATGTCTAAACACTACGGTATTATCATGAGATGATGTCTAAACACTACGGTATTATCATGAGATGATGTCTGAACACTACAGTATTATCATGAGATGATGTCTGAACACTACGGTATTATCATGAGATGATGTCTAAACACTACTGTATTATCATGAGATGATGTCTGAACACTACAGTATTATCATGAGATGATGTCTGAACACTACGGTATTATCATGAGATGATGTCTAAACACTACAGTATTATCATGAGATGATGTCTAAACACTACAGTATTATCATGAGATGATGTCTAAACACTACAGTATTATCATGAGATGATGTCTAAACACTACGGTATTATCATGAGATGATGTCTGAACACTACAGTATTATCATGAGATGATGTCTAAACACTACGGTAATATCATGAGATGATGTCTAAACACTACAGTATTATCATGAGATGATGTCTAAACACTACGGTATTATCATGAGATGATGTCTAAACACTACGGTATTATCATGAGATGATGTCTAAACACTACAGTATTATCATGAGATGATGTCTAAACACTACAGTATTATCATGAGATGATGTCTAAACACTTATCATGAGATGATGTCTAAACACTACGGTATTATCATGAGATGATGTCTAAACACTACGGTATACACTACGGTATTATCATGAGATGATGTCTAAACACTACGGTATTATCATGAGATGATGTCTAAACACTACGGTATTATCATGAGATGATGTCTGAACACTACATGAGATGATGTCTAAACACTGTATTATCATGAGATGATGTCTAAACACTACGGTATTATCATGAGATGATGTCTGAACACTACAGTATTATCATGAGATGATGTCTGAACACTACGGTATTATCATGAGATGATGTCTAAACACTACGGTATTATCATGAGATGATGTCTGAACACTACGGTAATATCATGAGATGATGTCTGAACACTACGGTATTATCATGAGATGATGTCTAAACACTACGGTATTATCATGAGATGATGTCTGAACACTCACGGATATTATCATGAGATGATGTCTGAACACTACATGAGATGATGTCTATATCATGAGATGATGTCTCATGAATGATGTCAAACACTACGGTATTATCATGAGATGATGTCTAAACACTACGGTATTATCATGAGATGATGTCTAAACACTGAGATGATGTCTAAACGGTAATATCATGAGATGATGTCTAAACACTACAGTATTATCATGAGATGATGTCAAACACTACGGTATTATCATGAGATGATGTCTAAACACTACGGTCATGAATGATGTCAAACACTACAGGTATTATCATGAGATGATGATGTCTAAACACTCTAAACACTACGGTATTATCATGAGATGATGTCTAAACACTGATGTCATGAGATGATGTCTAAACACTACGGTATTATCATGGATGATGTATCATATTATCATGAGATGATGTCTAAACACTACGGTATTATCATGAGATGATGTCTAAACACTACGGTATTATCATGAGATGATGTCTAAACACTACGGTATTATCATGAGATGATGTCACTAAACACTGATGTCTAAACACTACGGTATTATCGAGATGATGTCTAAACACTAATTATCATGAGATGATGTCTAAACACTCATGAGATGATGTCTAAACACTGAGAGATGATGTCTGAACACTCATTATCTGAACACTGAGATGATGTCTAAACACTACGGTATTATCAGAGATGATGTCTAAACACTACAGTATTATCATGAGATGATGTCTAAACACTTATATGATGATGTCTGAACACTACGGTATTATCATGAGATGATGTCTGAACACTATTATCATGAGATGATGTCGGTATTATCATGAGATGATGATGTCTGAAAACACTACGGTAATATCATGAGATGATGTCTAAACACTACGTTAATATCATGAGATGATGTCTAAACATCATGAGATGATGTCTAAACGGTATTATCAAACACTACAGTATTATCATGAGATGATGTCTAAACACTACAGAGATGATGTCTTAAACACTACAGTATTATCATGAGATGATGTCTAAACACTACGGTATTATCATGAGATGATGTCTAAACACTACGGTATTATCATGAGATGATGTCTAAACACTACGGTATTATTATGAGATGATGTCTGAACACTCACGGATGAATATCATGAGATGATGTCTAAGCACTCACGGTATTATCATGAGATGATGTCTAAACACTCACGGGGATATTATCATGAGATATTATCATGAGATGATGTCTAAACACTACGGTATTATCATGAGATGATGTCTAAACACCACGGTATTATCATGAGATGATGTATAAACACTACGGTATTATCATGAGATGATGTCTAAACACTACTGTATTATCATGAGATGATGTCTAAACACTACGGTAATATCATGAGATGATGTCTAAACAATGCGGTATTATCATGAGATGATGTCTAAACACTACTGTATTATCTTGAGATAATGTCTAAACACTTAACTTACACCTACAGTAGAGGTGACTCAGTGTTTAAAATCATTTTGGTATGTTCTGGAATATCAGAATATTAATCATTTTGCATTTCTTCCTCTCTTAAGGCCATCCCAGATCATGTTCTGCCTTCCTACATCTTTTCCGTCAATGTCCCATTTTTGTCCAAAGTGCAAGATGCAGAGGGGAAACAAAGTAGCATCATCACAATGTGAGTTTGCCGCAAATATCTTAATCTTTCTAAAGAAGGTTTAAAGAGGATTAAGTGTTTAATCTTCATATATCACAAGGAAAAGGTGCATCTGTTTGATACATAGATTAGATAAGAAGCTAATTATTCGCAGATCTGTATTTTAGTTCCTATTTCCACCTTATTCTATCTGATCTTGATTCAGTGTTTTTGCTTTAAAAAATGTTAAGTTAAGGATTTTGAATTTTAAATTCATCTAAAAATTAGTGAATGGGGTTTATTGATCATAGGAAAGGTGACTTATAAGTTATCCATTTTTATTTTCTTGAAAATGATATCAAATTACACATGTGATTTTTCATTCTTTAAAAGTTGAACGAACTTCAATGAATCTTGCTGTTGGGTTCATTAATGAGAATTATTCATCTAATCAAAGTAACCAAGTAATAAAAACCAATAGCAGTTAATTGTAATCATTTGTTCATTATGATAAAAATGATATCAGTTTCGTTTTGATAGTTTTGTCAATCCATCGGATATCACAAAGGTGCCAGTGTTTCATGGCAGTAGTATAATAACTAAAGAGGTGCCATGACAAATTAAACAAGTGGTTTTACTTTCTGTAAAATTATTACTTTTCATTCTTCTTCCTTTATTTGGTCATGATGATGTATAATTTCTGTGTAAGATGGTTTTCACCAAAAAGAAATATAATTCTCCATCTTGTTCTTTGTGAGGAATCTGTTGACTTTTGTGTGTTAAATTCATACTCAAGCCACGATGCTTCTGCTTCTTCCTGCTTTCTTTGGTACAGCAGATTATCCCTGGCAAAACTGATACAGCCGCTAAACTTGCCCTCTCCTCCCTTCCCTTTTCCCAAAACCTCTCTGACACAAACCGTGCATCGCAGACCGTCAATGGAACTCCCCAGCCCAAATCCCGACAAATCCACCATCAACAACCTTTCTCGTATCGACAACGCTCATATTACCCGTCTTAGAATTGGTCACACCCACCTCACCACTCCCATCTCCTTAGGTTCCCCACCCCTCTGTAACAATTGCCACTGCATCCTTACAATCCAACACGTTCTCCTTGCTTGCCCCTGACAACCTTCCCAGAGCTTCTCTCGCTACCCACAACTCTATTGCTGAGTTCTTCCAAAAAAATCCTCCAGATAAAATAGTCTCCTTCCTTCAGCATGATCCTCTACCCATACCTCCTCTTCCACCTCTGTTTTTAGTTTTACCCATGCACCTCCTCTCTCGATCACAGCTTTCTGGCTTTTTGTTCTTGAACCTCATTCTTCCCCTGGTCTCTTTCCTCAGCTTAAAATGAACCTCTCAGGCCAATTTGACCTTCGCGTTGAAGACCTCATCAAACAAACAAACAAACAAACAAGCCACGATGCTTCTGCTTCTTCCTGGTTTCTTTGGCATCAGCAAATTATGCAAAACTCCCTCTAGACAGGACACCAGTGCATCACAGGTCAACTCCCCAGCAAGGACACAATGCAGCGCTCGCTCGCTCGGTACCTCTCAGCTTGAACCCGGTACCTCTCAGCTTGAACCCGGTACCTCTCAGCTTGAACCTGGTACCTCTCAGCTTGAACCCGGTACCTCTCAGCTTGAATCCAGTACCTCTCAGCTTGAACCCGGTACCTCTCAGCTTGAACCCGGTACCTCTCAGATTGAACCCGGTACCCCTCAGCTTGAACCCGGTACCTCTCAGCGTGAACCCGGTACCTCTCAGCTTGAACCCGGTACCTCTCAGCTTGAACCCAGTACCTCTCACATACAAGCTGACTCCCTAAGCCTTGAGTATGTTTGTAAGAATATAGATAACGTATTCAAAAGAACATTACTGTTAAACTATTTGTAAACAGTTTAACAAAGAAATAATGATATTTTTCTGAGCATTGATGTACCTTTCTAACTCATCAGATTTTCGATATGGAATACAATGATGGGGACCTCGCTACTCAGCATGCCATGGGCCATCCACCAGGCAGGGTTTGGTATGGGTATATTTCTGTTGTTAGCCATGGCAGGATTAACACTGTATACATGCCATAGAGTAGTCCAGAGTGTCAGTAGACATGGTAAGTGTGTTGGCACCACCTGGAGAATTGTATGTTTGTTGTTCACAGTTCCATATTAAGTAGTGTTTTCAAAGTCCATGAATATGCGGATTTATGATGTATGACTGAGCAGAGCTTGTTTTTTTTATATTTTCTGCCAAAATTATTTAAACGAGAACAACTTATTCTGAAAAAGAATTATATCATATTAGCTGTAACTTGTATTGTTGTTCATATGTGATTGTTCTATTTAGATGTTTAAATGGTAATAAAACACGAGGTGACCAAAGAAATGATTTGCCTTATCTTTGTGCTTTGTTACATTTGGGGAACATGAAAGAAATGTAAACAGCATTTATTATCTATTGATGTTGGTATATGCTATCAGTCAAAGAATATGTTGGTTACGTGCTTATTAGAGCATGGGTGCACATCACGTCAGATATACTATTTTCAAGATTGTGCTACTCCTATTTTTGTATTCTGTTTTATGAAGCTGTCTGTTTCCCTAAGGGATGCACAGTATTTGATACTCCATTTTGCCTTTCTAGAGCGCCAGGGTGGTATGGTGGAATTTTCTGACGTCTGCAAGGCTCACCTTGGCAAGTTTGGGGAGATAGTGAGCGTTGTGTTTTCATTGGCTGCTTTGCTGGGGGCCATGATCGTCTATTGGGTACTCATGTCCAACTTCCTCCATAGCACTGTTAAATTTGTATACGGTAAGATTTTTATTTCAACTTTTAATAAAATGATTGATCGTTTTCAAATAATTGTGAAGCAGTTATCAGAGTTTTAATGCATTCAGATTTCCTTTTTTGGAAGCTAAGGAAAACTTTGGCTTTGACTCTCGAATTCAGAGTTTAGAGAAAAAGATCTTTGAGTACCAAGACTCTCATCTTTGTTTTAGCACATGACCTCATTTCAGTCAGGATGTCTCATCTCCATATGCCCTGATTTTTTTCGCTAAATTAACTTTAACTTGTATATTGTACTTCAATCACACAGTTATACATACACAAATACTAACACATTATTTTCTGCATTCCTATTGCCTGATGTGTCAAAACATTAAGCAACTGTAACATTTAGCATGTGCAAACTCCTCACCATCTGACCCACCATACAACCCACAGCCTCCCTGCAAACAGGAAATCAACATCACTCCCTCAGCATTAGTCATACTCACCTGTCCCCCTCAGCATTGGTCATACTCACCTGTCTCCCTCAGCATTAGTCATACTCACCTGTCCCCCTCAGCATTGGTCATACTCACCAGTCCCCCTCAGCATTGGTCATACTCACCTGGTCTACTCCCACTTTCTTGATGACTTCCCCCTACACTCTGGGATAATTACCATGGACACTTTACAATCAAATACATCCTCATATCCCCCTCCACAGGACCTCCCTCAGCCTTTTCTGTTTCACCACCGAGCTCCTTTGAAAGCTCCCCTCCCTTTTTCTGCATCACATCCTTTCCTACAATGACATCTGCCTCCCTGTATCACATCATTTACTACAATGACATCTGCCCCCCTCACTACCTACTCTCACCCTTTTCTCCTCTGCTGATCTATTTCACCTCTCTAGCACATTTTCACCATTGCTGTCGTGGTGCCTTCTACAATAGATGAAGAATTTATTGCTCTGCTGCTTCCTCACTCACTCACTCACTGTACTCTTCGGGTCAAGTGTCCCATAAGGCTGCAGTGCATACTTTTTCTTGGGTGTACTCTGTCTCTGGCAACGTGCTGGCTTCGATCCAAGATTTCCATCCTAGCTGCTCTTTTTCTTCACAACCATTCTTCTCTATGACGTCCTACTTTCCTTCTCCCTTCTTCTGTCAATGCTGGCCTACAGTGGCTGTCCTTTTTCATTCTCAGTACATGCCCAATCCACCTCCCATCTTCTCATTTTGACTTTATTGCTGAATCACCTTTGTTTAGTAAATCTTAGTATTTCATCACTTGATACAAAATATAGGTATCTGATCTTAAAGGGATATCTTCATGCAATTTTCATTTAATATATGTAATAAGAGGACAATAAAAGAAACAGATTGGTGAAAAAACCAAGTTAATATCTTATTCCTACAAGAAGTTATTGAATCTTAAAGATTTTTCTTGTCTGCGTAAAAGAGATTGTTGGTCTGAGTCTAAGTCATCATTATGTCATCACAGCACTTCTGTACTATTCTTTATATATTTCTTCACAAATTAGTTTTGTTTTTGCTTAAATGTACAGTACCGCTCACATTAAATTGGCCGTCGCATCGTGTATCGTGATCACGATAACATTCCATATCGAAATCCTGAACACTTGCTAACGTTATAACTATACTACAGTGAATCACGATTGAACGATATATCGTGATATCACGCACCCGGCGATATCGTACATTCTAGCTGCATGAAGGTAATACGTAATTTCAACCTGAGTCGTCCAGATTCGTAACTTAAATTCGCTCCGGTTTTTATTTTCACGCTTTTTGGTAGGTCGTAATAACGTAAATTCCTGCGTCAGTGAGTTCATATTGTGCGAGACAAAAAGTTTAGGAATCGATATTGTCTGGAGGTTTGCTGGACAATCTTAGTATTATTTGCCTAACGGTACTACTAGGGCCCCACGTATACGCTTACATGTAAAACTATTAGCCTAGGCTTAAAATTGTTTTGAAATATTGACGCCAAATATTATGTATTATCAAATGTATTTTTCACAATATGCTGCAGTCAAATAGACCTTTGCCTTCGCATATCATCGGTAATTTGACCAAAACAAGATGGCAACAACCATTGAGTTGCACATTAAAATGTATACAAAACGGCTTATAACTTTTTGTTAGAAGCTTATTTATTCTCAGCTGTCACTGAGGCAATTTAAATACGTACCCTGGCCTGAAGTGTACCAATCATGATAGCCATGAAATCGGATCGTCCCCTCCCCCACCCGTAATAAAAAAATTCCAAAGAATAGCCTACAGCGAAAATGGTGTAAAGTTTTTTGATACAATTTTGGTCATGATTGTCTTTTTTGTTCCATGAAAATCTAATGTTTTTCTCTTGTTTCTTTCTTTTTAGGGAGATAAGTATAGTTTATCCTTGTATTATTGCTTTCTTTCTTCTTTATTTACTGTTTAGCATGTTATACTTAATTGGTTTTATATCGTCTTCAATAACTTTTTTTGCACGATTTTGTTTTCATTCTTCTTGATCGCATTTCCTAACTGGCAGATCATGAATCAAAAGGATATTTCTTCTCTTCGTCTTATTGTTTACTTACAGTATGAGTCCATTTTCCAACATTTAAGTAGTGACCGATGCGAGCAGTTTGACAATTGCGCCGGTAAAAGCGCCGGTACTGTGTGTAATATTTAACGTCTGCACACGTACCGAACATGCAAATTTCTTTAGTTCAGATAAGTTTAAACTGATGCAAATTTGCCGTTTTGGGCAAAATTAAGTATTTCATTTCCCCGTGTCTTTTCAAAGGACACATATCAGCCCACAATAAATTGGTAACGACAATGCAGAGTGTACCACAAAGATTTACGATCATTATTTATTTTCAATAAGTTCAACAAAAAATTACAACCTGAAAAGTAAGGAACCGTGGCAACGCAACGTGTGTCTGCACTATCATGGCACGGCCATTTTTGCTATAAATCATAAAATGAATATAAATTAAAACTAAAATGATAAGCGAAATACAAAGGATCGGCGCAATAAAAATAAACAAGTTTAACTTACTGAGATTTCCATGTTTTATTCCGAAATATATAGTATTCCAAATAGTCAAGTAAAATTTTAACTCGTGAAATATTTCCAACAAAATATTAAGAAACGTTGTCAAAAACTTGTTAATATGTTGTTCCATATACAGTAACAGTAAAACGCGAAAGAAAAGAATAATAAAATAAGAACAAATACAATTTTAAACTAAGCACTCTTTGCTCAGTGTAGACCTCCGTGTTGAAAAAAATGCATCAAAATCTTTTCGAAATCAGCGACGTAAGTAAACAGAAACACACATATGCTCCACTATTTGATAAGCCCAGGTGCAAAAATTTTCTTTATAAATTAGATCCGTGCGAAAATGTCTTTCCTTTCAACAGATATATTTTAATTCCTACCCGAAACTTACGAACATAAACACCATTAACATTAATCTCTATGAAACACATACTGCAAAAACACGGCAAACTTCTAAAGGATCATAAATAATGCCGCTGCCCCATTCCCAGCACATTTGACAGATTTGTTTACAAATTGACGCCAGCTGCGTCCGGACTTTGGCCTAACGCGGTCCAATTAATTAAGATTGGCACATTTAAAGGGAAATACTTACAAAGGTATATGCCCCCTCCCGATTTTCATGTTGTCTTCCAAATATTTGAAGTCTGACATAAACTTGAGTTTGGTGGTTATGGGTAAGGGACCGGGGATCACAGCGGTTAATAGCGATTATTAGTGGTACTCCATGAGTGATTCCTTCTTATACATGTTTAATTTAATATTATCAGGCTATCAAATTTAGGGTGGGGGCATTCTCCTTTATGAAAACATACCGTAATTTGGTAGATTATCTCGTCCCCTCTCCAGTTTTCTTCAATTTCTCCAAAAAAAATTAAAGTATTAAGACAGCAAGGGTGCGGGGATGGCGAGGGCGGCGGAAAAGTGGATCTTTGTTATGATTTCCTAGCTCGTTTGCAAGTTGAAGCGACAAACTGGGATCGTTGAACTATTGAATTTGGGGTGGGGGCATTCTCTTTTATGAAAACATAATTTTGAAGATCGTATCGTCCCCTCCCCAATTTCTCCTCAAAAAATGGAAGTATTACGAATAGGAAGGGGTGAACAGGGGCGGGGTGGGGGCGGCAGTGCCATGGTTCTTTGTTAAGATCTCCCCGTTTCAGGTTTCAAACGGCAAATTTGATCACCAAACATTGAATTTGAGATGGGAGAATTCTTTTTACTGTGAAAACATACTTGGTATATGATATTGTCCTTTCCCCTCCCCATGTTCATGATTTGTTTTCCTGAATGAAGATAAGGCGATGCTTTCATCATCCCTCTCCCGTGCTCAGTAAATTTCCTCATATTTCTCACTTCACAAAATGTTAGACGTCCACTCCCCCTCCCGGTTTTGGTATTGTTGTCTTAATTTATAATACGTTACGACTTTCCTCCATTTTGAATGTGTACATAAAAGTGTCATGCATGCAATATGTCTGTCAACAATTAAGCGCCGCGTGGCCGAGAAGTTCGAGGAAACCTGTCGTCAGGTTATAAACCACCCAGACATGTGAAGGGGGAACGCGGGCGGCATATCTTTGAACAAGATATTTTGTTGTTTTTCTGACACAGTTCTAATAATTTTGAAAAAAATGTAGAATTTATACTGACGCGATGTGTGGTAATAATTTGCTATACATTAACTTGGCGGCCATTAACTGGGGCGACAGCTCCCTGCTTGGAAGGAATGTACCACTGGTTTATGGAAGTTTTTTTCCAGTTTTTGTTATGTGCAAAGATAAAAGTAAAGCATACGTTTTTAAAACAAGGAAATAGCGTTTGTTTGCAGTTTTACAGCTTTCATATTTTTTTGTTTTATTTTCTATGACGGAGAAGTTAAAAAAAAAAAAATGTCTTTATCTTTGGAAACTTGTTTTGATAAAGTTTTAAACATTTTTTTGGACCAGGACTTTAATATTCGGAATATAAATATCTAAGTAAGTTGATGTTGTTAATTTCGTTGTGTATTCTCTCATACTTTTTTCAAGTCGATTTGTACATATTTTCCCGTAATTTTAAAGTCCTAACAAGTTGCCGTTCGCTGCAATAAACATTGCGCAGCTTTTTCTGTCTCGTCTAAGGAATTGCGTTTCTTGAAGTTGGAAAACAGTTTGGCTAACCTTTTTTAACTTGACATGCTTTCAAAATATTCCATGGATCAATTATATGGCAAAAATGTTTGCTTAAAATTGTTGGTTATACATGTATCTATTTCACCGAGATTGAAATTACATACAAATGTAGGTTACAAAATGTTGGAATTAAAAATAACAGAAAAGGAAAAAGGTACAAGCAATATTGTACTAGCGACTAAAAGTAATCTGCACATTGAAAACACTAAATTCGGATGTTCACATACTATTAATGTAGGCCCTAATAATACTTCGATATGATGAATCAAACTCACATTGCGTTTGTGAATAATCAAACGAAAAATATGTATATGGAAAATTTGCCAAAGTTCCCCCTCCCCCTTCCATTCATCCGTCGAAAAGAAAGCCTGCTGGCTACAGGCCTGAATATATCACAAAACATTTCATAGGTTCCTAATCAGATTAGGTTTAATCTTTTGTAATAAAGGTGACACCAACTTGAAAAAATGTTTTAATTTGCCTGCAGTCCCCACTCTATTGGGTAGAAGTTGTAATTTACTTGGGAGGAAGTCAGAGGTAGGACCGTAGGGTGGGTTGAAACTGTTTGGTCGAATTTCTCTTTTTTTCGAAGGCAAATTTGTAGTATTTCCTTTAAAATTCAAGGTAACCTTTTAATGCCAATATATAAAGAATTGTATAGGAAAATAACAAGGATGTACATTAAAAATGTCAGTAGGCCTACTCATTTCTTAACTCTCCTCCCCAAAGATAACTTAAACTTGCGATTTGTCTATTTATTTCTTTGTTAATTAAATATTTAAATGAGATAATGATTGCATACAATATTAATTTAAGGGTTATCATATGTCGTATTTTGATCTTATCTTGCCCGTAAAAACACGAATTAACAAGTTGCAGTCAATGCAGTGTCCTATTTTGGACATACTCGTCACTGACTGCACACTAACTTAACTAAGTATAATGCTATTACTAACGTTAGGCCTACACTGATATTAGAACACTAGTGGCATACAGCTCCGAAAGCATGTGTATATAGGCCTAGTGCTTATTCCGCGAAAAAATTTTGGTCAGTGTCTATTTATGATTACATCGCGGTTGACAATTATCGGAAGCCGACAATTATCGGAAAATTCTCCTACAATTCTAGATTTTTCTAACTGCAAAAGCCTTCCCCAATTCTTCAAAATCCCGATAGAACGATCGTTCGTTCTGCTACGTAATTCACGCTAAAACGAAAACAGAATCGTGCCATTTAGATGCCTATGCACACCATAACGATAAAATGAACGCGATGCGACGGCCGATATTACGTTAAGCATTTGCAATAGGTGTAATGGAAACGATGTTATAGTTGGAACGTGATATTTTATCACGCTTCACGATGCGACGGCCAATTTAATGTGGGCGGTACTGTATGGGAATATTTTTTTCTTCAAAATTGATCTAGAATTGTGTAGAATAAAATTTGCAATGTTTTCCAATCTGTGTTTGTAAACAATCTTTAAAGTTCCATCAAGGAATGAGATATCAACACGGTTTTTCTACCAATCTGTTTCGTAAATTTTTCTCTATCAAAATGCCTAAAAATGAAAAATTCCGTGAGAATATTCCTTTAAATATTCTTCTGGTGCATTTGAGCATGAAGGTATCCAATTTGTTGTTGTCAGTCTCATTGGTCTTCCACGTCTCACAACCTTATAAGAGAACTGACTTAACAATGAGTTGAATAATCTGATCTTGGTTTTGACTGGTTATTTGAGCTTCATATCTGCTTTACTTTGGATCATGTTCTAATTCTGTTTGATATCTTCTCCACCACCACCTCGTGTGTTTACAGTTGCTCCCAGGTACTTGTTGATTGATTGATCGATTGATTCAAACATTTATTCAAGCACACTTTGATACAGAGTACAGATATATATGTATACAATATGATACATACAATGAAAGAAACAAAGATATTGATATATACATTCATTCATTACAAAAGTGGCTTGGGAGCGCCACACAGGAACTTAGAGTAACTTATAAACGTGTAGCCTCCAGAACACAAAACACATACAAGAACACTCCCCATCCCCACCCCACCCCCCTACACATACACACACACACACACACGATTATAACAATGATTGTGTAACACTAGTCGTATTTAGATAGATTATGGCAAAAATGTGATCAAATAAAGAGAGATATTACAAAATAGGAAACTGAATGAAAAAACAAATTTGAAAGAAGCAAACCAGTCAGGATAAAATTGATCAAAGAACATATAAAGGCAGAGCATTCTTTATAATGTGAGAATAAGAACGCTTTTAAAGTATGCCCCTCATTCAAATGCTCATTATTAATTTGTACTTTGTCACTGCATCTTCGCTCTGATTCATTCATTCTTCTGCTAATTCTTTGTAATGAGCTGAGATCTGCAATAGGCTGATGTAACTTCCTCTTGTGTTGTTTATTTTGTACAGATGGTATCCATATCCATATACACAATCATACCCTTGCCAATGTAAGTCAAATATTGTGTAAGAATTTACCAGACAACGCCTCGTATGATTCGTATTTGCTTTGTAAGTACCCCAATCTTTTATGTTGGTAAAAAGCATTTTATATCACCATATTTTTATGCTTTAAGTGAAGTTCTTTCGAAAAAGGAATTTTAAGTGGTTTCTTGCTTCAAAAAAAGAAAACAATGAAGGTCTGGAATAAATGCTGTAATTGTAAAGTGAGTAAAACTGAAAGCATTGAAGGAGTGACTGCAGTCAGTGGCATAACTAATGGGGGTTCAGGCGAGGGGGAGAGGGGGAAATTCCCTCCCCACCAAGCCCTGAGCTTCAGTGGGAGTTTTGTCAGAAAACTTTACTCCTTGTCAGAAATTTTGATCCTCGCCCTTCTCCAAAACTATAGAATCATGGTACTGATTATCATACGAAAACTTCCCATTTGATGTTTACAGTCTGTTGGAAAATTGAGATCTTCGCCCCCCACCCAGAATTTCTAGTTACGCCACTGATTTCAGTCACATGACAAAAAGGCTTGCACCAGTCATGTGCAAAAGGGCTTGCACCAGTCACGTGACAATAGGTTGCGCACAGTGAATGTTTGTCTTCCTCTAGTAAAGTTAATTGCTCGCAACTCTTCAAAAACTTCTAGTAAATCTTTTAAACGATTAACCACAAAAATACTACTACCAATTTTGGATTAAAGCTTGGTTGGGATTAATCGCTAAATGCTCACAAAGTTTGGTGATTAAACATTTAGTGAATTAATTGCAAACCAACAGCTGTATATTCATCAGAGTTTTTTCCAGTCCTAATAGTCTTTTTTCTTGTCTCTCCTGAAGCTTCCAATCCAACTCCAAGCCCTTATCACGTAAGTGTTTTTGACGAGATATGGAGCAGAACACACACAGTACCGCTATTCTTACTTCTTTTGATTGTACCACTTATAAACTTCAAGTCACCAACATTCTTCACCAAATTTAACGCTTTAGGTGAGTTCTTTATTCACATTAATAATGATTTTAATGCAACTTTGCTTTGGGTTGAAGAAACCAGTGAATGCTTGGCAGTCAACACAAAGCCTTCGTCATCTTATTGGTTAGTATCACTGCAAGTGAATTTTATTTTCATTCAAGTCAACCGTTAATAACTTGCAAGTTTCAAAGTGATTCAAGTATGGTCATACAGCTAGTCAATTATGTTCTTTCATACTCTATACAGATGCAGTTTAGAACTTCAAAATTGTTGATGGCGCATACTTTAATATTCTTTAGATTTCAAGGAAGGTTTGTCTTTGATATATATATTTTTTGTTCAAAAGGGAAAAAAATGAAGGATTACTTTCAACAAATGTTAAGTTTCATCTTCTATTCTGTCACCAGGTACATTATCTGTGGTCTTTCTGTTCACCTTCACCACCATTAAGTTTGTTGAATTCAATGGAATTAACATGGATTTCCATCACAAGCAATCCGACCATTATGTTCAATGTAAGTTGAGCTCAGATATATTTCGAAATAGTATCTTGATATTACTGTAACTGATAGTAATGAATTTTTTTTTCTTTTTTAGAATCAGCCACAATTTTTTTCCTTGATTTGACGTTGAATACCAAAAACAGGAAATATATGAAATATTAAAGAGATGAAATCTTTGACATCACATGTTTGCATATCCTAAACTTAATGAGACTCTGAAATCAAATTCTACATCCAAATGGAATGTACACTCTAAAATGATACTCTAAGTTTGGAGCAGATTAGAGATGTCTGCTCAAGAATATAATAGAACGTAGACATTTACTTCATATAGGCATTGCGTATTGTGTGGTAGAACCATATGCTCAAGAATATAATAGAACGTAGACATTTATTTCATATAGGCTTTGCGTATTGTGTGGTAGAACCGTATGCTCAAGAATATAATAGAACTTAAACATTTATTTTGTATAGGCATTGCATATTGTATGGTAGAACCGTATGCTCAAGAATATAATGGAACGTAGACATTTACTTCATATAGGCATTGCGTATTGTGTGGTAGAACAGTATGCTCAAGAATATAATAGAACGTAGACATTTATTTTATATAGGCATTGCATATTGTGTGGTAGAACCGTATGCTCAAGAATATAATAGAACATAGACATTTACTTCATATAGGCATTGCGTATTGTGTGGTAGAACTTGTACTCCTCTTCTGTTGATAGTAAAGGAGCATTTTAGAAATAGTACAGAAAAAGAAACAAAAATAGGATAGAAAATTTTCCTGACTTGTGAAATGAAATGCTCTGAATTGCATAAAAACAGCACAATTCTAAGAAGGCCATGCTTGGTTTCCTTTCATTTTTCTTCATACACTGTTACAGGTTTTTTTTTTATTCTGCATAATGTGTTGATGACAAGGCATAATTTTTGGGAATCACTTTTTACTGCAAATTTATTGGCACTGCCGCAATGCTATTTATATAAACTAACACAGTATTCAGGGAAGGGAAGCTCATGAACATATAATCTGTTAGATTTTCATGATGATATCTCCCGGCTTTATCAAATTTTTTTTTTTTTTTTAAAGGATCAGTTCTATGGTCAAACAAGGGCTTCAAAAGAACAAAAAAAAGAAGAAAGCATTCAAAAATCTTGTTAAGAAGATATTCAAGTTGTGTTTCATTTGTATAGAATGACAGACAATGCACTAGTTGTGACGTCCCATCCTCATTCTGTAGTCTTTATGTATTTTATCAAAACACCATTGGCTATGTCAGGATAGTAGTAATACAAACACACCATTGCATATGTCAGGATAGTAGTAATACAAACACACCATTGCATATGTCAGGATAGTAGTAATACAAACACACCATTGCTTATGTCAGGATAGTAGTAATACAAACACACCATTGCTTATGTCAGGATAGTAGTAATACAAACACCATTGGATATGTCAGGATAGTAGTAATACAAACACACCATTGGATATGTCAGGATAGTAGTAATACAAACACCATTGCATATGTCAGGATAGTAGTAATACAAAACACCATTGGATATGTCAAACACCATTGGATAGTAGTAATACAAACACCATTGCATATGTCAGGATAGTAGTAATACAAACACACCATTGGATATGTCAGGATAGTAGTAATACAAACACCATTGCATATGTCAGGATAGTAGTAATACAAACACACCATTGGATATGTCAGGATAGTAGTAATACAAACACACCATTGGATATGTTAGGATAGTAGTAATACAAACACCATTGGATATGTCAGGATAGTAGTAATATAAACACACCATTGGATATGTTAGGATAGTAGTAATATAAACACACCATTGGATATGTCAGGATAGTAGTAATACAAACACCATTGGATATGTCAGGATAGTAGTAATACAAACACACCATTGGATATGTTAGGATAGTAGTAATACAAACACCATTGCATATGTCAGGATAGTAGTAATATAAACACACCATTGGATATGTTAGGATAGTAGTAATACAAACACCATTGGATATGTCAGGATAGTAGTAATACAAACACACCATTGCATATGTCAGGATAGTAGTAATACAAACACACCATTGCATATGTCAGGATAGTAGTAATACAAACACACCATTGGATATGTCAGGATAGTAGTAATACAAACACCATTGGATATGTCAGGATAGTAGTAATACAAACACCATTGGATATGTCAGGATAGTAGTAATACAAACACACCATTGGATATGTCAGGATAGTAGTAATACAAACACCATTGGATATGTCAGGATAGTAGTAATACAAACACACCATTGCATATGTCAGGATAGTAGTAATACAAACACACCATTGGATATGTCAGGATAGTAGTAATATAAACACCATTGGATATGTCAGGATAGCAGTAATACAAACACACCATTGGATATGTCAGGATAGTAGTAATATAAACACACCATTGCATATGTCAGGATAGTAGTAATACAAACACCATTGGATATGTCAGGATAGTAGTAATACAAACACCATTGGATATGTCAGGATAGTAGTAATACAAACACACCATTGGATATGTCAGGATAGTAGTAATACAAACACACCATTGGATATGTCAGGATAGTAGTAATACAAACACCATTGGATATGTTAGGATAGTAGTAATACAAACACACCATTGGATATGTCAGGATAGTAGTAATACAAACACTCCATTGGATATGTCAGGATAGTAGTAATACAAACACACCATTGGATATGTCAGGATAGTAGTAATACAAACACACCATTGGATATGTCAGGATAGTAGTAATACAAACACACCATTGGATATGTCAGGATAGTAGTAATACAAACACACCATTGCATATGTCAGGATAGTAGTAATACAAACACACCATTGGATATGTATGTCAGGATAGTAGTAATACAAACACACCATTGCATATGTCATTGGATTGGATATGTCAGGATAGTAGTAATACAAACACACCATTGGATATGTCAGGATAGTAGTAATACAAACACACCATTGCATATGTCAGGATAGTAGTAATACAAACACACCATTGGATATGTCAGGATAGTAGTAATACAAACACACCATTGGATATGTCAGGATAGTAGTAATACAAACACACCATTGGATATGTATGTCAGGATAGTAGTAATACAAACACCATTGGATTGGATATGTAATACAAACACCATTGGATATGTCAGGATAGTAGTAATACAAACACACCATTGGATATGTCAGGATAGTAGTAATACAAACACACCATTGGATATGTCAGGATAGTAGTAATACAAACACACCATTGGATATGTCAGGATAGTAGTAATACAAACACACCATTGGATATGTCAGGATAGTAGTAATACAAACACACCATTGGATATGTCAGGATAGTAGTAATACAAACACACCATTGGATATGTCAGGATAGTAGTAATACAAACACACCATTGGATATGTTAGGATAGTAGTAATACAAACACACCATTGGATATGTCAGGATAGTAGTAATACAAACACACCATTGGATATGTCAGGATAGTAGTAATACAAACCATTGGATATGTTAGGATAGTAGTAATACAAACACACCATTGCATATGTCAGGATAGTAGTAATACAAACACACCATTGCATATGTCAGGATAGTAGTAAACACACCATTGGATATGTCAAACAAACACACCATTGCATATGTCAGGATAGCAGTAATACAAACACACCATTGGATATGTTAGGATAGTAGTAATACAAACACCATTGCATATGTCAGGATAGTAGTAATACAAACACACATTGGATATGTTAGGATAGTAGTAATATGTCAGGATAGTAGTAATACAAACACACCATTGGATAAAACACACCATTGCATATGTCAGGATAGTAGTAATACAAACACACCATTGGATATGTCAGGATAGTAGTAATACAAACACACCATTGGATATGTCAGGATAGTAGTAATATAAACACACCATTGCATATGTCAGGATAGTAGTAATACAAACACACCATTGCATATGTCAGGATAGCAGTAATATTGGAAACACACCATTGGATATGTCAGGATAGTAGTAATACAAACACACCATTGGATATGTCAGGATAGTAGTAATACAAACACACCATTGGATATGTCAGGATAGTAGTAATACAAACACACCATTGGATATGTTAGGATAGTAGTAATACAAACACACCATTGCATATGTCAGGATAGTAGTAATACAAACACACCATTGGATATGTCAGGATAGTAGTAATACAAACACACCATTGCATATGTCAGGATAGTAGTAATACAAACACACCATTGCATATGTCAGGATAGTAGTAATACAAACACACCATTGGATATGTCAGGATAGTAGTAATACAAACACACCATTGGATATGTCAGGATAGTAGTAATACAAACACCATTGGATATGTCAGGATAGTAGTAATACAAACACACCATTGGATATGTCAGGATATGTCAGTAGTAGTAATACAAACACACCATTGGATATGTCAGGATAGTAGTAATACAAACACCATTGGATATGTCAGGATAGTAGTAATACAAACACCATTGTAAGGATACAAACACCATTGGATATGTCAGGATAGTAGTAATACAAACACCATTGGATATGTCAGGATAGTAGTAATACAAACACCATTGGATATGTCACCATTGGATATGTCAGGATAGTAGTAATACAAACACACCATTGGATATGTCAGGATAGTAGTAATACAAACACACCATTGGATATGTCAGGATAGTAGTAATACAAACACCATTGGATATGTCAGGATAGCAAATACAAACACCATTGGATAGTAGTAATTGGACAAACACCATTGGTCAGGATAGTAGTAATACAAACACACCATTGCATATGTCATATGTCAGGATAGTAGTAATACAAACACACCATTGCATATGTCAGGATAGTAGTAATACAAACACACCATTGGATATGTCAGGATTGGATATGTCAGGATAGTAGTAATACAAACACACCATTGGATATGTCAGGATAGTGTAATACAAACACACCATTGGATATGTAGTAGTAATACAAACACCATTGCATATGTCAGGATAGTAGTAATATAAACACACCATTGGATATGTTAGGATAGCAGTAATACAAACACACCATTGGATATGTCAGGATAGTAGTAATACAAACACACCATTGGATATGTCAGGATAGTAGTAATACAAACACACCATTGGATATGTCAGGATAGTAGTAATACAAACACACCATTGGATATGTCAGGATAGTAGTAATACAAACACCATTGGATATGTCAGGATAGTAGTAATACAAACACACCATTGGATATGTCAGGATAGTAGTAATATAAACACACCATTGCATATGTCAGGATAGTAGTAATACAAACACCATTGGATATGTCAGGATAGTAGTAATACAAACACACCATTGGATATGTCAGGATAGTAGTAATATAAACACACCATTGCATATGTCAGGATAGTAGTAATACAAACACACCATTGGATATGTCAGGATAGTAGTAATACAAACACACCATTGGATATGTCAGGATAGCAGTAATATAAACTCACCATTGGATATGTCAGGATAGTAGTAAAGTTTCAAGAATGAAAAAAAAAAGAAAAAAAAAAAATTTAGATTAATTTTCTTTAAAAAACATTACCAATTGTAAAGAAGTGAGGATAAGGGCATTCTACACAAATATTTGCTCAACAGAATAAGATATTGAATGAAGTTTCTTCACCATTTCCCTTTAATTCTCTTTCATATAAGATGAACTTGCTTGACCACTGAACTGATCCTTTAATGGGTAGTTGCAAGATGATGCTAACAGATATAAAAACAATATTTTCTACATGTGTACCAGTTATTTATATGCAACTGTGTTTTCATATTTCCTCAACGTTAAACGATTTCAATACTTGCTTGATGCTTACATCTGCAATACTAGGACATGCATATATTGTCATTGTTGTAATGTTGCTCATTCCAATTTCAATTATGCATTGCTTTTAGCATTGTACTAACTTAAAGATTTTCTTCAGAAATGTTTAATTTCATATAGTCTATAAGCAGCTTTTTCATCTTCCTTTGAGAAGCACTGATTAGTGAGCTAAAAAAATAGTTAAGCGTAGGAAAGAAGTTGAAGTTGGTTTAGGTTGATGGAAAAGTAGACATAATGGTTTGCATAGGTGTATAAGTAATACCAAATATTAGTCATATGCCAATGACTAGTAGAGCAGGTGGCAGCATGCTACATTTATTTGGAGGAACAAACCCCGTTTGTTCTGGTGCATCTAGGGACGGTCGGTATCCATGCTCAATATTCCCTTTTTTGGCATCAAATATTGAAAACAGGAAAAACATTTCAAGAAAGAATAGAAATAATGATGAAAATGTTATCCATTTCATCTTATTCTCATCTCGATGTAGGCTATGAAAGCTTCAGCATCATGCAAAGCGTACAAGCTCTTGCAAGTGCAGGACTATTGGGAAGAACAAATTGAATCTATTAAACTAAAAGCAGGGGGCCACAGTACACCAACATTTTCAAATGGGGGAAGTATTGCTGAAGAAAATTATGGGTTGGGAAACCCCCCTGGATGACCTTGAGTATGAGGCACATTATGTGTGTTTATATTATATTTACATTACATATAAAGGTACACCATTTTGCTTTTCATTTTCTTCCCATGAAAAGTTGGTATCATTGCTTTCATGTATTTTTATCTTTTCACTTGCAGTCATCACAGGATATTTTCCAGCTTTTAGCGGCTTGTTAGCTCTAAGTTATTTCATACACAATGCAGTATCCTCCATCTTGCGAGGACAAAGGTGTCCCGAAAACAATGTATGCAACGCTATTCCAAAATACTTTTACTTTGACCTCTTTTGCATTATCTAGTCATTTCAGCTCAAGTGATGGCATTAATCAATATGTTAATGGGATAAAAGCTCCCTTATTCTTACGTCAACATTATATTTTGTTGGTGAAAGAAAATGTGTTTGAGATTTCTATTACTTAGGGTTGTGGTATTCAAAAAGATTTGATAGTGAAATATATCAAATCAAAAGGGTTTTCCTGTTTAAAATGTAAGATATCTTCTTATCAAACAAAAAGAAGACAATTTTTAATCTCAGAAATTTTAATTTAATTTTTAATTTTAATTTCAATTTCAATTTTAATTTCTTACCAAGAAATTGTTCATATCAAGAAACCTGTACTTCAAGTAATAATTTTGGTTTTAATTAAACCCTTCGAATCCCAAGCGGTCATGGCACGACCTATTTGGACATGCACTTTTAAAACTTATTTTGTTTCATCATATAGGCCCACAGCAGTGATCCTGGTATCATTTGAAAGAGCTTGAATAGTTCTTAAAGAAAGTGTAACTATTTGAAGGGGGTTATGTTGAAGATTGTGAGAAACAATGGCTTGAAAATAGAGAAAATGTAATAATTGCACAAAATTTTACGAATCTTTTTTTTTATTCTTCAAAAACTTACTTGCCATAATTCCAGACCTTGCTTTTGCCTGAAAACCCGTGAGGAACTGTCAAAGACATCAATGCATCCAATTTCAGTCGAATGTTGACTGCCCTTATCATCAATATATTTTTTTGGCAAAAGTTGTGCAAAATTTCATGACTTTTAACCTTTTTGAGACCATTTTTTGACGAAAATTGTAGTTCCTGATCGCAATGCAAACTGCCCTACGCAAAAGTATTGTCAGAATCGTTATTTTACACATTTTCAATTGAAAAAAAAAGAGCAACTAACCCCTCTTTGTCCAGACCGAAATATAAGTTGAAAAACAAATCCACATGCTAGTCAATAGGCAGTGTGGTGTAGCAGTAAGTGTGCGGGAAGTTCACGTGAATGACCTGGGTTCGAAAACAGAAACGGATACACGGCTTTGTTTTTCACGAGTGATTACAGTGGTGATTATTTTTTTGTTTATTTTCATTGTTTTTGCATTTTTTGCTTTGAGAAAAATAATTTAGACTGGTATCAATGGAAAGGAAATTTCTCAAACAATCTAAATATGTAAAAGAAAATATTCCCAACAAAAAATTGAAGCTCAAAAAAAGCTTAGAAAATTGACCTAATTTTGCCTAAAATTTGCATAATTTTGTTGATGTTTTTTTAATTTTAATTTTTTATTCAAAGGTTTATTGTATTAGGATTCATAAAAACCAAAATTTTAGTGATAGAAAAAGAAAGGAAAGTGAAAATTAAATTTAAAAAAAATTTCCAAAAATTGCAGTCATGTGTTGAACCGTGTGGGGCCCGAAGGGTTAATAATCTAATTGACCAGAATAAGGTGATTATGAAATTCATATGGAATTACAGAAAAGAGAAGAAAAATTAGATGATTTGCTGAACATATTGATGCAAAATACACTTGCCTGAACTCAAGATACACAAAAGGGGTATATACTTGGCTTTTCTGTTTTGCTTCTAGCTTTGTGTGGATGGCTTTTTATGCTGACATTGCACCTTCTGTTGGTATTAAATAGTGCACTGCTTTCATTTAGCATTGTTTTGTGTTTGGTGCTTTTCATTAACTTCATTCATCAAAACCCTATTTCTGCTCCAGTATGGTGACCTTTTGATGGAAGTAATTCTATAGAGTGTGTGCATGTGATTGATGTCATACACACTTGAACAGCGCCCCCCCGGATATCATGGTCCCTAGAGTATCATGGTCCCTAGAATTTAGGTGTTATTTCATGCTCGCATGAACTATACACATTAGCAGTGTGGAAAGCAACCTGGCAACTTAAGGAAGCAATACAATGCAACAAAAACACATTCATTTCTTCAACACAAAGAAAACAAGAAATGAATATTTTGTTTTTCATTTTAGAAATACACAATTTTGATACCACAAAAAATACTTCCTTGTGGGGAGGAAAGCATTTTGATTGGTTGTTTACAATTTTTGAATGGTGATTACTTGCAATGTGCGTGAATGACATTATCATTGTGCACACTCTTCGGGATTTTGGTTCACTAACATCAAATATGACTTACTTGCGTATCTCATTATTTTCTTTATCCATCTTGTTAACTCATTTCAGCTGTAGGTGATGCATTCTAGATTTGTATTGGCACTAAATGACTAAGCATGTTCGTTTGTTCGTTTGCCCTTCCTTTCAAGTTCAAACATATACAAAGGAAACCTGATTATGAAGCAATAGTTTTCTGACTTCCATTGCAGCTGTGCACTGCACATACTGAGTTCTTTGATAAAAGCAGAAGGATCTTCAGTGGGGGCGGACTGGCCAGTTGGTCCATCGATTATTGAGAACCCCCAGTCTGCCCAAGATCTTAAAAATTATCCCTTTATTTAACCTTACCATTATCTTGTATAACACCATAGCACTGCCACAAGACTAACACATCTATTTGCACTCAAACCAAGCAAACACCATAGCACTGCCACAAGACTAGCACATCTATTTGCACTCAAACCAAGCAAACACCATAGCACTGCCACAAGACTAACACATCTATTTGCACTCAAACCAACCAAACAGGTAACCATTTATACATAACCTATTTTGGCACATGTTTTGGCACATGTGACTCACCTGTTAAAGTGCCATTAAACACAAACAAACAAGAAGTGTAGAATATAAACCAAGGAGCAAAAAGGTGCTTGCATTTTCCTAATACTCCAGTAAGAAGCTTTTGTAGTGAGAAATTGACCTCCAAAAACCAAAGAACTTGTTTTTAATATGATTCATAGGAAAGGTGCATGTATGCCCTGTTTATGCATTTTTTTTATGACATCAGAAGTTGTTTTATTTAAATATTTCTCTGTTAATGATTTTGATAGTGATTTAACCTCTTGGTTGACCTTTCCTTCTTTTCTTTGTCTGCTATGTTTGGTAGTGTTCAGGCCCTACTTTCCTGCATTCTCTGGAATTTTGTCGTTAGGCTTTTTTATTCACAATTGTGTTGCCTCTATAACACGGAATCAGAGACATCCGGAAAATAATGTGAGTATGCTTTGTTTGTCGTGAAGGAAACAGGCAAGAAATCAATTAAGTTTTAAGAGAAAAAAATGTTGAATTGTAAAGTTCTGATTTGATTCTAAACTAAAATAAGAAATATTCCAGTATTTTAAATAAAACATTTTATTCCTCATGTATCACTTTTTCTTCTGATTAGCAGAATGTCAGACCTAGAAAACCCTGATTCATCATCTTTCCAGACACATCAGGGAACATAAACAATGAAAATAACAAAGATTTCAATTATGTTGGTTGATAATTGACCATTGTACAGCATTTTGATTTTTAAATCCTTATTATGATAAATTATGCAAATTTGATTGATATTTTATGACATCACAATAAGCAAACCTATGAATTTCCCTATGTTAACTTATTGTTTTTCAATCCTCCACCAATTTTATTTGAATGGGAGCAGTTGAATACAGCCCATTGAATTTCTGTCATAACCTCAATCAAAATTCAGCAGGAAAAAAGTCTGATGACTATCAGCGACTTGAAAATTTGATCCCCTTCATACACCAACTTTTGCCTTCATTTGAAAACAATTCTTCCTCAAACATCAACTTCCTCCGCAACAACAACCTTTTCCACCACATATAATCTCCTCCCCTTCTACACCTAACCTTACACACCCCTTTCTTTTCACCTAACTTTTTCTCCCACATTCAGCTTTTCCCCTTTATCTCTCTTAAAAACCTTCCATCTCCTCATTATCCTGATTCTTACACCATTATTTATTAACACCCTCTTGGCACATTTGACTCTGAATGTCGCGGTGCCATTAAACATCATTAAACCAAACCAACCAGTAGCCATAACTTGGAGGTGCATTTGACATTAAATCAAGACTATTTCAAGACTCTTCCTAGTGAATGTTACAAGTTGTGCAGTTATGGTTAGTTCCTTCTTGCAGGTGTGTTATGGTTAATTCCTTCTTGCATGTGTGTTGTCATTAGTATGCATTTATTGTATTAATGTGTGCATCTGTTGTATTTGGTTTTTGCTGTGTTGGAAATGTAATTATTCTTTCAAAACAAAACATTTAAATAAATGAATCTGCATTGTTTCATTTATTTGTATTGTGCAGATAATATCAATCAAATAAAACTGTAATTTTGCATTTTAATGAGGAATTGTTGCGGCATGCTTATCTTACAAATCTGAACTTGCTTAACTTTAAACCAAAAATATCATAGAAAAAGTGAAACAATCTTTACATTCTTATTTTGGCATGCAAAGTGCAGGAACACCTCCTATTCTCTCACACAATATGAGTTTTAAAAATCAATTTAATTGTTTTGATTTTGATACTGTGATTTTCATTAAGACTTGTATTGTATAAAAAATTATGAAGCAAATTGATGAAATTTATCAAATGAATGATTTTCGCAAGAAAAATTAATTTTATGGATCATTGAATTTACAGTTTGTTGTGCAGCTGTGACTCAATATTTTGCTGTATAATATCAAACTAAATGATACAATGTTGCACTTTCCCATGGCATGCAAAGTGATTAGGTTTTTCCATAAGAGACAGATGCTGCTCTAAATGGTTGTATATCGATCCCTCCCTCCAGGGATATAGATTTGTGAATCAATCGGTTTGTTTCATTGTGTGTGTGTAAGAGAGCGTTGCCAAATACAGAAAGCATTCTACATGCTCATTCCTACAATGTGTTCTCCAATTCCTGTATAACTGTGATATCCCCCACAAATTCAAATTCCACCAACAACATAATTTTTTTTTCTTTAATAAATTTGATTTCATTATATTTAATGATAAAGCCTCTTATATCCTAATACTGGAGAATGAGGCCCTTGTGGTCCATTAAGTGATAATAGTAATGACAAATAAATAAAATCTTATATATCACCAGAAGCAGCTATGAATACAGTTTGAAACCAATTCTAAAAAAGTGAATCTTAAACCAGTGGTCAAGCATGTCTATCTTATATCAAAGAGGACCTAAAAAGAAACAAAATGGTGAAGAAAGCATTCAAACATCCTTATTCCGTTAAGGAGATATTTAAGTTTAAAGTTTGGTATCATTTGTGTAGAAACGACTGAAATCAGACTACTTGTGATGTCATAGCCTCAGATTCCACTAAAGTCTTTATGTATTCTATCATATTTTGTCCTGCAATTTTGTGGCTTAAAAGAAAAGAAAAGTAGTAAAACTGAATCTAGGAAGGGTATTTATAATATACCACCTGAAGAAACTTTGAGGAAAAATAATTTAAATAGTGAAAGAATTAAATAAAATACATAAAGACTTTGAGGAATCTGAGGCCATGAGACGTCACAACTAGTCTGATTTCAGTCGTTTTTACAGAAGTGATACCAAACTTTAAACTTGAATATCTCCTTAACGGAATAAGATTTTGCAATGCTTTCTTCACCATTTTGTTTCTTTTGAAGTCCTCTTTCATATAAGATGGACTTGCTTGACCACTGAGTCCTCTTTCATATAAGATGGACATGCTTGACCACTGGGTCCTCTTTCATATAAGATGGACATGCTTGACCACTGGGTCCTCTTTCATATAAGATGGACATGCTTGACCACTGGGTCCTCTTTCATATAAGATGGACATGCTTGACCACTGGGTCCTCTTTCATGTAAGATAGACATGCTTGACCACTGAGTCCTCTTTCATATAAGATGGACATGCTTGACCACTGGGTCCTCTTTCATATAAGATGGACATGCTTGACCACTGGGTCCTCTTTCATATAAGATGGACATGCTTGACCACTGGGTCCTCTTTCATGTAAGATAGACATGCTTGACCACTGGGTCCTCTTTCATATAAGATGGACATGCTTGACCACTGGGTCCTCTTTCATATAAGATGGACATGCTTGACCACTGGGTCCTCTTTCATATAAGATGGACATGCTTGACCACTGGGTCCTCTTTCATATAAGATGGACTTGCTTGACCACTGGGTCCTCTTTCATATAAGATGGACTTGCTTGACCACTGGGTCCTCTTTCATATAAGACGGACATGCTTGACCACTGGGTCCTCTTTCATATAAGATGGACATGCTTGACCACTGGGTCCTCTTTCATATAAGATGGACATGCTTGACCACTGGGTCCTCTTTCATATAAGATGGACATGCTTGACCACTGGGTCCTCTTTCATATAAGATGGACATGCTTGACCACTGGGTCCTCTTTCATATAAGATGGACATGCTTGACTACTGGGTCCTCTTTCATATAAGATGGACATGCTTGACCACTGGGTCCTCTTTCATGTAAGATAGACTTGCTTGACCACTGGGTCCTCTTTCATATAAGATGGACATGCTTGACCACTGGGTCCTCTTTCATATAAGATGGACTTGCTTGACCACTGGGTCCTCTTTCATATAAGATGGACATGCTTGACCACTGGGTCCTCTTTCATATAAGATGGACATGCTTGACCACTGGGTCCTCTTTCATATAAGATGGACATGCTTGACCACTGGGTCCTCTTTCATATAAGATGGACATGCTTGACCACTGGGTCCTCTTTCATATAAGATGGACATGCTTGACCACTGGGTCCTCTTTCATATAAGATGGACATGCTTGACCACTGGGTCCTCTTTCATGTAAGATAGACTTGCTTGACCACTGGGTCCTCTTTCATATAAGATGGACATGCTTGACCACTGGGTCCTCTTTCATATAAGATGGACATGCTTGACCACTGGGTCCTCTTTCATATAAGATGGACATGCTTGACCACTGAGTCCTCTTTCATATAAGATGGACTTGCTTGACCCCTGAGTCCTCTTTCATATAAGATGGACATGCTTGACCACTGAACTAATCCTTTAAGCTGTTTTAAACTATAAATGATCCTGGCAGTTTTGTGAAACAGTTGCAGTATTTATCAAGTTAATTAAACAATAGCCAATGTTATAATTGATCAATCTTAAGTCAGACAAAGGTGAAATTCTAGTTAATTATTCTAATACTAATAAGTATTATCTTACATTTACTCACATTCTATCCATTGCACAGTTTTTGTTATATTACCAGTCCTTCCCTATTCTGCATAATGATGATTACTAGATAATAGTATGCATGATTTGACATCTCTTATTCATTGTAATCGATTATACCTTTCTTGGAGTTGAGTTTAGTAATACAATTTCTAATTTCTTTCTGATATTTTACTTACATCTTATGAACTCTTTCTTAACTCACCATTTGTTTATTTACTATTAAAACAACTTTTGTTGCATGCTATTTTATTGTTCTTTCTGAATTATTTTAATTGTTATAAAAAGTGGAAAATAAGGAAAGGGAAAACAGTGATCAGATGAACAAGTGAAACTCAAAATTTGAACCATTGCAGAGGCAAGACTAGTGGAACCATTTTGCCTAAGGCTGTGCCAATAATTTTCACAATTTTCCTCACACTAGTGACAGTTTTTGAGGTTTGGCAAACAATTATTAATTGCAAATCCCTTACAACATGTGATAATAGAATACATAAATAATATTGTGCATCAAATAGTATTCTGAAGTTTAAATATGCATCAATCTTTAGGTTTGTGGTCAAAATCATTGTTATGGTACACAAATCATTGTAAAAGTACACAAATCATCGTTATGGTACTGTGGTATGTTTTCTTGCAAATTATCCCAATTCAAATTTAAAGGACATGAAAAATTGTGTCCGTTTTCAGAAGACTAGAAATCATCTCTGGATCAAGATTTGAATTTTGAGTGAAATTCATCATTCAGCCAAGGAACCTGGTTTGAAATTGTGTGATTTGTAAGCACTTTCTGTGCTTCCCTAGCAATTATATTTTGATATGTGATGGATTTCAAACAACTACAAAAATAACCCGTAATTTACAATTCTTTTTTCTCCTGAAAACACTCCTTTCCTTACTGCAGGGTCGAGATCTGACGATTGCATACCTCTTAGTAGCAGCAACATATACATTTGTGGGACTCATGTTCTACTGCTCTTTTCCTATAGCAAAGGATTGTATTGCAGATGTAAGTAGATTGTGTTGCAGATGTGAGTAGATTATATTGCAGATGTGAGTAGATTGTGCTGCAGATGTGAGTAGATTGTGTTGCAGATGTGAGTAGATTGTGCTGCAGATGTAAGTAGATTGTGTTGCAGATGTGAGTAGATTGTGCTGCAGATGTACAGTAAGTAGATTGTGTTGCAGATATGAGTAGATTGTATTGCATATGTAAGTAGATTGTATTGCAGATGTGAGTAGATAGTATTGCAGATGTGAGTAAATTGTATTACATATGTGAGTAGATTGTATTGCAGATGTGAGTAAATTGTATTGCATATGTGAGTAGATTATAGTGCAGATATGAGTAGATTATGTTGCAGATGTGAGTAGATTGTGTTGCAGATGTGAGTAGATTATATTGCAGATGTTAGTAGATTGTGTTGCAGATGTGAGTAGATTGTGTTGCAGATGTGAGTAGATTATATTGCAGATGTTAGTAGATTGTGTTGCAGATGTGAGTAGATTGTGTTGCAGATGTGAGTAGATTATATTGCAGATATTAGTAGATTGTGTTGCAGATGTGAGTAGATTGTATTGCAGATGTGAGTAGATTGTATTGCAGATGTGAGTAGATTGTGTCGCAGATGTGAGTAGATTGTGTCGCAGATGTGAGTAGATTGTATTGCAGATGTGAGTAGATTGTGTTGCAGATGTGAGTAGATTGTATTGCAGATGTTAGTAGATTGTATCGCAGATGTGAGTTGATTGTATTGCCGATGTGAGTAGATTGTATTGCAGATGCGATTAGATTGTATTGTAGATGTGAGTAGATTGTGTTGTAGATGTGAGTAGATTTTATTTCAGATGTGAGTAGATTGTATTGCAGATGTGGGTAGATTGTATTGCAGATGAGAATAGATTGTATCGCAGATGTGAGTAGATTATATTGCAGATGTTTGCAGATTTGCCCATTGGGCCATTAGGCTCATCGGGCCATTAGGTTCTTAGTGACATTTAGTTCATAGGGCCATTAGGCTCATAGGGCCAGTGGGCTCAGGGCCATTGGGCTCATAGGGCCATTAGGCTCATAGGGCCATTGGGCTCATAGAGCCATTGGGCTCATAGGGCCATTTGGCTCATAGGGCCATTTGGCTCATAGGGCCATTTGGCTCATAGGGCCATTAGGCTCATAGGGCCATTAGGCTCATAGGGCCGGTAATTATCCCTTGTTTCAATGGCGCAAGCAGATGAGAGCACATGATTCCCCATGGATAGGATGACAGTACATCGCAGATTAACTCTCCAGCAGTGCTGGTACTCATTTTACAGCTGATTGGACTGAAGCTAGTAAAGTGTCTTGCTCAAGGACACAGTGCATGGCTTGTGGCAGAAATCAAACCCAGTACCTTTACACATACAAGCAAGACTCCTTAACCACTGAGCCTCTGCACCTCTTTGTGCCGTGGCCAGGATATTTCTCCAAGATGACACAATTGTTTTGTACTAAATGTTTGTCAATTCAATACATTGTCTTATACCTCATAATGTACATTAGCAGAGCATGCTGGACAGTTTGGAATTGCTTTGTATTCAAAGATTTAAATTGCTCAAGAAAATTGCTAGCATTTTATATATTAAGACAAGATGATCTTTAAATACATTGCTTTAAGTTGTTAAGGAGTGCCCCTACCACTTTTCTGAAGGGGGGTGCAGTTTTGGGCTCATTTTCAACAAGACATGCAATGTTTAACCAATTTAAGTCTTGTAACCTTTGCCAAGGTCCATGCATTTTTAATATGAATATTAATATTATATGATATAATATATATTTATATATATATATATATATATATTATGTATTTATTACCTTCTCTGTCACTCTTATTTTGCTGTGTCCTCTATCACATATGCTGGAGCCTGGACATAACTGAACATATCTTTTACTTTGTAACTGAACATCCACTCCACTAATAATGTTTTTCCATTTTCTTTGTCCATCAGAACTTGTTGGATAATTTTTATCCCAATGACGTGCTAGCCTTCGCTGCCAGGCTGTTTCTCTTATTTCAGATGATGACGCTGTTCCCGTTAATAATTTACATCATCAGAGTTCAACTGATGGATCAAATGTTTGGGCACGCTTACCCAGGGTTAGTAGTACAATGATTAGCTCTATCATGCTTACCCAGGGTTAGTAGTACAATGATTACAGCTTACCCAGGGTTAGTAGTACAATGATTAGCGCTTACTTAGGGTTAGTAGTACAATGATTAGCGCTTACCCAGGGTTAGTAGTACAATGATTAGCGCTTACCCAGAATTAGTAGTACAATGATTAGCGCTTACCCAGGGTTAGTAGTACAATGATTAGCGCTTACCCAGGGTTAGTAGTACAATGATTAGCGCTTACCCAGGGTTAGTAGTGCAATGATTAGCGCTTACCCAGGGTTAGTAGTGCAATGATTAGCACTTACCCAGGGTTAGTAGTGCAATGATTAATGCTTACCCAGGGTTAGTAGTGCAATGATTAGCGCTTACCCAGGGTTAGTAGTGCAATGATTAGTGCTTACCCAGGGTTAGTAGTGCAATGATTAGTGCTTACCCAGGGTTAGTAGTGCAATGATTAGCGCTTACCCAGGGTTAGTAGTGCAATGAATAGCGCTTACCCAGGGTTAGTAGTGCAATGATTAGTGCTTACCCAGGGTTAGTAGTACAATGATTAGCGCTTACCCAGGGTTAGTAGTACAATGATTAGCGCTTACTAAGGGTTAGTAGTACAATGATTAGCGCTTACTAAGGGTTAGTAGTACAATGATTAGCGCTTACCCAGGGTTAGTAGTGCAATGATTAGTGCTTACCCAGGGTTAGTAGTGCAATTATTAGTGCTTACCCAGGGTTAGTAGTACAATGATTAGTGCTTACCCAGGGTTAGTAGTGCAATGATTAGCACTTACCCAGGGTTAGTAGTACAATGATTAGTGCTTACCCAGGGTTAGTAGTGCAATGATTAGCGCTTACCCAGGGTTAGTAGTGCAATGATTAGTGCTTACCCAGGGTTAGTAGTGCAATGATTAGCGCTTACCCAGGGTTAGTAGTGCAATGATTAGCACTTACCCAGGGTTAGTAGTGCAATGATTAGCGCTTACCCAGGGCTTGTAGTACAATGATTAGCGCTTACCCTGGGTTAGTAGTACAATGATTAGCACTTACCCAGGGTTAGTAGTGCAATGATTAGCCCTTACCCAGGGTTAGTAGTGCAATGATTAGCGCTTACCTAGGGTTAGTAGTACAATGATTAGCGCTTACCCAGGGTTAGTAGTACAATGATTAGCGCTTACCCAGGGTTAGTATTACAATGATTAGCGCTTACCCAGGGTTAGTAGTGCAATGATTAGCGCTTACCCAGGGTTAGTAGTGCAATGATTAGCGCTTACCCAGGGTTAGTAGTGCAATGATTAGCGCTTACCCAGGGTTAGTAGTACAATGATTAGCGCTTACCCAGGGTTAGTAGTGCAATGATTAGTGCTTACCCAGGGTTAGTAGTGCAATGATTAGCGCTTACCCAGGGTTAGTAGTGCAATGATTAGCGCTTACCCAGGGTTAGTAGTACAATGATTAGCTCTATGGTCCTTAGTCCCATAGATGTACAGTGCACTTATTAAGCAAAATTACTGTTAGTTGCACTTTGTTCTTTCACAGTCACAAAACATTATTCAACTAGAATATTAGCACTCTCTAGAGTGCATACCTCTGCCCCATTGCAATTTGAACATGCCTAGAATCATTTTAGTTCATTTAGCATAGCAAGGTTTAACGTCCCAAAATCATCCAGTGCTGGACAATATATCAAGACGGCCACAGCCTTTAATAACCAATTGTTAACTCACTGGTTGCAGACCCACCGGGGTTCGAACCCGGGACATGTGGGTGAGATGACAAAGCACTAACCACTACTAGAGCTGTGAACGTTTAGGGATTTTAGTAAACGTGTACAAGCCAAAAAAGGCGAGCCTGTATCGTGTTCACGCGTTTATACCATAATTTTTGGAAATACACCAAAATGGCTCCAAAACTACGAGGTGAAGGAAAAAAAATCGCGCAACCAGTATGGCAAAAGTACTGACTCCATTGCCCAAATAGACGCTGAGTTTTGCTTTCCAAATCGTAAAAAGTTTGCTTCTACAGTATAAATCATCATTTTTATGGAAAATATGCATGGAAATTCAGTTTAGAAAGAACAGATAATTTCCTTTCAATGTCATTTAAACTCAACATCGCGTAACTTTTTTATCCTATTCGCCATGGTTTTCAAAGTTCTTCTGTGAAAAACTTGCATACTAGCATACTAGCAAGGCCTATGATATACCTTGCCGTAAAACATTTCAAAACTACGCTACCACCACCAGGAAGTTCTGAAATATCAGTTTAGTTTTATTAAAAGGAAGCATCATTGTTTGAGCTCTATTCAGCCAGGATTCACATTCCATCATTTTCCATTCATGTCAGAAACTAATTGTTTTATTTTCATTGATTCCAGAGAACACTTGATGTAAGTTTCTTTGGATCCAGAAAATTGATTGTTTGATCTTCATTCAGAGTGCAAAGTTATTGTTCAGCACATTCCATTGGAAAGTTTCAACTTAGTCTTGTCAACTTAGTCTTGACCAATCTTATCCAAAAACATCCCTACCCCTCAATTTATGCCCTTTTCCTGTTCCGATTAGTCCCAAATTTTAATCACTTCTTTCTTAAACAGTAACAAAACCATACACCAAATTCAATCAAAATCCAATCATCAGTTTGGAGATATCTTGATGACAGACAAACTAACCTGAAAATGTCCCCACTCCTCCATTTGCACCTGTCCCCTGTTCCAATATGTCTCAAATTTTAATCACTTCTTCCATAAGCAGTAACAAAACCACACACACATTTAATCCAAATCCAATCATCAGTTCTTGAGATATCTTGATGACAGACAAACACAGGCGAAAACATAACCTCTGTCCATCCAACTTCGTTGGCAGAAGTAAAAAGGTCATTAACCTGCTTGCTGTAAAAAAAAAAAAAAAAAAGTTGCTCAAAAGATTGTGTTGGTAGGATGACATGGAGGAACAAAAAAATATTATTGATTAGGCAGTAGGCTTGATGATAAATCTGACATGATGGGAGCAACGTGAATTTTAGAATCTGTTCTCTCAAATTTCTGTTCTGGATTTTCCTAAATCATACATTTTCAACCTTTACCTTTGCACCATTTTTTCTTTGAGGATAGGTGACTGATTTCAGTAAGATTGTTCCTTTTTGGTTCCGATACAATAGCATCAGGAACCTATGCGATCATGATTGCGTGTGTGTGTATGTCTGTGAGGGTGTGTATGTTTGTGTGTATGTTTGTGATGGCCAGCTCGTAAACACGATATCTCAAGAACGATACACTAGATTCATGTCATATGTGGTACACATATAGCCCATGGTCCTTAGATGTGCCCTATTATTTTTGATGGTGATGTCATGCATATTGATTAGTAGGTGGGGCTTAATGTAAAAATCTTGAATTTTTCATATTTTAACAACCGTGTGTGTCTGTTTTGTTTCATATTTGGTGTAATTATGATATTAGCTGGTGTGTACATGTTCATTATATAAAAATGTTGAATTTCATTAATATGCGTAGTGGCGGGGCTTAATGTGATTTTGCTGAGCTTAAGCCTTTAAACACGGTATCTCAAGAAAGGTAAACTGGATTCATGTCATATTAGTACACAGATAGCCTATAGTCTTTAGATGTGCCCTATTGTTTTTGATGGTGATGTCATGCATATAAATGAGTAGGCAGGGCTTAATGTAAAAATCATGAAATGTTCATATTTTAACAACCACATATCTATTTTGTTTCATATCTGGGATAATTATGATGTCAGCTAGTGTATACATGTTCATGATAAAAACACATTGAATTTCATTAATATGTGTAGTGGGCAGTGCTTGTAAACACAGGTATCTTAAGAACTATACATGGGATTCAGTTCATATGTGGTACACAGATAGCCCATGGTCTGTAGATATTGTGCATATATTAATAAGTGGACGGGCTTAAAGTAAAATTTTGAAAAGTGATAAATGAGCAACTGTCCGTTTTGTGTCATATTGGGCATGATAATTTTGTTGGTTATTGTGTACATGCTCAGCAAATGTCATTAATATGCATGATGGGTGTGGCTTAATGTGAAAGTGCTAAATGATGTAAACACTACTGTAAACACCATACTCTATCTCATGAATGATATCAGATTTATGCTATATCAGGTACACAGATGGGTCATGGTCTGTACATGTTCTAATGTTGTGGTAGTGATGTCATGAATATCAATGAGTAGGTGGGGCTTGCTCACAAATTCTTTAAATAAAATAAATGAGCAACCGTTTTTGCATCATACTTGCTATGATAATGTTGTTACTTATTGTGCAAATACTTATGTTGTCAACATTTTTATTGATTTGCATGGTGGGTGTGGCTTATGAATAAATATCATGGAACAAATATTTCATGATATGCAATGATGACAGTTAACACAAATTTTGCAAATCAATCAGCATCTGAAAAAGTATTGGCACCACAAAACCTTTTGGTTCTTGGTAGGTTTTTTTGCCGTTGTGACCTGCCCACACACCCTTTTGGTACTTGTACAGTGGATCCTGTATAGTAGTTGCACATCTTTTTTTTAGTTGCCTCGGGTCGCTCTGCCCTTGGTATTGTTTTCCAACATGACCAAATGCTTCTGTCACGCCCTAGACCTTGACTCTCCCTCCCCTCCACGTGACCCACCTGCTACCTCCATAGACTATCCCTCAGACCCAGTCTCCAAAACTGTAATCTTTTAGGTCACCAAGAAACATGAGTTTCAAAAGAGTTTCCCCTTTCCTCATACACAAGGCGCTCCAAGCCTTGTTGGCACCCTTCCCAAGGTTTCTACCCTCATATCCGCCGATCTCCTGGTGCACTGCACTAGGGATACTCAGCCACCACCCTCCTCTCCACCAAAACCCTAGCTAACATTGGTATTGACATAGCAGTTACCCCACACCATTCCCACTAAGTATGTCAAAATTATCCCACCATGGCAAAAAGGCTTTTATGTCAAATATGGCTCATGGCTCATTGTGACTAAAAGGACCCACATGTCCAACAGGGACCCACCATAACAGGAAGGGCCCACCCAGATGTAGATAGTCCATTTGAAATTTCTAGTGTTCCACCATACACCTTAGTAGTCACCATATTGAGATGTTAATGTTTGTTATCTATGCAGTAATGTTCTTCTTGCAGATTAATACATATCCTGGTCCTCAATGGGTGTCTACTTGTCGTGTGTGTATTGTTTGCTACGTTCTTTCCTAATATTGGAACCATTATCAGGTGAGCACAAATATTTTACAGTTATAATATTTTGTGAATTAATTTCAATGTTCATGGGACTTTTTTTTAAAGTATAATTAATTTGCCAAATGTGTTCAGTCCTTTGACATATCCCTAGTCTGACAGAGACTAAAATTCCTTTTCATTATTTCTGTAGCCCATGCTTGTGCCTTTGTGGTTAATATTATTTTAGCCTCTCCAAAATTATTTCTTGTGTGGTTATAATTGGATATTTACTTCAAGTTATACCTTACCTTCTATGCTATTAATATGCAATCTGGTCCAGTGACCCGATTCTAACCCACTTCTAACCGAACTTAAAATGTTGTTACCAACCCAGCCCTAACCTCCATTATACCTCTAACATCCCTCACTTCTTTCAGTGCATTGTTGTCACAACCTCACTGGAACTGGCCGAAAAATTTATTTTAATTTTTGCCTTTTTCTAACAACTTTTATCCTTGCAGCTCCTACCATGCAGGTTTTTACACTGTTTGACATTTTCTTCTAGCCTTTTCGAGTCACCTGAGGTAAGACAAGGTGGCCATGGGACTCACAGCAGTTTCCCCATTAAGCTTAGGCTTCAGCTAGAGTGTTTTTGCTTCCATCCGTGCAATACGAGTGGCTAGAATCAGAAAGTCCCACTCTCTCGGCGGGTGTTTTTAGTCCCCAGAGCACCTGGTGTGCTAGTTTAGAAGACCCTATTCCCTTGGGTTGAAATGTTTTCACCCTAGGACCCCGTCCTACCACGAGGATAGCCTAGCATTATACAGTGCATATATATTAACATGTTAAGATGTCTTCAGTACAGGTTCTCATATGCATCAGGCCAACTTCTTGTTTCGATGTTGGCGCATGTGCAAGAGGTCGATGTCACCACACGGTGAGTGTAAAGTTGGCTTCAACCAGCTCCAAGGAGCTACAGTTATTACAATAGAGCCTATGTATTATTTTACATCACCATACATAGCCCGAGTTCAAACCTCTTGCATAAGATTAAGACAAAGTTTTAATTTTTTGAGCTTGATTAATGGGGCAGAGGGACAGGGGGAAGAGGGGGGATGGGGGTCCTTCCTTGCGCCCTATTTTCAGAAGAATTCACCTTTCCTTTTATCTCCACAGACACCAAGATCACAGTGGTTTGTGTTTTCTATGCTACCCCTGAGCATTTAATGATTTTACATTTTGTGCATTTTCTCAGGTTTTAACCCTTACTCTACCACGCGGCGATATTATCGCCGTTTTGGGTGCCCCGTCTTTGGCCCCGCCTCCCGAGCGCATTTTCAAAACAGTGCTGGTAGAGTAAGGGTTAATCAACCCGCGACATATCGCCAACCCAAAATATAGGCAGCATGATCCCGGTGGGCGCCCAGCGGGTCCCGAGAGCGAAGGGGCCCGACTTTTCTGCCTGGAAGACAAGAGGACCCTTCAATAAGCACGCCTTGATTAACCCTTACTCTACCACGCGGCGATATTATCACCGTTTTGGGTGCCCCGTCTTTGGCCCCGCCTCCCGAGCGCATTTTCAAAACAGTGCTGGTAGAGTAAGGGTTAATCAACCCGCGACATATGCGCCAACCTGAAAATATAGGCAGCATGATCCCGGTGGGCGGCCCAGCGGGTCCCGAGAGCGGAAGGGGCCCGACTTTTCTGCCTGGAAGACAAGAGGACCCTTCAATAAGCACGCCTTGATTAACCCTTACTCTACCACGCGGCGATATTATCACCGTTTTGGGTGCCCCGTCTTTGGCCCCGCCTCCCGAGCGCATTTTCAAAACAGTGCTGGTAGAGTAAGGGTTAAAACATTTTCAGATATAAGTCTATTGGATTCTTTTTCTGGTGTACTAAATTGCTGTGGTTTGCCTTATACCATGTTTGACATCTTCCGCAGTTCCGTATAATGGTTGTAAGTACATCCCCGTAGGGGAGCTTTGGTGTAAGTTTATATATATATATATACATATATATATATATATATATATATATATCTACATATATATATATATATATATATATATATATATATATATATATATATATATATATATATATATATATATATATATATATATATATATATATATATACACATACATACACATACATATACATACATATACATATACATACATATACATATATATATACATATACATATATATAGATATCTATATCTATATATATATATATCTATATAAATCTATATTTTTATATATGTATATATTTATATATTTCACAAAAATCAATTGCAACTGAAGAAGGTCTGAAGTCAGACCAAAATATTTTATGTTATATTCTATAGCACAGTTGGATTATGAAAGTATCATTAAACCTTAGAGAGGTCGATATCTTATCATTTTTATATATATATATACATATACATATATATATTTATACATATATACATATACATACATATACATATATGTATATATATCTATATCTATATATTTATATCTATATATATATATATATATATATATATATATATAGATAGATATATAGATATATGTATATATATATGTCTATATATATATATATATATATATAAATATAAATATATATATATATATTTTCAAACACCAAGAGGCACTTCATGTTAAATATATCATGTCTTAATATAGTCTCTCAGAGTTTTCTGCTTCCGCCACGACCCATGGCTCGACGATACTGAGCCGCGGAGGTCTAGGGCAGAAGTCTACTTTGTTAACTTATACTGACTTACCCCCTGGTGCCCCCTACTCGATGCTACTGAGTTGGCAGTTTTGCTGGCAGAGGTCTGTTGAACGAAAGTTATTTCTGAAACTATATTGAATAGCTAGCTAAGTTGGGTTTTAACGACGTAACTTATAATAACCCATGCAATACTAGCGCCCACGATAACGAGACATTATAGCAACCTAATGAAGTCTATAACTGGACAAAGTATAGCCACCGGCTACGCAGGACCACGGTTGCAACAACCGGTCCAACGTATGGTATACGCCACACGTTAACACTATATCGGAACGGTTGTAACTTCTTTATGTTAAGTATAGTATAGTATATGACGTATGTTAACAAGATATAAAATTACCTTAACTAAATTCATAACCGGACAGGCCGTAGCCATCGGCCCCATGCTTCCATGGTTGCAAGAACCTGCTCAACGTAACGGCCCGTATTGCTTACGGTGCACGTTATAACACCATTTTGATTAACCTTTTCGGGCAAATGGACTTTCGTAACTTAACGGCATGTCCTGCTTATGGTGCTAGTTATCTCCAGGGCCATAGCCAATGGCTTATGGCTCCACAGTCTTGCGACCCAAAACCATCCTATGGCTTAAAGCCTTATGTGGTTAACAGCCCATTTAGTATATGGCTTATGTTAACGGCCTGCCATTTAACTCTTTAACCAGGGTTAATAGTACCAGTCAGACCCAAAACGTTGTGCTGTCTGTACACTTCCCCTTTCTTCAGCTTAAGCATCAAATCAGACCTCCTCCATCTCGGCATCAACCCCACCACTCTTGGCACCTTCTACTGGCCCACTTTTCTATCCACCTGGGCCTTTCCACTCATCACAAAACCAAAACCCACCCTAACTTCTTCATCAACCTCCACAACCAAATCAAAAACCAACTCCCAAACTACTCCTCCATCTATACTGATGGCTCCAAGGAAGGCAACAAGACAGCTGTTGCTGCCATCATCGAAGACATCACCCTCAGTAGCAGGCTTCCCGACTACATCTTCTCGGCCGAGGTCAAGGCCATCCTCCTCGCCCTTAATTTTATTGTGTATTCTTCGCTCAGCCACTTTGCCATCTTCTCCAACCCCTCTGCAACAATTGTCATTGTACCCTCACAGTCCATCACGTTCTCTTTGCTTGCCCCCTGTAGAACCTTCCCAGAGCTTCCCTCAATAGCCGAGTTCTTCCAAAAAAAACCTCCAGATAAAATGATCTCCTTCCTTCATCATGCTTCCCTCTACAACCATATTTAGTCCTCCTCTCCCACCCCCCTCTTTCTACTTTGATTTTTTTCACCCATGCACCTCCTCTCTCGATTCCAGCTTTCTGACTTTTAGTTCTCGTGTTTCTCTCAATCTCCCCCTGTTTTCTCTCCTTCCTACCTCTAGAATGATATAACCTCTCAGGCACGATTTGACCCTTGTTGTTGTGGTGCCGTTAAGCCCTCATCAAACAAACAAACACTTTTCAACCACGCAGGTCTCTGCGACCAGCCGGGTATACTCATCAGTTTAAATTAGTAAACTTTAAACAAACTTTATTTGTAGCCAACCTAGACTCACACCAGCAAGGTCTTGCGTCTATGGTGGGCACCTGAACAACGTAGCGAGAAGACAGTTTTCCTCACTATCCTCCACGTGGATCGGCTAATGACCCATTTTTCATATGCAGACCTGCCAACCTTTAGGATCACCAAACTGTATTCTGAAACTACAAAAGTTGTATTTTTGATAAAAAAACTGTACTCTTCAAACAAAATGTACAAAACAAAAGGTTTAGTGGCTGAATAAAAATTACCACTGTGCTTTCAGTTTTTCTTATTGTACGAATCTGAATAGGTTAAGTCGGCAAAATCAATCCTTCAAGAGGACATGAACGCCAACCGAGCGTAAAAAGTATTAGTAAAAAAAATAATAAAAAATAAATAGAAATAAATAAATAAATAGATAAAAATAAGTAAATCGTATTCTGGTGTCAAAAAACGTACAATCGTATTCTCAACATTTTCCCCATATTAAATACGGCAAAATCGTACTAGTTGGCAGGTCTGCATATGCTGTTACTCCAATGCTAGACTTTAACAGCGCCAGGTGACAGGTGCAGTCACACCTGCCACGTTTCTGCCACATTTTTGTACGCTGACACTATATGAAGAAAACACTCTGCTTATACTCTCCACAGCGGTAACCATAGGCTCCATAATTCCACCATTGTAAGAGCTTTCCAGAGTTAACGGCCTGTAGAGCATATGACGTACATTAACCCAAAGTTTAAAATAGCTTATCAGAGCTAATTGCCTGAAGAAGAAAAAAAATCCCAATTTTCACAGCACTTTACTGGCGACTTGCACAACTGAAGTAGGGCGTCCAGCATAGCCAGCGGCATTGGCAAGAGGTTGGTTAACTGCGCCCAGGGTTTACCCACGAGTCGTGCTATGACAGCTGACCATGTGATTCCCTGCAGACTTGCACACTTTACAATGGCTGAGACATAGTGGCGTGGCAAGACCAGTGGCTTAAGGAGCAGCACTTAAAAAAAGTCACCGCGAGAGAGTAGAAGGGAAGCACAGTTTGACAGTCCTCTTCCCCCTTCCTCCTCATCCACCATGCTCAACAGCATCCCCTGCGAGGTTTGCCGACGTTCGGCATTCCGCTTACTTCTCTTCCCTGGTCCCCTCCACAGTGGAGCAGGTCCCAGAGTAGGGATTGAGAAAGAAGCAGGAAGCACTAAGGAGAGGACAGTTTCCGTCCTTTCCTTACTTCTCACTTTTTTCCTTCCCACCTGAGCCCAGGCATGGACATAGGAAGAAAAATGGAGTTAATCCATGGTAAGATGGATTCCTTAATATCCAGGCTTCTGTCTTGCATCACACAGGCTGTGGAGGAGAGGCTGCTGCCTCCTACGCACCACCGGCCAGTAGCGACCAATGTATTTTTTTAACACTCCCAGACTTTGCGAGTCGCAGGGAGGACCTCTTTAAAATCTACCCCTCCGGCTGAAGATGGTCTCACGGAGACTTCCACCATCCTGGACTTTAAACAAGACCATTTATGGCCGATAGAGGACAGAGTGCTAGCCGTAAAGGCGATAGCGGATTTCCTCCTCTCACAGCGAATGTCTCTGATGAGAGACTAGCTGATGCTCATAGACCGCTTAGCCAGTCTGGTGGACGTAGTCCCCATGTGCAAGTTTCACATGAGGGACCAACGCCCCCTTCTGCTAGACCTGCGGTCTCAGTACCCCCGCTCCTCACCTTCATACTGTGGCCACCCACATTTAGTGGTGGTATGGCCTCTCCCACCTGTTGTAAAGAGCGATGTTTTCACCCATTAGACCTTCACAGTCAGTAGTGATGGATGTGTCTTGGATGGGGTTGGGAGCACATTTAACATGGTCCCCAATTGCAGGAACTTGGGCAGGTACTTGGCATATGCTGAAACCGCTAGTGTTGAGCAGAAAAGTTCAGATACGCACTGACATTGCACCACTGTTGCACTCAGCTGCTCAAACTATTTGCAGGCTTCCCGTACGAGCTTTTGGTCATGCAGAGACGACTTTTATCTCATTCCCGGGCTCCGGCAAACTGCACCACAGTCCCAGAGCACTTCATTTGACTGTGTGGCCTCTGTGTGACTTCTGAGGAGTCAATAACCCCCCTCCCCTCGTTTCCCCCCCTCCCGCTTTGGCGTTTCTTCTCCCAGAGTAAGATCAATCAAGGGCTCTAGGATAGCTGTAGCAGCCATCCACCAAGGCTTCCCAGTTGGGTGGACAGTCACAGACTTGTGACCACTGGGTAAATTAGCCAGAATTATGTTCTTATAAAGACCTTCCAAGATTCTTGCGTCCCTGTGGGTCATGCAAGTTGTCTTAGGCATACTAGTGGAAGCTCTGCTCAAGCCACCCCCCACGTGTCCACTTGACGCTTAAGTGACGCTTAAAAGAGTTGTCTGCTTCCGTGGAATAAAGCACAGAGGTGCTTTACTGCGCTTCCTCTTAAAGGTCATTTTCACCTTTTGCCCGGAGCTGATACTCATACAACCGCTATCCGCACCTTCAGACCCACCAGAAAATGGGGTATGGTGCCCTCTCTGGCGTCTTTAGAATTACTTTATAAATACGCAGCCGATGCTCGGTGTTACAAAAGCGTTCTTCGTTTCATTATGGAGATCTCATCGGATGGTGTTGCGATACACTAGCAATCTCTTAAAATGGTCGGCGCTGTTCATGGAACAGCCAGGGTATGCACTCGAGTTAGAGGCATAGACCCTTTTATGGGATAACTCGTGCAGCCATTATGGAAAACGCATGTCTCATTTATTACCCTGTATTTGCTTGACCTACTTTACGACGTTCGTGTTACCCTGCAAACTTTTGCTTTAACAGGTTGCAAATTTTTTCCTCGGTTCGTGAATTTCTCAATTTGCATTAGCTAACAAACGCTTCGTTCCCAATCGTGTATTTACTAACGGGTTGCATCTCGTGGACGAACTCAGTGAGTTTTATTGCATTATTTTACACACTACTATGATGTTTATATTGTGTCCGATGCTATCTCGATTGGCATGTTTTCTGAGTTAGAACTCAGGTTGATGCGGCGACGCCTCAGTTACTGGTAATGGATAGTGACCTGTTTGCTTTGACTGTAACTAGGAGTTATTTACTATGGTTTAGTTATTCCTATTCAGAGGATTTTTTGTCCTTAAGAGGATAAGGAATATAATCCTTTAAAGTAGGATAAAACTGGTGCTAGTATTAGGACCAGCCTTTTGTATGAGCTTCAACCTAAACTACCTTCCCTCCTTTGCAATCTGATTGTGTATTTATAGCATGGAAGGTAAGATCTAACTTGAAGTAAATTTACTGTGCTAAGCGTAGCGGGGATATTTATGAGAGTTATACTACCTTCCATGCATCACGGCCCGCCTCCCTCCTCATTCAGGCCTCGGTAGAATGTTAAGTGAGGTATGTTAGAGGTATATGGAGTTTAGGGCTGGATTGGTAACTACATTTTAGGTTCGGTTAGAAGTGCGTTAGAATCAGGCCACTGGACGAGATTGCATGTTTATAGCATAGAAGGTAAGTATAACTCTTGTAAATATCTCTGCTACGCTTAGTGGGGTAAATCTACCATATATTTACTTTTGTTATATGAATATTAACCTTTATTTTCTATGCCTTCACATTTTTGCTAACACTTTAAAGACTCAAATCGTTAAACCTTGCCTGATTGGTACATTAAAGATAGAACAGAAATAAGAGCAGCACGATTTAATCCTACAATGTTGGATTCAAAGTCTGAAAAACATACAAAAGTGTATCTTGAGAACTTGAGATTGAAAAATCCTATAGTTTTCACATCCTTTTAATTTTGGGAAAACGTAGAAGAAAAGTTAAGTATAACTTCAAAATCTGATCAAGTATCTTTTTTTCAGGTTTTCTGGTGCTTTTTGTGGTCTTGCCTACATCTTTACCCTACCTTGCCTCATCTACATGCTGGAGCTCCGGCAGGAAGGCAAACTCAGATGGTACCATGTTCTTATCCACGGGTTCATCATATTTTTAGGTGTAATCAACTTCTTAGCCCAGTTTGTTATTATGCTTTTTTAATTATTTTCATAGGATATTATTATATTTTAGTTCATGCAGGGTTTGGATCTGAGTGTGTTAATGCCAAAGATTACTTCTGGAATGAATATCACTTACTATTTGATGGCTATATACCCCTCCCCACAGGGACATATACCCCCTCCCCACAGGAATAAATAGCCCCTCTCTCCATGGACATATAGCCCTCCCCTCCACAGTAGGAATTGAATCTTATCTTGTAGGGAACAACAAGAAATAATTAATCCAACAATGAATTTTAAGTAGAGCATTGCATCGTGAATGTTTCACATTAGAGAAGTGGATGATTTGAGTTGAAGTATTGGTCTGAAACACGAGGGGGTAAAATCAACATATTGTTGAACAATTTCAAGTGCAGTCAAAACTTTTGGTGACTCGTCACTGGGTGAAGTTTGGTGGTGGGGGCTTGTTGCTGGGGTGGGTTGGTGGTCCATGTGAGGGATTATGTATTCATAACACCCCCTCGGGGCTTTCTTGTCACTAGTACCTCATTGAGGCCGGAGGAACCTTCGGAGTCCCTTTAGATCACCTTTATAACTTACACCCACTGTGACTAGTTGATACTGAAAGATGTATCTGGCACCTTTTTGGAGTAGCAAGGGTGACTGATAGCTATTTCTGTCAATTGCCCATTGAATGTAATCCCTCCCAGTCTCTATGAAAAATGTTTGGTCAAAATTTGCAACTCTTTTTGTGCTCCTCTCATTCCAAACATTGTTCATTTCGAATTAAGTGTTTGTTTTTCGTAGTTTTGTTAAGTTTCATATATAGAGTTCTATGAGGCTATGATTACTTCCACGTTTTCAATCATTTTGAAACTTCTGCATATTTCTGTAAAATATGATAGAGCCACCTCAGTAAAGTTTTCCATTGTGTAGTTTAGATTCATTCCAAAGATGTAGTGCCAGTGTGTAAGATAGCTGGCTCCATTCTCAATCTTCCTTTTATTGGTTGCCTTTTATTAGATGTATTTACACTTTTAATCATGAAAAAAGTGCATAAACCAAATTAACTTTTTTGTAAACTTGAAGGAGCAACATCAGGAGAGATCTGATTGTTTGTCACAGGCAGCTTCTCTCGAATCACAGTACTAAATAATCAAATTGTATTTAAATTGATCAAAATTTAAATATGAACCAACGTTAATAATATCTGCCGGGCATTTTCTCATGCTTTACACAAGATTGGAAAAATCCGTAATTACCTGGATCAACAAGCAACTAAAATGCTTGTACATGCATTTGTGTCCTCACGCTTGGATAGCTGTAATAGCTTGTTATATGGTCTCCCCGATTGTCAACTCACAAAACTGCAACACGCACAGAACTCTGCTGCAAGACTGGTCACACGTTGTAGACTAATCACTTATGCAACTCTAATCTTTCACAACTTACACTGGCTCCCTGTTAAATCGTGCATCAACTTCAAAGTTCTTCTGTTAACATTTAAATGTGCCCACAACTTTGCTCCCACTTACAGGATCTTATCCACATGTACACTCCGACTCGCTGTTTATGATCCAGTTATAAAATATTGCTCGTACCTTCTTCTGTTTCTACAAAGTCATATGGTCATCGTTCGTTTCAATCTTCAGCTGTTTTTTTCTGAAACAATCTACCAACACATATCAAAGAGGCTCAAAGTTTAAATTATTGTTAAAACACATATTTTCTCACTTCTATAAGTTGTTTCCCTATTTTCCCCCTCTTTTATTTTATTTAGATTTTTCAGCGCAATGAGACTTTAGTGTGTGTTGCGCTTTATAAGAACTGTATATTATAATTATTAAATTTGTTGAATAATTCTTGAATAAGAATATTTGTTTCTTTTAGTGTATATTGTATATTTGGTAAAGCTAATTTTTGAAAATTCAGAGAAATTTGGTGGAGATTAAAGGATAAGTTTTGTGGTCTGACATGTGTATTATAGAGGAGGAAAAGACAATCAGAGCTGGAAAGAAACTGCTTTGATATTGTTTTCTGTTCCAGGGACTGCGGGGCATTTTTTGGGGGGAGGAGAAAGGGGGAGGGGGGGGGAAGGCTAAAGAAGTAAATCTGTAAATGACGAAAATAAAAGGCACCATCTTATATTAAGCCCTGTACTAGCTCCTAACCATATTGGTACATTTATTGTCAGACAGAGGCGTATTGTGGGAGTGGGAGGTTCCATCACTGACGTTGCTGCGAATCGAGAAATTTAGGGCCCTTTTTGGGAAATTTCATTCATATTTCTATGCAATTTTCTTCGATTTTCTAGAAATTTGTTGACAGATCTGACCAAAATTTCAAGAAGTTCTTACCAGGATTTTCTTCAATTTAGGGGGAAATTTTAGAAATACTTTCATTTTAGGCAATTTTCAGGAAATTTTCAGGAAATTTCCTTCATAATTAGGCGAATTTGAGGAACCGTTTATTGATTCATTTATTTTTGGACACTTTTCTCAAAATTTCAATCAATTGATTTAAAATTGTTGAAATTTTCTTATTTCTAGACAATTTTCTTTGATTTTCTATAAATTTGTTGACAAATTTGATCAGAATTTCAATTTTACCTTCATTTTTGGGAAATGTTAATTAATTTTAAAGAAATTTTAATATTAAAGTGTCCTGTCATGCCTCCCACCCCCAAAAATTGAGATTTAATCTGATATAAGGTTTTTCATATTTCTAAATTCAATAATCCGTCAAGAAATCCTGGAAATAAGTCCATTTCAATGATGAAAAAGGACTTACAAATTGATCATTTATTGCTTGCTTCGAAGAAAAAAAGTTGGAAAGGGATTTGTGACTTTATTTCAGCAACTGCTGATTGTAAATTATGCATGACATGCATACGAACCACGTACAAATAGTGTCTGATTACAAAAGTTTTTCAGGCTGCTCAGATCTTAATTTGTCATTTTCAAGTTCAAGCTATGATAAAAATGATTTGGAAATAAAGAACATTCTGGTAATGAAGGGGATGTCATTCCTTCTCAATTTGAACTGCTTGCAGACAAGAAGGAAGGATATCAGGCTTACAACACTTACACGGTCCTACAGTACAAAGCCTGCCAGAAATAATTAGTTTCACAAATCAAATCAAAGTGTTTGCAACAATACCTACCTCTTTTTTACATATAAAGTTTTATTTATCAATGTTCAAGTCTCTGTCGCTTGATGTTAAGTCAACAGGCCTACGTGCACTAAATAGTTCATTCACACAATTCAGTTTGCGTTTGCATTTTTCTTGAATTAAACATTTTTGAAGAAATTGTGAAAATTTTGTTAGTTTATTTTAGATTTGATGCTAACAGAGACGGCTTGGCATATGGACACAATAATTACAATTCACTTCTAATTTATTGTATTTTTCTTCCTTTGATAATATTCCACACTATATATAAAATAAATCATGTAAGCTTACAAGTGATAAAGTTGCCCTGTCAATTATGGCTTTGTCTTTTGAGCGAGAGGTTATGAGTTTGAATCTTATTCTATTTTTCTTCTTCCACTGTTTCTCTCATTTGAATTTTTATTACTCACGAAACAGTAAAAATTTCATGTCAGAGAGAGATAGCGATGTCGTCAAGCTACTGTTTAAATCAAACAGAACAAGGGTATAACACTCTGGCATGAACTGAATATGACACTGTACCCGGTTAGCCCCCAAAACTCATTTCATGTCAAGTGCACAAAACATGTCCAGAATCATCTCGTTTTGTTGCCCTTTGCCATTGATAAACACTTTTAGTTTAAGAATTTATGTTACTTAATCCTCCAACTACACAAAGCTGTGGGATTTTGATTAATGTTTACTTGGAAAATGTTCACATTTTAAAAAACAAAGGAAGATAATAATTGACACTAGTCACAAAACTTCAATGGCATACACACACAAAATGTGTCAGCGATGCATCGTTTACTTACAGGAGTCCCTGAAGTGACGTCATCGCGTACGAAGCCCGATTCTGATTTTTTTCCATCAAGGTGATGAAAAAACTCAATATTCTTTTACCATTTTCTCACAAACGGTGGGGTGTAGAGCAGAAAACATATTTTTGCAATTAAAATATTTAAAATATCATATTATTTCCAACCCCCATGGCAGGACCACTTTAAGGAAATTTCCTACATTTTTGGCAATTTTCAGGAAAGTTCCATTTTTAGGCAATTTTGAGGAACTTTTAAACTGTTTTTTTGATGGGATTTTCTGCTATTTTGCATTTTTTCAGTAGATAAATTGATGATCTATATATGTTACTTGTTGATGTGTCACTAAGTCTGTTAGTGATAAAGAATTTTGGCCATCTCCTTGATCATAGTACGTTTGAGGTATTTCCTTAGTCTTTTCTGATGAGGCTAGTTCTGTTATGTAAATGAAGGAATATTGGGCTTAACAATAAAGGGGTTGTGGGCCTTCCAATGAAGGGGTTGCGGACCTACCAACGAAGGTGTTGTGGGCCTTTCAATGAAGGCGTTGTGGGCCTTTTATTAAAGGGGCTGTGGACATACCAACGAAAGTGTTGTGGGCCTTCCAATGAAGGCGTTGTGGTCCTTCCAATGAAAGAGTTGTGGACCTACCAACGAAGGTGTTGTGGGCCTTCCAATGAAAAGGTTGTGGGCCTACCAATGAAGGATTGTTTTTATCTTGCTCATAAAAGTATGAAATAATTTTCATTTGAATTTCTTTTAAGACCTGTATTTTTTTGTTTCTAAATTCTTGCTAAAATAACTGTAATCACATTTTATGAGAAGGTTCAGCCAACCAGCTTTAACAACCTCATCTCTCAGCTCCCCTCCCCTTCTTGGTGGCTGTAACACCCACAACCCCCTGTGGGGCTGCAATACCACCACCTCCAGAGGCAAACTCGTTGAAAACACTCTTCGACAGCACATCCTTTCCTTGCTTAACACTAACTCCCCAACCTACCTTCACCCTGCCACAGGCTCTCTCACCTGTATTGACCTGTCTATCTGTTCCCCCAACCTCCTCCTTGATTTTAGCTGGAAGGTCACTGCTGATCTCTATGGTAGTGACCATTACCCTCTTCTTATTCACTCCAACTTTCAAACCCCCACAGACCACACCCCCAATTGGAACCCCAAGAAGGCGGAATGGCCCCTTTTCAAAACCCTCTGGACTCTCACCTCTCCCCCATCTCCTCGAGGATGAGGATTCCATGTCAAAGTTCAGTAATATCCTTATAAACATCGCCGCTTGCTCCATTCCCCAAACCCCTAACCACCCCCTGGTTTACTGATGACTGCAAAACCGCAATCAAGAACAGAAAAAGGGCCCTCAGAAATTTCAAAACTAACCCAACCACCCACAATCTCTTTCGCATCAGCCTTGCCAAAGCCAGGCACACTATCAAGGACAGTAAAACCAACACTTGGAACAACTTCATCTCTTCTCTTACCTACTAAGAAGATTTGGAAAATGGTTAACAGCTTCCACGGCAGGATAGGCAAGTCTTCCATCTCTCCTGGAATGGTAACCTTTTCACCACGAAAAAAAGACATTGTTAACCACTTCGCTGCCTCTTTCAGCAACATCTCGTCCTTGGCCAACTACCCCAATGCTTTTAAAGCCAAAAAAGCTCGCAATGAAGCCTGGAGTATCACCTTTCCCTCCAACAACATCGAGAGCTACGATACCCCTCTCTGAATTAAACCAGCCATTCGCGATGCTGGCCGCACCTCCAAGGGCCCAGATAACCTCCCCAACAAGGCCACCACTACCCTTCTCACCCACATTTGGTCCTCACACTCATTTCCCCCTATCTGGAGGTCAGCTATCATCACCCCCGTCCCCAAATCAGGGAAGGACAGTTACGACCCCTCCAGCTACCGTCACCTGTCTCTGTAAAATTATGGAAAGGATCATTAACCAGAGACTAAATTTGTTCCTTGAGACCAACAGAATCCTTTCCCCTCACCAAAGCGGCTTCCGGAAACGTCGCAATACCCTGAACCAGTTAATTACACTCGACACCGCTATCTGGGTATCCTTTGCAAAAAAAGCAACCCCTCTTGTCATCTTTTTCGAACTCGAGAAAGCTTTCAAAACTACTTGGAAATCCGGCATTACCAGCAAAATTCACACCATCGGCCTCAGAGGCCACCTACCCATCTTTATTCAAAACTTTCTCTCACCCAGGCAGTTCCAAGTTCGTATTAGCCACACCCTCTCCAACCCCTACCCCCAAGGCAGCATCCTTTCTCCCACTCTCTTCAACCTGATCTTTACCGACATCACGGACAACCTCGACCCCAAAATCAAATGTGTCCTCAACGTGGACGACTTCACCATCTTCTACTCCTCCCCTAGACTCTGCCTCAACCAGCTGCAAGACTGGTGCAACAACCGGTTTAAATTCTCCAAAGACAAAGACAGTCTGCGTGCACTTCTGTCATTTCAACAACCTCCACTGCAACCCGAACCTCGTGCTTAATGGCAATCACATCCCTAAGTTCCTGGGTTTAACCCTATACCTCAAACTCTCCTACATGCAAGACATCACCAACCTGAAACAGAAATGCAACAGCTTTCTCAACATTCTCGGCCTCCTCTCCAACACCACCTGGGCGTGAACCCCTATGCTCTCCTCAAAATCTTTAGACTCACCATTCGTGCCAAGCTCGACTATGGCAATATTGTCTACTGTGCCGCTCACAACTCTTACCTCAACCACATTTAAAATGAAGCCATCAGGCTTTTTCTGGAAGCCCTCAGGCTTTATCTGGGAGCCTACAGGACCCCCTTCTTTCCCTCTTATCACCAGCCTTCACGTTGAAGCCAACGAACCCCCTTTCTGCTAAGGTGTAGAAAGCTTAGCCTCTCCTATGCTTTTAGAGCCCTCACCAACACCTAGAACCCTGCTTACGACCTCATTAGGTACCACAATTTCTCCACCCTGCCACTCTTTGCACCTTCTTCTGGCCCACTTTTTCTGCCTGTGCCACCCTCCTCCCTTCTATCCAACTGGGCCTCTCCACTCATCACAAAACCAAAAAAAACCACCCTAACTTCTTCATCAACCTCCATAACCAAATCAAAGACCAACCCTTAAACTACACTTAATCTATACTGATGGCTCCAAGGAAGGTGACAAGACAGCTGCTGCTGCCGTCATCCAAGACATCACCTTCATTAGCAGGCTTCCCTACTACTCCTCCATTTTCTCGGCCAAGGCCATCCTCCTCACCCTCAACTTTATTGAGTACTCCCCGTTCGACCACTTTGCCATCTTCTCCGACTCCAAGGCTGTCCTTCTTTACTCAATCTTAAACGGGATAATCCCACCCTCCTCAATAACTCCTTTCTGGAGGAAAAGTATTATTTTCTTCTAGATACCCAGCCATGTTGGCATTCCTGGCTGATGCAGCCACTAAGCTTGCCTTCAACCTCCCCCCATTCCCTTTCCCAAAAGCCTTTCTGACATCAAAGCGCTTATCGCTTCCCTTGTTCATGACCGCTGGCAAAACTCATGGGACTCCCAAATTGACAACAAACTTCACATCATCCAGCCCACCATTCCAATCAAACCCACCATCCACAACCTCTCCTGTGCCGACATTCACATTACCCGCCTTAGAATAGGTCACACGCACCTCATCTCCTTATTGGCTTCCCCCACCTCTCTGCAACAATTGCTGTTGCACCCTCACTGTCCACCACGTGCTCCTTGCTTGCTCCCTGTACAACCTTCACAGAGCTTCCCGCGCTCCCCACAACTTAATAGCCAAGCTCTTCCAGAAAAACCCTCCGGATAAAATTGTTTCCTTCCTTCATCATGCTTCCCTCTACAACCATATTTAGTCCTTACCTTCCCTTCCCCCTTCCTTTCTTTCTCTACCTTGTTTTTTTTCACCCATGCACCTCTCTCGATCCCAGCTTTCTGGCTTTTAGTTCCCGTGCTTCTCTCAATTTCCCTGTTTTCTTTTCTTCCAACCTCTGGAATAATCTAACCTCTCAGGCACAATTTGACCCTTGCTGTTATGGTGGCGTTAAGCCCTCATTAAACAAACAAATTATTTTGGTTAATAAAATATTTGAAATGAATATCTATGGTTTGTTCTCATTTTTTATTCCTCTTAAGTATGGCTGGGGTTGAAGCAGTATCTGATATCGCTTTCATGGTTCCATTAGGAGATCATGAATGATGAATTTGGTTACAAAAAATACCCATGATATCAGAATAAGTACAAAATAAAGTTTTATTCTATTGCAAGAAAAACATTTATTTGGGCCTGCAAGGAATTTGGTGTATGGGTACCATTAAAAGTTTTACAATGAAACACGCTTTAAAAGAACTCAATGAAACACGCATTAAAAGAACTTAATTATTGCAAAATTCCCATGAATTAGTTCAAGACTCACTTTTCAAAAATAAGCAGAGCCAAAAGATTCTGTGGTTCCAGAACTTTTTTTCATGCTGATTGATTTGTATTAACTGTTATGCCATTGCATATTATGAAACATTTGACATGACATGAATCGTTCTTGAGATAACGTGTTTACAAGCTCTTCAGCAAAATCATAATAAACCCCGCCGACCATACATATTAATAAAATTCAATGTTTCTTTTTTTTTAATAAAAGGAACACGTACAAACTAGCTAACATCATAATTCTACAAAATGTGAAACAAACCAGACATGTGACTGTTAAACTATGAGCATTTCAATTTTTTTACATTAGGCCCCGCCCACTCATTAATATGCAAGATATCACCACCAGAAACAATATAGGCACATCGACAGACCATGGGTTATCTGTGTACAGCGCATGACATGAATCCAGTTTGTCCTTAAGGTCTTTTTAGCAAAACCATATTAGGCCCCGCCTACTATGCATATTAATGAAATTCAACGGTTTTATACAATGAACACATACACACTGGCTAACATAATTATACTGAATATAAAACAAATCAGACACGTGATTGTTAAAATATGAGCATTTCAAGATTTTCACATTAAGCCCTTCCTACTCATTAATATGCATGACATCACTACCAAAAACAATGGGGCACATTATAGATCATGTGCTATCTGTGTACCAAATATGATATGAATCGAGTTTACCGTTCTTGTGCTTACAAGATCTTTTCAACAAAATCATGTTGAGCCCTGCCCACTATAAATATTAATGAAATTCAACATTTTGACACCATGAACATGTACACACTAGCTAACAACAAAACTAAACCTAATATGATGCAAACCTGAACCCACTCATTATTATGCATGATATCACCACCAAAAACAAAAGGGTACATAAACGGATCATGGGCTATCTGTGTACCACATATGACATGAATCTGGTGTACGGTTTTTGAAATATCATGCTTACGAGCTTGCTGTCACAGACACATACATACACACATACATACACACATCAGCATGACTGAATAGGTTCCTTATGCTATTAGCATCAGGACCAGTAATGATGGTAGCACAAAATATTGTTTTTATTAGGGAAAAGTACTGAATCATACAAGCAGATTTCTCATGCAGGAGAAATGTGTTGGGCACTGACTTTTTTCACAATCTGTTTGTTACTGAAAAACATTTTGAGAAATTTTATTTCCAAGCTAGGATATTGACTTTGTCACTGGTTTCTGGATAAGGAATTATTTTGACAGTAACTATATCTCATTTTATTTGATGGAGCTATATTCTCGTTGAAGTTTTAGTATTCAACTGACCCTTTTAATATATATTTCCATCTACAATACAGGCAAGTTTATCCAATCACAATATGCCCTCTTCTGCCACGCAGTAATCTAAATCCTCATTTTCTAGTCGCGATACAGTAGATGAATGCAGAGTAGAACCAAAAAAAAAGCAAGAATCCATTTGCAGTAATTGAATCATATTTCGTCATTAGAAACTATATCTTTCTTGTAGTTTCAGTCTTCTGTTGCATTGTTTAAAATCACAGCGAGGTCATGAAAAGCCTTCCTCTGTTATCTCACTTCCCATTGTCCTGCTAATAAACTGTTGCTGATGAATGACCTCCGACCTCCATAAATGTTTATGAATTTCTGGATTTTTCAGTTCTGAGCACTTGAGAGCTCTGACCAATGGATTGTCTCCAATTTCAATGATAGTTCCGACAACTATTGCATATGAACCTGTGAAATGAAAAATTATATTATTAATAAAGAGAGATTGAGTCCAAGGTTCATGGATATGTACTGTATAGACAAAATAAGCTAAATGAAGACAAAGATCTAACAAAATTTCCCCAACAAGGTTTATGGACAAGTACAGGTTAAAATGGGTACATCAAGACATGAAAATCCACAAATTTGGATAACATTTTGGCTATACATTTTAAAATTTCAAGATATCAATCTGAAAATTTGTAATTAAATTTGACATAGGCAGAATTCTTCACTTTCTAATGAATACCTACAGATCTTTAATCTTTCTCCACAATTCTTTAAAAGAATATAACTCCTGATATATGGGAATCTTAACCAACATCTCCCTAGAAAATACATTTTCCAATTTAGGATAAAATTGAAGATATAAATAGAGATTCTGAGTATACACACTTCCAAAGAAAATCACTATATAAGAATTATCAGTAGCAGTGGATGCTGGTACTCATTTTTCACAGCCTGAGTGGAGCTGAGGTAAGCAAGATAGAGTGTCTTGCCCAAGGACACAGCACAGCTGCTCGGCCGGGAATCGAACCCGGTACTTCTCGTCCTGAACACATACTCTACTCCCAACCACCAAACCACTACATTCCAAGTACTGTAATAATAGTAGTAGCAAGAATATAAGCACTCTGTAGAGCGCACACCCCTGCCTCCATTGCAATTCCAACATGCCCAGAATAATTTTAGAGTTCATCCGATCCTCATACTCAATATAATCTACCTCAGAAATCCTAGGCCCACCAGGGGTCGAATTTTAAAGGTTTCACCATTGTTCCACAGAACAACACTTTCTTAAAAAAACAGTTCCAGATCAAATTTCACGATTCCGACATTTTCATCAAGAAAAAGCAAATTCCTTGCTTTAATTGAACTTAACCCTGACTCTACCACGCGGCGATATTATCGCCGTTTTGGGTTTCCCACCTTTGACTCCGCCTCCCGAGGGCATTTTCAAAAAAGTTCTGGTAGAGTAAGGAACCCGCAACAAGTGTGCCAACTAAAAAATATAAGCAGTATGATCTCGGTGGGCGGCCCAGCAGGTCACTGAAGAGGAACGTGACCGACTCTGCTGCTTGGAAGACAAGAGGACCCTTCAATAATAAGCCCCTGATTAACCCTTACTCTACCACACGGCGATATTATCACCGTTTTGGGTTCCCCATCTTCGACTTCGCCTCCCGAGCGCATTTTCAAAAAAATGCTGGTAGAGTAAAGGTTAATATACACCATTTTTTATTACGTCTTTGGCAAACGGTGTGTGTGCTGGAAAATATATTTTCCCAACAAACAAAAACTTAAAGGCAGTATGGAGAAAATGAATTCATGGGAAGGTTTGAACAACAAAATATGCTTCTAACAAAAGTTTATGAGTTGTTTTGTATGTGTGGTCAATGTATTTCTAACCTCTTCTGGCCGATTGCTGAAGTTATAAGAAGTGACAAATTGACCACTACATGAGGTGGGAAATTATATTTTGTCTAAAAACAAACAAAATTGAGTTCACACACTAAGTTCATTTTAATAAGGTCATGCATTCTATTACGTTAATTTGGCGGGGCAGGGTCAATTTGACCATATCAAGTGCTGGAAAATATATTTTCCCAACAAACAAACTTAAAGGCAGTCTAACAAACGTTATGAGCTGTTTTGGTTCAATTATAATGTGTGGGTCAATGGATATTTCCTACCTCTTTTTGGTCGCTTGGCGAAGCCATGTGAGTGACATGGTCAATTTGACCACTTCACGAGGTGGCACATTATATTTTGTCAAAAAACAAACAAAATTGAGTTCACACATAAGTTCCATTACAATAATTTCTCAGAATTATCACGCGTGCATATCATTGTTTCTAGTTATTTATTCTACATATATCAACACAGGCCTTGATTCAAGCACTCATGCGTGAGTACGAAACTTGTAAATAAATTCTCCAATTGGCCGACGACATGCCATAATTATTATGCCATGGGAAACATAATATCCCCTGACCAGGTGACAGCAATATCCCCATGTACAATACTGATATGTAAATAAATCCATAGGTAAGCTTAGCCCAGGGTCCGAGGAGCTGTTATTTCAACAGCTTCCATGATAAACCTGAGAAGAAAACTCTTCCTCAGGTAGTACGTGCTGAAATGCTTTCCATGTGGCACATTTACTGACATACTCTTAATCATCTACACTGTATGATTGATTGCACTGGAAATTGCGGGAACAGAAAAGTTTTTTATACTTAAAAAAAATTGTTACGAAGGATTTCAGGTGTAGAACACGTTGTTTGAGCAGAAAACAATATATTGCAGGATGTTGATGTTATACATATATATTTGAAGAAGAAAAAAAATAGTTTCACTGTTCCTGCTAAACAGTAGGAATTTCGACCCCTGCCCACCAAGATTCATCCCAAACTTGTTATTTGTGATGGTCATTTGCATTCTGAACACTTGACTGATTTCTTCCAAGGCTCCATTGTTTTCAGTTTCATTCGGGCTTCATTCTTTGACTTCCTTTCAGTTAAAGATTCACATTCCATCATTTTCCATTCATGGCAGAAACTAATTGTTTTTATTTGATTTAAATTACTTGGAGTCCAGCAAATTGATTGTTGGATTTCTTTTCATGGCATGAATTCATTGTTCACCACATTCCATTGGAAAGCTTCAAAGTCTTGGCAGACCTTTACCCTAAATGTCCCCACCCCTCAATTACTGCCCTTCCCTTGTACCAATACTTCCCAAATTTAAATCACTTGTTCCTTTAGCAATAATAAAACCACACTTCTAAGGTGATTCAAATCCAATCATCCGTTCTTAAGATATTCTAATGACAGACGAACTCACCCTATAATGTCCCCACTTCTCCGTTAGGGCCCTTCTCCTGTTCCAATACAGAATGTCTCAAATTTGTATCACTTCTTCAGCAGTACAAAAACCACACACAAAATTTAACCAAAATCCAATCATCAGTTCTTGAGGTATGTTGATTGCAAACAAAGAAACAAATACAGGGTGAAAACAACCTCCATCCAATCTCGTTGGTTGAGGTAATGATATTATTAGTAATAGTAGAAGTACTGTAGTACAGTGGTGTGAGGAGTAGTAGCATGGTGGGCCCAAACTTCGTGCACCTAAGGAATTTAAGGAATTAAATTGTATTTTTCTGTGTGAAAAAAATAATTGTTTTCGTCGTCAGCAATATAAATAAATTATTTCGTTTCTCCTCTTTTTATAGATGATAAATTCACAGAAGCTTGATATTTTACTTATCAAGATATTCATCAAAGAAAAAAAGAAGTTTTGTTTGTTTCGGCAAAATCGCGAATACCCCAAAGAACGTGCATCGATGATAAACCTATGCAACTTTCAGCAGCTCTACCAGTAAAGTGTAAAAAAGGCTTTAACGAAAATACGGGAAGAAAACATTTGAAAATATAAATTTCCAAAAAGCGTATTCATTGATAATATAGCCAGTTTAAAAATTCCTCAACTTTAATTTGTTTTAATTAAATTTGATAAGTTATTTTTTTTCATACTTCGGGTCCGCACGGACTGCAGGCCCGCACGACTTCGGGCTCGCATGAAGTTTGGGCCCATATGAACTTCGAGGCAGATGAACTTCGAGCCCGCACGAACTTCTGGCCACTTACTATACTGCATATGAAATTCAAGGCCACACTTGAAATGGCAACCAAAGGGATCATTATTGTTAAGCTGCATAGAAAAAACCTTAATTTTTGGTAATTTTTCATTCTTATTTAAAAAAACTCCCCATCCCTGGTCGCAAAACTCTTAAAAATGGCAAAACCACACAAAAATTCGTTAACAATCCACCCCTGAAAAAATGATTCAAAAGTTACATCCTTAGGTGCAAAATCAGGGAAAGTTTGAGACATTTTTTAAGCCCTAAAAATGACATTTCAGTCATTTTTATTACCAAAATCAAATTGTTTAGATTTGATCATGAACAAATCTGAAATTTGGGATGAAAATACCCTTACAAAATATATTGACTGTTATTTAGTCATTTAATAATTACAGTAGTTATGTCAATGAATTTGATAGAAGCTTCAAACAAACGGCTGTTTTATTTTTAAGTCTAACATGGCTTTCAGAATACTTCAAATTTCACTCACTTTTCACCCAAGGAAGACAATTTTCGATTTTTTTTTGAGTGCAGGGAATGGATTGATAACAAACTTTTCTTGACATTTTAAAGTATTTTATGACCAGGGATGCAGGAATTTTTAAATAAAAGACAAAATTTGAGGTTCTTCCTATGCAAACTAACACTAATGACCCCTATGGTTGCCATTTCAAATTTGGCCTATAGAATGTACTTCATTTGCAATTAACCAACTTACCTTCTTCTAGCAATGAATCTGTTTCAGAAAGTTTCTTCAACTTTCGTACATCATGAAGTTCAACCCTTGCTGTGCCAGTTGTATCATCAATCATAGCAAAGTCACTCGCTTTATCATACTTAGAAACAACACCTTGGAGCCATACAATGTCAAATGGCAATCGTCTGTTGATGTCGTCCATGTCAAGGGCCACTGTCCATTTCATTTTTGAACTTGCAACAAGTTTTGTTTGTTTACAATGAGGAGGCTTTAGTTGCTGGATGAACATCTTTCTTGCTGGGGCAGACAACTTGGAGCTTGGTGGCATCTTAAGAACTTAACTCACTTTTAGGAGAAAAAAAACATGAAAAATGTATAGCACTTGTTCTTAAATATTTGCAAAAGAAGCAAGAATGGCTAATAACTTACAGTAACAAGGATTGTTAAGGAATTTAAAGTTTCAGAACTTATAACTTGTGCTATTGTGACCATATTTGAAGACTTCTGTTCATCTTGAAATATGAAAAAAATCAAAATAGGATAAAACTCACTACCTGTTATGGCTGTCCATATACTTTTAATATTAATAATTTAATGGGGATGGTTGAATTCTTAAAATTTACAAGGAAATACCATGTTACTGTCATTATTGAAAGTTCCCCTAGACAAGTGCAAGGTCTTAGAAATTGCACGTTGTTCTCCTTCAAGTGATTTATGCTACACCATGTTGAATCACAATCTTGAATTTGTAACTAATGAGAAGGATCTAGGAGTAACTTTTGACTCCAAGCTTACTTTTGAAGCTCACATTAACGAGAAAGTCAACAAGGCAAACATGATACTTGCACTCATCCGTAGATCATTTACATATCTTGACAAAACCTCTTTAGTCCAATTCTACAAGGCCTTTTTTGTAAGAAATCATCTGGAATTTTAAAACTGTCTAGCACCCATCAAAGAAAAAACACATTAAGTTGATCGAAAATGTTCAAAGAAGAGCCACCAAACTTATCCCACATTTGCATAATCTGCCATATCCTGACAGGCTTAATAATCTGAAACTACCAACATTAACTTACAGAAGAGTAAGAGGTGATATGATTGAAGTATATAGCTTATAAGATGGTCTCAGATATATATGATACAAGAGTTGCAAATTTATTACTTGGTATAATACTAGAACAAGAGGATCTAAGAGCAGAAAAATTCTTCAATCACATTCTTTCTCCAGCGTTTGACATATTCTTTTCTCCAATCGGATTTGCAAGCTATGTAATAATTCACATGTACCTAAGGAGGTTGTGGAAGCATGCAATTTAAATTTGTTTAAGAACAGGCTGGATAAGGGCTTGTGTAATTGGGCTTTTTGCTTTTACTTCAAAGCCGAGAATCATAAAAAACTTGATGCTACTAGGTCTTGAATCTCAGGCTACTAACCTTTCGTACAGGAAACATCATAAGTATCATACTAGGTAGGTATCAGTTGGTTATCTTTCATTTTGTGCTTTAAGTTTAAACTTTAAGTTTGAACAAACTTTTGTCGTGGAACAGGATGCTATCCCAAGCTACAACAATATTAGTAACTTTATTAATTGTCGGATTAAATTTGCCAAATTGATTACTCTGAAAGACAAAGAAATAAACTCTTTGCTCTCGAATAAAAAGTCTACTTACAAAAAATCTTTGATTTTAATCTGTGATTGTGGTGTCGGACCCGGTGAAAATAATTCCTTCGCAATCTTGGTCAGCAAATGGTTGTATGCAACTCAATAAGGGACGGACGAAAGCCAGCATTCATAAATTCGTCAAGATGTCGTGGAACGGTTCAGCCAGTGCACCACAACAACTGGTTATCAAAGGCCGTGGACATTGACTTGGTTGTCTATGTTATGTCTGTCCGTATGTCGCACCTGTGTTCTCGTCCGGGTCGTATTAATCGTTTCGTGATAGCATTGTTATTATTGTAGCGTCGCCGAGTCTTTGTGGCGGTCTCGAAACACATATTCAAGAAAATACTATAACACAGCAATATTGGGATTAATTAGAATATATTTTGAGCTACATGATTGACTGATCTGAGACTTCCTCCCTCTCTGAATCTCAATCCAATTCTGCTCTATTGCAGCTAGTTCTATACATTTATTTATCATCAATGCACAATATAATGATACAAAGAATAACATGATTAATGGGACAAATTAGTACTATTATCATGTCCAACCCACAAACCCAGACCAGGCGGAGACAGGCAGACTACTGTCTATTCCTAATTACTCTTTGTGGTCATGCATGTTGCACACCAATACCAAAAATATTCTAAGTTCAAGGGGACAAGGTTATTCCAAGTCATTCATTATTTATAAGGGCTAAATTTAGTCTAATGTGAGTAATGCAAGCACATTACACTATCATAAACAAATACGCAGGCGACGACCCCGTCATTGTATTTGTGTGTTCACTCGTCGGAACAGTTGGCCGGTTGGAGAACAGCGATTACGGGCCAAGAAGGATTAGTCACCCCATATAGGAAGTAAAGTAATGCTCGTCGGGAGTTTTCCCTTAAGATACGTAGTAACGGTGCCATTACGACGATCATGGCCGAGAAGTGGAAAATAGTTCGGGTTTTGTAAATTTCTGGCAAAAGCTTGAATGTCGGGTTGATTTGGTTTGCATTTACTAGGAAAGGTGTTCGTGTTCTTGCTAAGGGTGTCAATTAAGAATCTGAGTCCTTTAAACTAATCACGGGGGGTGAGAGTTTAAACCCACCTGTCAGGCAAGTTTCTGTGGAAAGGAATTGTTTTTCTAGTGGTAGAATTAAGGTTATGTTTTCAAATGTTCGCAGCACTTTTAATAAACGTGATGAGCTGCTGGCTAAAGTTTCAATTAGTAGACCTGATATAATTGGTATTGGATTTATAGAGAAGTTAGTGATTCAGAGATACATATTCCAGGTTACTCAGTTTTCAGGCAAGACAGATTAGATGCTTTCAATGGTAGAGGAGGTGGTCTTCTATTATTTGTAAATGACAGTTTTAATTGCATAGATAGGACTGCTCACTTTTCTTTTGGTTTTTCGAATTGCCTATGGTGTGAGCTAATTGCTGATGGCGATGTTAGTATGTTTAGTGGTTGTTGGTGTTGTATAGATCACCAAATTCTTGTCCCTAGAACAATAAGAAATTGCTTGACTGCTTTAGAAAAGTTGCTTTTAGGAGGCTTATTGTTTTTGAGTACTTCAATTTTCCAGACATTGATTGAAATCTTTGTACTAGTGGTCCACATGGTAAAGAATTTCCGGAAGTTGTATCTGACTGCTTTTTTACCCAGCTTGTGTTGTTTCCCACGCGTGGTAGTAATTGTCTTGATTTCATTTTCAGTAGTGAAGAAAGTATGGTTAAAAATGTGCTTAGTAGCGGTTGGGTGTAGTGATTATAACCTCATTAGTTTTGATCTGCATTGTTTTATAAAAGTTTCTCCAGCGAATAAATTGGTTTGAGATTTTAAGAATGCTGACTTTTCTGCACTTCATGATAATTTGTCATTCGATTGGACCTCTTTGCTATGTGACTTAGATCCTTCTTAAGCTTTGGATGTTTTCCGAAGTATAGTTTTGGAGAGTGTAAATAGGTTTGTCCCATTAAAGAAAGTATGTAAGAGTAATTGGCCAGTGTAGATGTCTCGGGAGGTTTTGCAGGCTATTCGGAAAAAGAAGAAGTTACGACATTGCTTAAAAAGAATAGTGGTTGTACTGCGGAGCTTGCTAGGTATAAAGATCATGAAAAGTTCACAAAAGGGCGGTTTGATAAGAGATACTAAAGTGCATTTTGAAATACGTTTGTTCAAAGAGGTTAAGATTAATCGTAAGTCATATCACTCTTATGTCAGTCGCTCAAAGCAAAACACCAAAGTTGTTGGTCCCCTTCAGGGTAATGATGGTGTTACTATCAATGGTGGTAAGGATATGGCTGAGGTTTTGAATGACTACTTTGTATCTGTTTTTACCAAGGAGTCCCTTGCTGAAGATGTTGTGGAGTATCTTAGTGTGCACTCTCCTGTGTCCATTAAGGATATTGATTTTTCAGTTGATGTTGTGTCTAGGGAGTTTAAGGCTTTGATATCAAATAAAGCACTCGGTCCAGATGGTATACATCCTGCTGTTTTACGTGAGTGTTCTGGTGTTCTTTCTGTCCCCCTGAGTATTATCTTTTCAAAGTGCTTTGATGTTGGTGTTGTTCCTAGTAATTGGAGAATTGCAAATGTCACTCCTATTTCTAAAAAGAGTGACCACAGTTTTCCCTGTAACTAAAGGTTAGTGAGTCTTAATTACTAGTGTTGTGTGCAGTGTCATCAGTGGAGTCCATTGTTAAGGATGTTGTACTAGATCATTTACTATAAATGATTTGTTGATTTTGTCCCACATGGGTTCTTACCTAAGAGGTCTTGTCTTTCTAATCCATTGGAATTTCTTGATGATATACTAAACTAGTTGATTCTGGTCATAATGTGGATGTTATCTATCTAGACTTCCAAAAAGCATTTGATAAGTTTCCGTTAGGCAGGCTCATGTTGACAACAAGAGCACTTGGTGTGGAGGGAGTGTGCCAGTTGGATAAATTCTTGGTTAATTGACATGTCACAAAGAGTTGTTGTTCATGGCGAAGTATCTTTATGGAAGAAGGCTACAAGTGGTGTTCCTCAGGGTTCTGTGTTGGTCCGCTTCTATTCTTAATCTTCATTAATGATATTGATGTTTCCCTTGGCTCCAGGATTTGTAAATTTGCTGATGACACTAAGCTGTTCAGGATCGTTGATGATTCTAGGGATTCTTCACTGTTGCAAACTTATCCCGAGGATAAATTATTTTCTTAGTCTCTTACGTGGCAAATGTTATTCAATGTTGATAAATGCAAAGTTATTCATTTCGGTCACAGCAATTTGCTTTTCATTACTGCATGAATGGTTCAAATCTTGGCTGTGTTGCTCAAGAAAGGGACATAGGTGTTGTCATTACTAAATCTGAAGCCTTCTAAACAGTGTGCTTCTTTAGCAGCTGCAAGGGAAAATAGAATGCTTCGTTTGAATAAAAGAAATTGTTGTTTTGTTAGTAAAGAGGTTGTCCTTAATTTGTATAAGCAGTTCATCAGGCCTCACCTTGAATATGTTATTCAGGCTTGGGGTCCCTTTTATGAGAAGGATAAGTTTATTTTGGAGCAGGTTCAGCGTCATCGTCATCGTCATCATCGTCATCGTCATCGTCGTCGTCGTCGTCGTCATCGTCATCGTCATCGCCATCGTCATCGTCATCGTCATCGTCATCGTCATCGTCGTCGTCGTCGTCATCGTCATCGTCATCGTCATCGTCATCGTCATCGTCATCGTCATCGTCATCATCATCATCATCATCATCATCATCATCATCATCATCATCATCATCATCATCATCATCATCATCATTATTATCATTATTATCATTATTCATTATCATCATTATCAATCATCATCATCATCGTCATAAAAAGTTTCCATTCCCTGATTGACTGTGGAGCCACCATGTCTTGTCCAAAGATACCTTTCCCGACGATTCAATTGCAGATGAGATACAGAATGCTCGGTGAAGCGTTGCTCCATTCGTGTGTATCGTGCGACAAAAAAACAGAAAGGCGTCATTTTGTGCCGAGTGCAAAGGTCTTTTTTGTCAAAATTGTGAGGATGACCACATGATAATGTCAGCTCTTAGACGTCATATCCTCATCAGCAGAGAAGGGATGCAAATGGTGATGATGGACAACGATATTGTCATTAATAAGATATTGACGCTTTTTCGGCCGCTTTATTGTTCTAAACACGCAGAGGAAGATATTATCCGAAAATGCATCACATGCGATGTATGCTGTTGCGCTGTTTGTGATTTGATATATCACACTGGCCACGAAGGTGGTAGTTTGGATGAGGACGTTGTCAGGTTTAAGAAAGATCTATTGCTTCTTCAGAATTGGGACAAGAGTAAGGACGAAGCACTTAAACATAAATTGGTCCTTACTGAAATGCAGCAGAAAACCCAACGTCTGAATAAGATGATATTAAATGAATAAAAACAGAAAATTGATAGTCAAAAACAATTCTCAGTAAAAAGTTTGCTGAAAAAGAAGATCGTTTTTCAGCAGACTTCGAGGTGACCGTTAGAGATATCGAAGCTGTTCAGAAGATGGAGATCGAATCGATGCAACAAAAAACTGACAAGGAGATTAACAAAATTACAAAAATTGAAGCTCAAAAGAATTTATCAACAAAAGAGAAGGCAGCCAGCTAAAAAGCGCGAATCTTAACTTACAAACAACTAAACAAAAAGAACTGCAGCAAAAGTATAAGCAAAATTTATCGAAAGTAGATGAGCATTTTGGCTTTCTTGGAAAAGGAATTCCAAACACGAATGTCCAATGTCGACAAAAGATTTGTTTTCCTCAATAATCTAGCAGACCGAGTTATTCAAGATGTCTGAGAGATCATGTCACGTAATGAAAAATACAAGATGTCTGCTGAAAAAGCTTATGCATTTACAAACCCTTTTCGGGTTTGGACATGTTGTTATCAACATCTGAGTCGTACGACGGTCTAATTCTTCACTTTCGTAAGGAGACATAGGGACTGAAGATGTTGCAACACATTTGCTCAGAGGAAGCACTATCAGGTAATAATTCCGTCATGACTGGTACCAATCAGCTAAAAAAAAACAAGAAAAAAAAACAGTTGAGCACCTATGAGTCAGAATTGGAACTTCCAGAATTTAAGCAGAGCTGGATGTGGCAATGTTCTGTAAGAATGGGCAAAGTTTACTTGCTGGTTGTAAGAAAGGGAACTACTGTATCATGATTATGGGTATTGACACTGGTGGTATCAATCCGACACTGGTGGTATCAATCCGACACTGGTGGTATTAGTCCGACACTGGTGGTATCAGTCCGATGAAGGTGTATATCTCAACAGGCAGGCACGATAGTTACCTGTTTAGTTTGCTCTGAACGGGCAATATGTCGTTTCAGCCTGGAATGACTCGTTGTTTCTGTACGAAAACCTCATCGATCAGTTAAACTGAAAGACACCATTCCAAACTGGGACACATGTGCCGTGATCATCTGGATCGCCACTGATGGCAAGGGTAACCTACTTGTCGGACGAAGAATGAACTGTACATGTTTGATATAAATATGAAATTTCAGAGAATTATTACAATAAAGGACACTTCATGTAAATTCTCATTATATGGTGGCAAAACGTTAAGATAAAATGACAGACTGTTTTGGTACGATAATCACTTAACGGCTATCCCATGAAGCAAATGGAAGAGGACATGATGTATATATATATATATATATATATATATATATATATATATATATATATATATATATATATATATATATATATATATATATATATATATATATATATATATATATATATATATATATATATATATATATATATATATATATATATATATATATATATATATATATATATATATATATATATATATATATATATATATATATATATATATATATATATATATATATATATATATATATATATATATATATATATATATATATATATATATATATATATATATATATATATATATATATATATATATATATATATATATATACATAAATCAAAGCGTTTGTTTAATACTGTATCAGGTCTGTTAGGTAAGACATCCGGCAACCAGTTTCCAGAAGGGTGTGATTCAAACTTACTCGCAAATAATTTCGCGGACTTTTTTCATTCGAAAATTGTAAAAATCCGACAGGAGTTAAAGGAATTTCCATCATATTCAGCTCCGTTTTGCACTTGTCCTCGTTTTTGTGCATTTTCACCTGTGTCGGAAACCACCGTACGAAATGTCATGAGATCTTTCAAACCAACCACGGCTGAGATTGACCCGTGTCTTTCGTCTTGGATTAACAGATTAAACACAACTTGGATACGTTTATGCCTCTCATGACTCGTATAGTCAATCTTTCCTTTACTTCTGACGTGTTCGGAGCATCTTGGAAAAAGGCAGTTGTCCTCCCTATTCTTAGAAAGCAAGGTCTGGATCTTATTCCAGCTAATCATCGACCCATATCCAGTCTCACATATGTGTCAAAGGTAGTGGGAAAATGCGCAGTTCTACAGTTCAATGATCATCTCTCAAATGGTGACCTTCTACCGTCATATCAAAGTGCTTACCGCAGCAATTATAGTACAGAGACGGCACTTATGAAAATACATTGTGACATATTGGCAGCCATGAAAAATTAAACTTAAAGTTATAGCACTTGTTGGTCTCGATCTGTCCGCGGCATTTGACACCGTCGACCACGCCATTCTCTTAAAGACTTTCAGCAACATGTATGGAGTACAGGATGACGCACTGTCGTGGTTACAAAGCTATCTGTCCAACAGATCATTTTATGTTTCTGTTCAGGATGCTTCCTCTGATTACAAAAAACACAAACTTCTCTGTACCCCAAAGCTTAATACTTGGGCCAGCCTTGTATTCCGCTGATGCCAGCCCGTTAGGTGGTGTAATTAATGCCTTCGACATTAATGTCATGGGATATGCTGACGACCATGCTCTCTATAAGCATTTACACCCAAAGGAGAACTTGAAAGAGATGCCATTTTAAACCTGGAAAGTTGCCTATCTGAAGTTCACTCTGGGATGAATTCAAACAAATTAAAACTCAACCCTCGTAAAACAGAGTTTATCTTGTTTGGTAGCAAACACCAACTACAAAAGTGCAACTTCCATTCCATGGTGGTGAGTGGTATCAAAGTAAACAAAATCTACCTCGATCAAGTATCTTGGAGTTTACTGGGATGAATCACTGTCATTTCGCCAACAGAATAAGGCTTAATGTAAAACTGCCTTCAACCTCAGTAGGATTAGGAGCATAAGGAAGTACTTGAAACTTGATATTTGCCAAACAATTGCCTCATCTCTGGTTTTACCTCACCTCGACTATTCAAACACCTTGTACTATGATCTTCCTGATTGTGATATAAAACAGTTGCAACGGGTCCAGAACATGACTGCCAAGCTGGTTCTAGGTAGAGGAAAGTTTGATAGTGCTATTGACTCTCTTCGCTCCCTTCACTGGTTACCAATACAATCCCGAATAAGATATAGAATTGCAGCATACGTCTACAAATGTCTTCATGATCTGGCTCCTTCACATCTTAAAGAACTCATCATTATATGTACAGGTCAAACAGGTTTACGCTCTTCTTCTAAAACACCATGGGAATTCTCCTCGACATTCCTCTCACAAAACGCAGAACATTCAAAGACAGGTCGTTTGCTGTAGCTGCCCCTGTCACATGGAATAGTTTGCCATCTTCTCTTTGTTGCATCAATAACTACGAGAATTTCAAACAGGAACTAAACCCTTTTTTGTTCACCCAGGCTTTTTTATAATTGTGTGTGTTTATCTTTAACAGTTTAACCTATGAACTTTATCAACTTTATGAACAGTTTTATTCATTTTCTGTACAGCGCCGCTAAATGTGCATTGTATAGATATTGAGCGCTATATAGATATATAAACATAAACTTATATATATATATATATATATATATATATATATATATATATATATATATATGTATATATATATATATATATATATATATATATATATATATATATATATATATATATATATATATATATATATATATATATATATATATATATATATATATATATATATATATATATATATATATATATATATATATATATATATATATATATATATATATATATATATATATATATATATATATATATATATATATATATATATATATATATATATATATATATATATATATATATATATATATATATATATATATATATATATATATATATATATATATATATATATATATATATATATATATATATATATATATATATATATATATATATATGTATGTATTCAACAATGAAAAAGCTGCCATTCTTAAGCTGGAAAATAACAAAATAGAAAAAAAAAAGAACAAGTTCCAAATATACAAGTAAAAAAAAAACCGAAATATTGGTGAAAGAGAAAACGCGAAGTATCTAGTAAATGGTTTTTCACCAAATACCTTAACAAAAACAGGATTGAAAAGAAAGAGGTACATATTGAGCATATAAATAAAACAATAGAAAAGTATGGAGACCAGAAAAAAGTTGGAAATGCAGTATTACAAGTAAAAAATAAAATACTAGAAGCAGTAGCTATGTCAGCCTTCACATATAACATGGAAACTTGGACTAATCTTTTAGTAAAGGAAGTACAAGCTCTAGAAAATCTGCAAAAAAGAATGATTTGCCGCATCTTCAACATAAATAGTGCAACATCATATTGGGGACTTAAAAAAAAGGGGGTTTTTGGCCAATCTTACAAATTATTCATCACAAGAAACTCATGTTATTACATTATTTACTCAACTCAGACGAAAGTAGAACAGCAAGAAAAATACTTATTGAACAAAAAGATAAAGACTGTCCTGGACGGTTGGTATAATGAAATCAAATACATAGGAGGAAAATACGGAATTGATATTGATATAAATAATGTTCGGAAGAAGACAAACAGCAAATGGAAGAAAGAAGTTGAAAAGAAAATTGCTGATAAAATAGAGGAAATGGATCAAAGAGAGAAAGCTAGCAAACTCAGATTTCAACTAACATGGTTTTGAAAGACAGAAATATATTGCAGAGTTAAAAACATTGAAGACCCTTACTATAATCAAATTAAGACTGAATATGACTAAAGTTAAAGCCAATTACGAGAAAAGCTACCCTAATAAAAATTGTGAATTTTATTACCATGAACATACTGCTGTACATATTTTTAACTGATTCTACTTTAAGAACATTATTGGAATGGATATGAGCAAACAAACCTTTATGATCCGGACCATATGGAAAACCTAAGGAAAATAGCCTGGTACGCAGAGAGAGTAAATGAAATAACAAATACAGCTAACAATGCACAAATGAGCTTCCCCAATCTCCGTACAGTTTAAACCAATGTATAGTATATTTAGCCAACAGTGTTTTATGAGTGGTGCACGTAATCTTCGAATTTATTCTTTATCGACTGTGCCTGATGGCTGTTTTTTTACTCTCACCAGAGTGGACTCCGTAATGAACGACGTGGACTCCGTAATGAACGACATGAACCGCAACTTGCAATTTGTGTTAACCGACATAACTAATCGTCGTTTAGACAACTCGCTTTCTGCAGTCCTATCTGTTCGGAGGAAAAACTCACAGACCAATTTCCAATTTTCATATTTCAAATTAACATTAAAAAACTCCCTTGAAAAATGAAAATAGCTAAATTTAAGGTAAGGTACGCTTTGTATGTATTTACATGTTTTTATACTTTGATTTATCGTAACAAACCACAGAGGAAAAGTAATAATTCGCGAAACTAGATTTGGGCTTTTACTGTGGAATAACAGTATTGACACTACACTGCAGCAAGTTCACTTGTTATCTGCCATCGATCCCCAAGTCGTCAGGCTCCAGCCTAGTCATGTTTGACAAGTTACATTCTGGAAGAAAAATCGCTGGAACACTTCCTCAAAAGTGTACTGCTTTTATGAACATACTTTTATATTATTTAGTATTCCATTCATGGACCTTTTCAAATTTTTAGTGGTTCTTCAATCCAATTTCTATTATTTTTGGTTCCGATGGGATAGCACTGGGAAGCTTAGTACGAATCTTCATACTCTGATTCAGAGTATGAAAGATTATATAAATACAAAATTTACACACTGAAGCAAAGTCAATGGACTTCAATGTGTGTTTTCAAAAATAGTTGCCCAGAAATTTTGGGCAAATTGATTTTCGGTAGCCTATGTAGACTCATATTTTAACCTGAAATTTTGTTTCTATCTGCGCTTGTTTTTGCCCATCCTTTTTCAAGTTGTGTGCACGGGTTCACAACATTAGTAGCAAAGCTATCATCCTGTGCACAAAACACTGAATTTCTTCCAGAAATTTGACCAGTTTTACCCTTTTTCACAAAGAATTTGTGAACTCTACAAAAGCGTAAGTTGAAAAAAGTTTTTCAGCTTTATGTATGTAGCCTATGGTTACATTAGGAAAAAGTTAAGGGCCTTTGTGATAATTTTCATGTTCTTTGGTACCACTATATGACCACAAACATGATGTATGAATCTGTGTGATGGTGGTAACACAAGTGTGCATGTATTACTAAACTACCATGGACCTGAATCTGTTAAACCATCAATTGACTTATAAACAGACTGAGTACTTGAAAACCAATTAAAGAATTTTTATATGGGTCCTCGAAAGAATTCGCATGCAAAAGTATCAGAAACTGAAGTACCAGAAAGAGGGGGATATCTGACATAATTTAAACCAGGGTCTTCATTGGAATTTTTCAAAAGTTTTTGTCAAAGTCCTCGGTCATATATGGCATACAGGCAGGTGTCAAATTTTAAATGTTTCACCACTGTTCCACGAAACAGTGCTTTCTTAACAAACACTGTTCCGGATCAAATTTCACTGTTCCAACATTTTCTTTAATAAAAAAGCCAATTCCTTGCCTTATGTTAAACTTATTTTTGTTATAATATACTTGTAAGAGAAACAAGAAATAAATAATAGTCGGAAGGCTCCTGCGCACGTGTCGAAATCTTAAACCAAGTAAGGCTGTAACACATATGTGGTATCGTATGTATGGGGTAAATACGGAGCGGAATACATGATTGCTGTGATAATGTAACACATGCAAAATACAGTATCAGGTATGTGAGTGAGACATACAAAATTATTTTGAAGATTATAATTTGTGGCACAAATTATTATGTCTTTAGCAAATGAATGGCATTAAAGGGGGGGGGGGGTAATTTGTTGGAGGGGTATCAATTTGACCATAACTAGCTGGAAAAAATATTTTCCCAACAAACAAAAACTTCAAGGCAGTAAGAAGAAAAAAGAATTCTTGGGATGTTTGAATAAAAACATATGCTTCTAATAAAAGTTATGAGCTGTTTTGTATAAATTATAATGTGTGGGTTTATAGGTAATTCTAAGCTCTTCCGACCAACTATTTAGGTTATACAAGTGACACGGTCAATTGAACCATACCACTTACTGGGAAAATATATTTTGTCAATGGGTAATTCTAACCTGTTCTGGCCGATTATCGACAAGCGACACGGTCAATTCGATCACACCACATGGTGGGAAGTTATATTTGTCAAAGAAAAAAATCCCCAAAATGAGTTCACTCAGAAAGTTCATCTTGATGAGGTCATGCATCCCATTACATTAATTTCTCATAATTATCACACACACACACACATCATTGTTTCTAGTTATTTATTCTAAAAACTTACTTATAAATAAATTCTCCAAGTGGCCGACAAGTGTATAACACCATAATTATTATGTCATGGTCCTGATATGCTTGCATGGTGTACCGGTTTTGTAACTAAAACCGGTTTCGGGAAACCACGGTTTCGGTCTGATTCATATTCTATGAAAAACCAAAAAAACGTAAGTACTGAAAATAGCAAAATCACTACAAAAAAATAGCCAAAAGATTGTAAAAATTAGTTTTATTTCAATGAAAAGAAAGTTCATGCTTTGTGTCAACATGTTTTTTGTAGTATCTTTTGATATATTTGTGAAAATAAGTGATATTTATGCAGAATAAATCAATAAATACGATTGAGAATGTTTGGAAATAAATAGTCATAATGTAGCGGCAGATAACAGATTCGATGATACTATGTATTTGTGTCTCCTTTTCGGGCTAATATTTCCCAAACCTCAACAAATTCATTCCTTTATAATCCATTTATTTGAAGTCATGGCGATTCTCTCCTGAGTACTTTTGTCTTTTAAGATACTTGAGAATCCATTATAAATCCGGACAAATATATCACAAATCGTAAGTCAAGTATTACAAGACCATTTACGAATTCACACCCAACCACGGTACTGACTGACCCTACTGTATGCATGTACATATAGCTAATACAAGTTGTAACACATTATTAAATGTGTTTATGGGACCCTGGATGCAAATGAAACTTTGCATGAATGACCCTAGATTCCCAGTTGTCATAGTAACTTGATCAATGAATAGGTTTTCAAGGGTTGTATCATTTTCTAAAGTCCTTTTTTACTTTGAATTCAGCAGCTTATGCCAGGAAACACAGTCGCTATAAATAGCTGTAGCATTGTTTAGAGGAGGGTGACTAAATTGCGTGATTGTTATGGAATAACAATGTACTGTAAAACGAAGATAAATTATCACTGTGCTGTCACCAGTATGAGTCACATTTCACAATGAGGTTGCGAGTGAAAACGACCATTCATTCCCTCAAAAAGTTTCCATTCATTCTTACAAAAATTTGTATTCCTTTCCTCGAAAAGTTTGTATTCTTTCCTCTCATCTCAATTTCATGTAAAAAACCTCTGAACAACAGTCCCGGTAAAAAAAAAAATTAGAATGAAAAAGAACGAAAGATTTCATGCATTTGTTTTGAATTTTTATTCTCTGTTTTTCTGTAATTATGTTTATGTAGTAGCCTACGAGCGATGGAATCTTCCGTTCCAACTATGTGTTGTATGTAATTGATGCATTCCATGCATTATTCGCTTGGGGTACAAGCTCAAATGATTTTAATGGTTCGAAGTGGAGCAAGTTTTTATATGTTTTTTGCAGACCCGCTAGGTGATAGCCTGTTGGTATGCATAAATTGATATTATTATCTCTGCATTCCCCTCTGCATATCGCCTTACAAGTAGAAAGTACAAACAGAATGTTCAAATACAGATGTGTTTTCCGCCAATGCACCACAACTGGTTATCAAAGGCCGTGGACATTGACTTGGTTGTCGATGTTATGTCTGTCCGTACGTCGTACCTGTGTTCTCGTCCGGGTCGTATTAAGCGTTTCGTGATAGCATTTGTACTATCATAACCGAATACGCAGGCGACGACCCCGTCATTGTGATTGTGTGTTCAACTCTCTCCCTCTCTCTCTCTCTCTCTCTGTTTTATACGATTCTGAATGACCAAAAATATTGTTTATCATTGTTAAATGTTTCAAATCAATGTTGAACTTATCTGCAGAGTGCCGAAGAATTGCTTTTGCTTGGGTGTGTGGCATGTGTTGTAAAAAAAAAAATGTTTTCATAGCTCCTTGCTGAAACAAAGTCTGGTTTGTTGGAACACAATGTATTTCAGTTTAATTTTCAATCCTCATCCGTATAGTGATTGCATGAAATACACTATATATTTATATATATTTATTATACGAATTTGGTGGAGAGTGGACACTACTTTTCACTAGCGGTCATTTTCTTTTCTCCCTTATTACACTCCCGTAATTCACTTTTCTCCCTTGTTACACTCCCGTAATTTACTTTTCTCCCTTGTTACACTCCTGTAATTCACTTTTCTCCCTTACTACACTCCCGTAATTCACTTTTCTCCCTTATTACACTCCCGTAATTCACTTTTCTCCCTTGTTACACTCCCATAATTCACTTTTCTCCCTTATTACACTCCCATAATTCACTTTTCTCCCTTATTACACTCCCATAATTCACTTTTCTCCCTTATTACACTCCCGTAATTCACTTTTCTCCCTTATTACACTCCCGTAATTCACTTTTCTCCCTTATTACACTCCCATAATTCACTTTTCTCCCTTGTTACACTCCCGTAATTCACTTTTCTCCCTTATTACACTCCCATAATTAACTTTTTTCCCTTGTTACACTCCCATAATTAACTTTTCTCCCTTATTACACTCCCATAATTCACTTTTCTCCCTTATTACACTCCCATAATTAAACTTTCTCCCTTATTACACTCCCATGATTAACTTTTCTCCCTTATTACACTCCCATAATTCACTTTTCTCCCTTATTACACTCCCATAATTCACTTTTCTCCCTTATTACACTCCCATAATTAACTTTTCTCCCTTATTACACTCCCATAATTCACTTTCCTCCCTTATTACACTCCCATAATTCACTTTTCTCCCTTATTACACTCCCATAATTAACTTTTCTCCCTTATTATACTCCCATAATTCACTTTTCTCCCTTATTACACTCCCGTTATTAAACTTTCTCCCTTATTATACTCCCATAATTCACTTTTCTCCCTTATTACACTCCCGTAATTCACTTTTCTCCCTTGTTACACTCCCGTAATTAACTTTTCTCCCTTATTACACTCCCATAATTCACTTTTCTCTCTTATTACACTCCCGTAATTCACTTTTCTCCCTTGTTACACTCCCGTAATTCACTTTTCTCCTTGTTACACTCCCGTATTACACTCCCGTAATTCACTTTTCTCCCTTATTACACTCCCGTTATTAAACTTTCTCCCTTATTACACTCCCGTAATTACCTTTTCTCCCTTATTACACTCCCATAATTCACTTTTCTCCCTTATTACACTCCCGTTATTAAACTTTCTCCCTTATTACACTCCCGTAATTCACTTTTCTCCCTTGTTACACTCCCGTAATTACCTTTTCTCCCTTATTACACTCCCATAATTCACTTTTCTCCCTTATTACACTCCCGTAATTACCTTTTCTCCCTTATTACACTCCCATAATTCACTTTTCTCCCTTATTACACTCCCGTTATTAAACTTTCTCCCTTATTACACTCTCGTAATTCACTTTTCTCCCTTGTTACACTCCCGTAATTACCTTTTCTCCCTTATTACACTCCCATAATTCACTTTTCTCCCTTATTACACTGCCATAATTCATGTAGTTTTATAGCGCATTGAAGAAGGTGAATACCATTTAAGGCTATTCTCGAGGTCGGACATCTGGGAACGTTGTGGTGCACGGCAATGTAACAATGCTTTTTTGATAATCTCAAACTTCAGTCAAAGGGGAAAACAAACAGTCACATATTATTAAAGTCAATGGGAGAAAAACATTTTTGTTGTTGTCATTTTTCATCAATTACTGGACATAATTGATTTTTTTTCAAATATAATGTGTATTAGATAATAGTTTCCAACATATATGAGTACCATTAATTTTGCTGACTGGCTGAGGCGACACAAGTATTTATAACAAATATCCCATTGACTGTAATGATAAAGTTTCCTTTCCAACTTAGTAAAAACTTACTAAACTCGTACATGGTTATGTCGACTCTGACCATGAGAATAGGGCGGGAACCTTAGGTAGCTTAAGTATAAAATGCCACCGCGATGCATAAACTAGGCCTATTTAGTAAAATAGTAAAAGCTCTACTCTTATAGTAAAAGTATAGCAAGAATGATTATTGAACTTGAAAAATAACATGAGGTATGCATGATTTATGAGTATTTTTGGTTGAGCTATAATTTTTTTTTTTTTTTAATTGGAGCCACGGCCTGGCCATGATTAATGTTTCAAAGAAATGTTAAGTATCAAGTGGGAGGGATCTGAACTGTAAGATTTTCCCGCTGTAGGTTATATGCAAATCAGCAACAATTGTACTGCGTGATCACTGATCAAGTATACGATGGCTAGCATCACACTGTAAGATGATGCATTTAGAGGCTTAATTTATGTTTTACAAGTATCCGACAAATTTCTTTTTGTTTTATATGAAAGAAAATTGAAATCATAACTATGAATTAGAAATCGTGAGCAAATAAGGGCATATAGATGGCCTGTCGACACAGCCATTTTCATAACTTTTTTTTATGTGACTGCCTTGGGACCTAGACTGACAAATGGTAAAATTGGCATAATTTGAGGGGCAACTGGGGCATATAAAATCACTTTACATGCAAACAACATTAAAGTTTATTAATACATTTTATTGATCAATGCCTCTGTTATCATTTTCAACATTATTTACAGCAAATACTGATACAAACATTGTTAGCAAGCTATCAAAAATAGTGCTGTCACGACATGGCTCTATTACGTTCTATCATCGTGAAGAAAAATATTGCGATATATTGGTATATTGAGATATTTTTCAAAAAAACTGACTCTTGACACAAAATGCTAATATCACTAACGTTACTTCTTTTAAGATGAACATAATTAAAAATGATTCGCAGATCTAGCAGACGACATGATTGCGTAACTATTACGTTCATCACGCATCAGGCACTTTTTGGGTAATTTAGTTAACGTACAGTATGTACTAATAACAAAGTGTGTGAATAGCACAATTTGCACCATGTTTGATAACATACTGTATGCAACTCTGGCATATTTCAAACAGTTAATGTGCACTCCCCATTGTGCGCACCCCTAAAATATCAAGCATGACCTCGATCCCAAATTAGTAAGTTCATGTTTTAATTATATTATTTGTGTTCCCCTGGTCCCCTACCCTAGATTTCTCATCTGACCGGCTCTTCCCCAAAATAAAGATCTCTGGCAATGTCAGTGACATTCAGTACCACTCCCTCATGGGAGAGAATTATGGCCCTGCCATCTACCCAGAATTAATCTACTGCATGTCTTTGTTTACTCTCAGGCAGAGTGTAAATTTAATTCAACAACACTTGCTCCTGACAATATGTGGAGAAAATAAATGTTATTTTCTCGTACTGTACAGGCAAGAAAGTATGTACTGTACTGTCATTTTATGAAATTGTGAATCTCCAGGACATGTATGACTGGTACATACAGCAATTATCATACTGCATATCATTTAATGTAAATAGTTTTCTTTAATCTTCCCACAGTATGTAATGGACTCGAGCAACTCAATTAGATGAAGCTGATCTCCTACAGAGGAAATTCTGGACTATCAAAATGGTATTTACATACAGTATATAGAATTACCCACTTCTGTTTTTGTTTGAAGACACCAAAATGTATTGGAGGAATTGTCATATTGTTCTTAATAGTGGGAAAGATGAGAAATTGTTCATTGTTAAAATATGATTCATATTGGTAACAAAGGCAGTCTATTATCGTGAGGTTGTTGAGTCTACTTCAGTATCGTGAGGTTGGTGAGTCTACTTCAGTATCCTGAGGTTGGTGAGTCTACTTCAGTATCATGAGGTTGTTGAGTCTACTCAGTATCGTGAGGTTGGTGAGTCTACTTTAGTATCGTGAGGTTGGTGAGTCTAGTTCAGTATCGTGAGGTTGGTGAGTCTACTTCTGTATCGTGAGGTTGGTGAGTCTACTTTAGTATCGTGAGGTTGGTGAGTCTACTTCAGTATCGTGAGGTTGTTGAGTCTACATTAGTATCGTGAGGTTGGTGAGTCTACTTCAGTATCGTGAGGTTGGTGAGTCTACTTCTGTATCGTGAGGTTGGTGAGTCTACTTTAGTATCGTGAGGTTGGTGAGTCTACTTCAGTATCGTGAGGTTGTTGAGTCTACATTAGTATCGTGAGGTTGGTGAGTCTACTTCAGTATCGTGAGGTTGGTGAGTCTTAATTCAGTATCGTGAGGTTGGTGAGTCTACTTCAGTATCGTGAGGTTGGTGAGTCTAGTTCAGTATCGTGAGGTTGGTGAGTCTACTTTAGTATCGTGAGGTTGGTGAGTCTACATTAGTATCGTGAGGTTGGTGAGTCTACTTTAGTATCGTGAGGTTGGTGAGTCTACTTCAGTATCGTGAGGTTGGTGAGTCTACTTCTGTATCGTGAGGTTGGTGAGTCTACTTTAGTATCGTGAGGTTGGTGAGTCTACTTCAGTATCGTGAGGTTGTTGAGTCTACATTAGTATCGTGAGGTTGGTGAGTCTACTTCAGTATCGTGAGGTTGGTGAGTCTTAATTCAGTATCGTGAGGTTGGTGAGTCTACTTCAGTATCGTGAGGTTGGTGAGTCTAGTTCAGTATCGTGAGGTTGGTGAGTCTACTTTAGTATCGTGAGGTTGGTGAGTCTACTTCAGTATCGTGAGGTTGGTGAGTCTACTTTAGTATCGTGAGGTTCTTGAGTCTACTTCAGTATCGTGAGGTTGGTGAGTCTACTTTAGTATCGTGAGGTTGTTGAGTCTACTTCAGTATCGTGAGGTTGGTGAGTCTACTTTAGTATCATGAGGTTGGTGAGTCTACTTTAGTATCGTGAGGTTGGTGAGTCTACTTCAGTATCGTGAGGTTGGTGAGTCTACTTCTGTATCGTGAGGTTGGTGAGTCTACTTCAGTATCGTGAGGTTGGTGAGTCTACTTTAGTATCGTGAGGTTGGTGAGTCTACTTCAGTATCGTGAGGTTGGTGAGTCTACTTTAGTATCGTGAGGTTGTTGAGTCTACTTCAGTATCGTGAGGTTGGTGAGTCTACTTCAGTATCGTGAGGTTGGTGAGTCTACTTCAGTATCGTGAGGTTGGTGAGTCTACTTCTGTATCGTGAGGTTGGTGAGTCTACTTCAGTATCGTGAGGTTGGTGAGTCTACTTTAGTATCGTGAGGTTGTTGAGTCTACTTCAGTATCGTGAGGTTAGTGAGTCTACTTTAGTATCGTGAGGTTGGTGAGTCTACTTTAGTATCGTGAGGTTGGTGAGTCTACTTCAGTATCGTGAGGTTGGTGAGTCTACTTCAGTATCGTGAGGTTGGTGAGTCTACTTTAGTATTGTGAGGTTGGTGAGTCTACTTCAGTATTGTGAGGTTGGTGAGTCTACTTCAGTATCATGAGGTTGGTGAGTCTACTTCAGTAAACACAAACTGACTAATAAAGGTTTCAGTGTGCCTAAAAATAACTGAATACTTTCTTCATTGTTTTGTTGCATTCATCGCCTCTTTACATTCTTTACTCATGAATTTCTATTTCTTGTATTTATTTCAACATTCACGTGGGGTTAAATGAGCATTTAATTTGCACATTATTTGCTTTTGAATAACGTATAGATATGGCACGTATTACAATACTTCATTTTGTAGGTGGTTTCATTCGCTTGATGCAAGAAATTTTCCCTTTCCTTCTTATACAAATTATTTGTTGATGCAAATTTTATTTTCCTTCCACGAATGTAGTTTACATTGGTAAGGAGATCCTTGATATAAGTTGGTGCCATGTCATGTAGAGCTATAAAATTTAAAGTCATTAGTTTCACATATATCGTTGTTAGGGAGATTCGCAACCACAAAAATATGAGTACTACACTTGCTGTATGACCAGCAGAAAATAGCATGTGCAGAAAGGAAATTAGTACTACACTTGCTGTACGACCAGCAGAAAATAGCATGTGCAGAAAGGAAATGAGTACTACACTTGCTGTATGACCAGCAGAAAATAGCATGTGCAGAAAGGAAATTAGTTTTTATTGATGATATTGTTTGATGATTGTTTTGTTTTCCTTTTCATTTCTATTTCAGGGTATTTTTAATGTGCAAGTGAAAGTCCTGAAGTCAGACGTCCCGGTATTATTCACATGGCAGAGTCCTTTGAAAGAAATTGAAGGTTACCTGGTTACTTGCAGCTGCCACAACTTTCATTTGGGTCAAGAAGATCCTGCACAGGTCCCAGAAGAGTCTTACAAACACCCATTGAAACATGGATATGAAAGCCTACATAAGGTCAAGGGTCAGGCATGGGCTGAAAAGCTAGCTCAAGCATTAGAAAAAGCAGAAATTATTAGTATGGCAGTAAACCTTTGTGAGAGCACATGGGAGCCAATGGGTGTAGGAAAGGTTGCAAAGAAGGGGAATAAGAAACAGACATTTAACCTTTGTCAAGAAACCTCAGGAGATACTCCTCTTTGTCCTGAGAAGGACACCGTAAAAGAACAGAAAGGGAAAAAGGGGCAGAGTTATATGAAATTGCAGACTTTGAGCAAGCAAAACAATATTGTCAGCTCTGAAGGATTCCAAAATATTCAGGAGATAAAGATGGAAGTAACTTCAGAGAATCTGAAGAATGAAGAAAAGAGTGACAGAGAAGAAAGTATTCAAGCTGAAGAGGATGAAACTGAAATTGAAGAAGATGGAAATAGCCTGAACAAGGAGAATGAAATAGTGTGTGATGATGACACTCTAAATGCGGAGATAGAAGAGGGTCTTGGGGTAGTGGAGATAGAAGAGGATCTTGGGGTAGTGGAGATAGAAGAGGGTCTTGGGGTAGAAAATTCTAAAGAATCAAAGGCTGTATTTGTTGACCAAAAACCTTTTCCTCAGTCTGATGAGGACCATTTGCATTCTTCATTGAATGATGTGCCAATTATGACCAATCTAGAAGGAAAGTGTGCAGATTTTGAAGTTCATCTTCAAGCAAAACGTAATCTTTCACAGGATCATGCAGACACTGCTGGGTCAGAACCATGTGGTATCCATGGTACTCCATCAGTGGTATATACATCTACAAGGCCTAGGACTGACTTCACTTCTGGGGAAGACTATAAATCTTCTTCTTCCAATCTCCAAAGTACTTCAGTGTCCAGCATGGATGACCAGGATTTTATGCATGTCATAAGCAGCATTTTTAATCTGGATGGAGGCTGTTTGCTTCAAAATTCAGAAGAAATGTCTTCACTGAAACCAATAGTGAAGGACAAGAAAAAGAAAAAGAAACCTTCGGTCAAGATTATAGGACAATTAGAAGAGGAAGAACGGCGTAAAATGTTCCCCTCTAAAAAGGACCTTCAGGAGAGGAATTTAAGTTTGTTACAAGAAGGCGGAAAAGCTTTTTTATGTGAGTTGTGCGGATTTGTCATGAGTGCATACAGCCGCAAGAGACACATGCTAACCCATTCAGCTGAACCAAGAGAAAGGAATTTCACCTGTAGTACATGTTCTAATCAATTCTTTACCTCCACCCATTTGAGAAATCACATGAGAATACACACAGGAGAACTGCCATTTCAATGTCGATACTGCCCCAAAACATACAAGACCATGTTCGGTCGAACCTCCCATGAGAGATGTCATTTTGATGTCAAGATTTATAATTGTAATAAATGTGATAAGAAGTTCGGCGATTGTTCGGGGTATAGATCCCATATGAAGCAACACATACACAAGGCTGAAGGGAAACCAAAGAAACGGAGGGGGCGGAGGCCAGGAGCTATTCCCAAAAATAAAGATGGAACATTCACGTGCCCATTATGTGACAAAACATTGCTGTTTGGAACAAAGTATGCTCACATGAAGATTCACACGGGAAAGAAAGATTTCATCTGTGAACAATGTGGCAAAGGTTTTATCAGTAAGCAGAAGTTACAAATTCATATGAGAACTCACACAAAAGAACGTCCAATTCAGTGCCGTTTTTGTGTTGACTTTTTTGCAACATATGAGTCTCGACTAAATCATGAGAGAGTGAACCACACTAAAGAGAAGCCTTACAAATGTGACTTGTGTAGTAAGTCTTGGACCCATAGACCAACTTACCTTGGTCACATGAAGAACCATCATCCTCACGAGTAAGTAAAACATAGAACCAAGAATACCCTAGGAAATGTCATTGCGCAATGGCTTTTCCAGGCTGAAGAGCTTTGAATTAATATAACCACCTTTAAAGATGTGTGATTAGTGACCTTTTAAATGATCTTAAAATTCCAAATCTTTGAATCTCAAAAGTATCTATCCTAGTTTCCAAGTTATGCCGTATTATTTTAGCATCAAATATATGCAAGATTTCTGAGGAATGACAGGTACTTAAAATCAATAGAGCCAAAAATCTACTCTTCTAAGAGTAATAATTAGAGGTTCAAATAAGAATTCAGTCATATTTTACAAATTTGCCTAAAATTTGCATGTCATGACCTGAAAATTTAAATCGCTGTAAACTGATAAGTATTTGATTAATCAAGATGTACTGCAATTTCCATTGCCATATTTTGAAATGTAACCTGTGTATGTTGTCTCTATCATGTAGTGAGTGTAACCTGTGTATGTTGTCTCCATCATGTTGTGAGAGTGTAACCTGTGTATGGTGTCTCTATCATGTTGTGAGAGTGTAACCTGTGTATGTTGTCTCTATCATGTTGTGAGAGTGTAACCTGTGTATGTTGTCTCTATCATGTTGTGAGAGTGTAACCTGTGTATGTTGTCTCCATCATGTTGTGAGAGTGTAACCTGTGTATGGTGTCTCTATCATGTTGTGAGAGTGTAACCTGTGTATGTTGTCTCTATCATGTTGTGAGAGTGTAACCTGTGTATGGTGTCTCTATCATGTTGTGAGAGTGTAACCTGTGTATGTTGTCTCCATCATGTTGTGAGAGTGTAACCTGTGTATGGTGTCTCTATCATGTTGTGAGAGTGTAACCTGTGTATGTTGTCTCCATCATGTTGTGTCTCTAGAGTGTAACCTGTGTATGGTGTCTCTATCATGTTGTGAGAGTGTAACCTGTGTATGTTGTCTCTATCATGTTGTGAGAGTGTAACCTGTGTATGTTGTCTCTATCATGTTGTGAGAGTGTAACCTGTGTATGTTGTCTCTATCATGTTGTGAGAGTGTAACCTGTGTATGTTGTCTCTATCATGTTGTGAGAGTGTAACCTGTGTATGTTGTCTCTATCATGTAGTGAGTGTAACCTGTGTATGTTGTCTCTATCATGTAGTGAGTGTAACCTGTGTATGTTGTCTCTATCATGTTGTGAGAGTGTAACCTGTGTATGTTGTCTCTATCATGTTGTGAGAATGTAACCTGTGTATGTTGTCTCTATCATGTAGTGAGTGTAACCTGTGTATGTTGTCTCTATCGTGTTGTGAGAGTGTAACCTGTGTATGTTGTCTCTATCATGTAGTGAGTGTAACCTGTGTATGTTGTCTCTATCATGTAGTGAGTGTAACCTGTGTAACCTGTGTATGTTGTCTCTATCATGTAGTGAGAATGTAACCTGTGTATGTTGTCTCTATCATGTAGTGAGTGTAACCTGTGTATGTTGTCTCTATCATGTTGTGAGAGTGTAACCTGTGTATGTTGTCTCTATCATGTAGTGAGTGTAACCTGTGTATGTTGTCTCTATCATGTAGTGAGTGTAACCTGTGTATGTTGTCTCCATCATGTTGTGAGAGTGTAACCTGTGTATGGTGTCTCTATCATGTTGTGAGAGTGTAACCTGTGTATGTTGTCTCCATCATGTAGTGAGTGTAACCTGTGTATGTTGTCTCTATCATGTAGTGAGTGTAACCTGTGTATGTTGTCTCCATCATGTTGTGAGAGTGTAACCTGTGTATGTAACCTGTGTCTCTATCATGTTGTGAGAACCTGTGTAACCTGTGTATGTTGTCTCTATCATGTAGTGAGTGTAACCTGTGTATGTTGTCTCTATCATGTAGTGAGTGTAACCTGTGTATGTTGTCTCTATCATGTTGTGAGAGTGTAACCTGTGTATGTTGTCTCTATCATGTAGTGAGTGTAACCTGTGTATGTTGTCTCTATCATGTAGTGAGAATGTAACCTGTGTATGTTGTCTCTATCATGTTGTGAGAGTAAACCTGTTGTCTCTATCATGTAGTGAGAATGTAACCTGTGTATGTTGTCTCTATCATGTAGTGAGTGTAACCTGTGTATGTTGTCTCTATCGTGTTGTGAGAGTGTAACCTGTGTATGTTGTCTCTATCATGTAGTGAGTGTAACCTGTGTATGTTGTCTCTATCATGTAGTGAGTGTAACCTGTGTATGTTGTCTCCATGTATGTTGTCTCTATCATGTTGTGAGAGTGTAACCTGTGTATGTTGTCTCTATCATGTGTGTAACCTGTGTATGATCATGTGTGAACCTGTGTATGTTGTCTCTATCATGTAGTGAGTGTAACCTGTGTATGTTGTCTCCATCGTGTAGTGAGAATGTAACCTGTGTATGTTGTCTCTATCATGTTGTGAGAGTGTAACCTGTGTATGTTGTCTCTATCATGTAGTGAGTGTAACCTGTGTATGTTGTCTCCATCATGTTGTGAGAGTGTAACCTGTGTATGTTGTCTCTATCATGTAGTGAGTGTAACCTGTGTATGTTGTCTCCATCATGTTGTGAGAGTGTAACCTGTGTATGTTGTCTCTATCGTGTAGTGAGAGTGTAACCTGTGTATGTTGTCTTTATCGTGTAGTGAGAGTGTAACCTGTGTATATTGTCTCTATCATGTAGTGAGAGTGTAACCTGTGTATGTTGTCTCTATCATGTTGTGAGAGTGTAACCTGTGTATGTTGTCTCTATCATGTAGTGAGAGTGTAACCTGTGTATGTTGTCTCTGTCATGTTGTGAGAGTGTAACCTGTGTATGTTGTCTCTATCATGTTGTGAGAGTGTAACCTGTGTATGTTGTCTCTATCATGTAGTGAGTGTAACCTGTGTATGTTGTCTCTGTCATGTTGTGAGAGTGTAACCTGTGTATGTTGTCTCTGTCATGTTGTGAGAGTGTAACCTGTGTATGTTGTCTCCATCATGTAGTGAGAGTGTAACCTGTGTATGTTGTCTCTATCATTTTGTGAGAGTGTAAGCTGTGTATGTTGTCTCTATCGTGTAGTGAGAGTATAACCTGTGTATATTGTCTCTATCATGTTGTGAGAATGTAACCTGTGTATATTGTCTCTATCATGTTGTGAGAGTGTAACCTGTGTATGTTGTCTCTATCATGTAGTGAGAGTGTAACCTGTGTATATTGTCTCTATCATGTAGTGAGAATGTTTGACTTCATTTGATATAGAAAAAGACCACCCATCATTTTGTAATTTTTTTTCAGTTCAAAGGTCTGATGACATCCATTAACAAGTTGCTTAAGATAGATGGTTGCTATATACTGAATACATTTTAATCCAAAAAGGGTGAAATTTGGGGAAACTTTTTTTCTTGAGTGTGCTCCATCCATAAACAACTTGAGCTGTGATTAAATCTGTGACGTTGATAGCTGTAAGCGCAGAGGGAAAAAAATAAAATAACGTACCGTGCAGCTTGTTATAGCATGAGTTACGCCGTTTGAATTTTAACCAATCTTTAGTCTACCTAGCTGAATTTACATCAAAAATTTAGAGTTGAAAATCGTCAAATAAGTAAAAGAACAACATAGCCTAAAAATATGATATAAATACAACATCTTATTAACCCGATTAGGATTTTAGTTCCCTATGATACAGAAAATAAATTGACCTCTCGGTGGTTTACAAATATAGAGCTTGCTGAATGTTATCTCAGATTTAATAAGTACCACATTTTCACATTCAAATACCTCAGACATGGAACATTAATTGCGTCCAAGAGTATAAAGGAAACCTGTTTAATCCCATAAATGTCGGGGATGATGATGAGATTCAAATTTGGACCCAGCATTCTACCTGGTGTATTGCACTGTACATGTTATCTTAGACAACTTAGGTTACTGTATATTTTCTGTACAGTACATGCACATACTACAAGCCTAGCTTGTTGTTGATTTTAATTCAAGAAATTAAAAAAAAGGATATTTAATCTTTATATAAGCGGTTGGAAGTTGTTCTCTTTCGAACAGCATATATTAGAAAAAAATTCCAAATTAAAAATTCCTCACTTGGTACCAAAATTACTACATGTCATCAGACCTTTACCTTGCCAGATTGAAAGCAGAAGATTATTTTAGAGCTTTAAATTAATTCTTAAGTTCTTGTTGCAACTTTTCTTGAAATGAAACTTCTTCTTTAAGTTATGTTTTCCTCTTTTACATTTAAAGGCCTTTAACATACCTCAACCGAAAGCCTAACAGATGGATTAATCCACACACTTTTCATCAAGCGGAATCTCAGGCCAACCAAGAGAATCAGAATATCCTACAAAAAGGGGAGAATGAGCAAGAGGAATCGCAGCATCAGAAACAAGATGTGCAGCTTGGTCATTCTGCTTCACAGCAGTCTCTTGATCTTCATCAGCATCCTTTGGAACAGCAGCTTCCTATTGAACAACTTCTCACTGTGCAGGAACCCCATATACAAGAACAACAACCTTTACAAACCTTAGTGCAAGAACAGCATCATTCTTTACAACAGCATCAACAACAACAACAACAGCATCAACAACAACAGCATCAACAACAACAGCATCAACAACAACAGCATCGTATTCAAGAACCAAAAAATCAGAAAGAAGATATCCAGCAGAACCATCCTGCCTCAAGGCAACCTCTCGAACTGAATCAGCATCCTTTACAGCAGCATCCTGTTGAACAATTACTCTCAGGGCAGGAACAACCAGTACAACCCACCGTGCAAGAACAGCATCATTCTTTACATCAGCAGAATACTGTAGAACAACAGCAGTCAGTTCGACAACAGCATCTTGTTGAAGAACAGCATCTTGTTGAACAACAATGTCCTGCTCAACAACATTCTGTACAACAACAACATTCCAGATCTAGGCATCAACAGTCAGTCCAACATCAATCTGCACAACAACATTCTGATGCACATCAGCATCACTCTGTTGAGCAACAGCACCATCCTATTGAACAGCAGCACCATCCTATTGAACAGCAGCACCATCCTATTGAACAGCAGCACCATGTTGTTGAACAGCAGCACCATGTTGTTGAACAGCAGCACCATGTTGTTGAACAGCAGCACCATGTTGTTGAACAGCAGCACCATGTTGTTGAACAACTACATGGTGATGCTGTTGAACAGCAGCATCATGATGTTCAACAACAAAACAATGTTCCTCAGCAGCACGCTATGCAGCAGCCACTTACCATTACACAACAAGTTATAGTTTCGCAAGAGGAACCGCTACAGCATCCACATCAACAGTCAGTTCAATATCTTCATCATCAACTCATTCCACAGATGTATATAGCACAACATATACCACCTCAGCAGTTTACATTACTACAACAGCAGCAGCCACTTGCACACCAGTTCCATGAAATAACAAAACTGCTTCAGCAGTAAGGACTGCTTCTGATGCTACACTCCTTCAGCAGTAAGCTCGAAGGCGAACAGCTGAAAGTCTTAGTTTAGATGTCTGACTGGGCGAACAGCTGAAAATCTTAGTTTAGATGTCTGACTGGGCGAACAGCTGAAAATCTTAGTTTATGATGTCTGACTGGGCGAACAGCTGAAAGTCTTAGTTTATGATGTCTGACTGGGCGAACAGCTGAAAGTCTTAATTAATGATGTCTGACTGGGCGAACAGCTCAAAGTCTTAGTTTATGATGTCTGACTGGGCGAACAGCTGAAAGTCTTAGTATAGGATGTCTGACTGGTCGAACAGCTGAAAGTCTTAGTATAGGATGTCTGACTGGGCGAACAGCTCAAAGTCTTAGTATAGGATGTCTGACTGGGCGAACAGCTGAAAGTCTTAGTTTATGATGTCTGACTGGGCGAACAGCTGAAAGTCTTAGTATAGGATGTCTGACTGGGCGAACAGCTGAAAGTCTTAGTATAGGATGTCTGACTGGGCGAACAGCTGAAAGTCTTAGTATAGGATGTCTGACTGGGCGAACAGCTGAAAGTCTTAGTATAGGATGTCTGACTGGGCGAACAGCTGAAAGTCTTAGTTTATGATGTCTGACTGGGCGAACAGCTCAAAGTCTTAGTTTATGATGTCTGACTGGGCGAACAGCTCAAAGTCTTAGTTTATGATGTCTGACTGGGCGAACAGCTGAAAGTCTTAATTAATGATGTCTGACTGGGCGAACAGCTCAAAGTCTTAGTTTATGATGTCTGACTGGGCTAACAGCTGAAAGTCTTAGTATAGGATGTCTGACTGGGCGAACAGCTGAAAGTCTTAGTTTATGATGTCTGACTGGGCTTAACAGCTGAAAGTCTTAGTATAGGATGTCTGACTGGGCGAACAGCTTAAAGTCTTAGTATAGGATGTCTGACTGGGCGAACAGCTCAAAGTCTTAGTATAGGATGTCTGACTGGGCTCAAAGTCTCAGTATAGGATGTCTGACTGGGCGAACAGCTTAAAGTCTCAGTATAGGATGTCTGACTGGGCGAACAGCTGAAAGTCTTAGTTTATGATGTCTGACTGGGCGAACAGCTCAAAGTCTTAGTTTATAATGTCTGACTGGGCGAACAGCTTAAAGTCTTAGTATAGGATGTCTGACTGGGCGAACAGCTGAAAGTCTTAGTTTATGATGTCTGACTGGGCGAACAGCTGAAAGTCTTAGTTTATGATGTCTGACTGGGCGAACAGCTCAAAGTCTTAGTATAGGATGTCTGATTGGGCGAACAGCTTAAAGTCTTAGTATAGGATGTCTGACTGGGCGAACAGCTGAAAGTCTCAGTATAGGATGTCTGACTGGGCGAACAGCTGAAAGTCTCAGTATAGGATGTCTGACTGGGCGAACAGCTTAAAGTCTTAGTTTATGATGTCTGACTGGGCGAACAGCTGAAAGTCTTAGTTTATGATGTCTGACTGGGCGAACAGCTCAAAGTCTTAGTTTATGATGTCTGACTGAACGAACAGCTGAAAGTCTTAGTATAGGATGTCTGACTGGGTGAACAGTTGAAAGTCTTAGTATAGGATGTCTGACTGGGCGAACAGCTGAAAGTCTTAGTTTATGATGTCTGACTGGGCGAACAGCTGAAAGTCTTAGTTTATGATGTCTGACTGGGCGAACAGCTGAAAGTCTTAGTATAGGATGTCTGACTGAACGAACAGCTGAAAGTCTTAGTTTATGATGTCTGACTGGGCGAACAGCTCAAAGTCTTAGTATAGGATGTCTGACTGGGTGAACAGTTGAAAGTCTTAGTATAGATGTCTGACTGGGCGAACAGCTGAAAGTCTTAGTTTATGATGTCTGACTGGGCTCAGCTCAAAGTCTTAGTTTATAATGTCTGACTGGGCGAACAGCTTAAAGTCTTAGTATAGATGTCTGACTGGGCGAACAGCTGAAAGTCTTAGTTTATGATGTCTGACTGGGCGAACAGCTGAAAGTCTTAGTTTATGATGTCTGACTGGGCGAACAGCTCAAAGTCTTAGTATAGGATGTCTGATTGGGCGAACAGCTTAAAGTCTTAGTATAGGATGTCTGACTGGGCGAACAGCTGAAAGTCTCAGTATAGGATGTCTGACTGGGCGAACAGCTGAAAGTCTCAGTATAGGATGTCTGACTGGGCGAACAGCTTAAAGTCTTAGTTTATGATGTCTGACTGGGCGAACAGCTGAAAGTCTTAGTATAGGATGTCTGACTGGGTGAACAGCTCAAAGTCTCAGTATAGGATGTCTGACTGGGTGAACAGCTGAAAGTCTTAGTTTATGATGTCTGACTGGGTGAACAGTTGAAAGTCTTAGTATAGGATGTCTGACTGGGCGAACAGCTGAAAGTCTTAGTTTATGATGTCTGACTGGGCGAACAGCTGAAAGTCTTAGTTTATGATGTCTGACTGGGCGAACAGCTGAAAGTCTTAGTATAGGATGTCTGACTGAACGAACAGCTGAAAGTCTTAGTTTATGATGTCTGACAGGGCGAACAGCTTAAAGTCTTAGTTTATGATGTCTGACTGGGTGAACAGCTGAAAGTCTTAGTATAGGATGTCTGACTGGTCGAACAGCTGAAAGTCTTAGTATAGGATGTCTGACTGGGCGAACAGCTGAAAGTCTTAGTATAGGATGTCTGACTGGGCGAACAGCTGAAAGTCTTAGTTTATGATGTCTGACTGGGCAAACAGCTCAAAGTCTTAGTATAGGATGTCTGACTGGGCGAACAGCTTAAAGTCTTAGTATAGGATGTCTGACTGGGCGAACAGCTCAAAGTCTTAGTTTATGATGTCTGACTGGGCGAACAGCTGAAAGTCTTAGTATAGGATGTCTGACTGGGCGAACAGCTGAAAGTCTTAGTATAGGATGTCTGACTGGGCGAACAGCTGAAAGTCTTAGTTTATGATGTCTGACTGGGCGAACAGCTGAAAGTCTTAGTTTATGATGTCTGACTGGGCGAACAGCTGAAAGTCTTAGTATAGGATGTCTGACTGGTCGAACAGCTCAAAGTCTTAGTATAGGATGTCTGACTGGGTGAACAGCTCAAAGTCTTAGTTTATGATGTCTGACTGGGCGAACAGCTGAAAGTCTTAGTTTATGATGTCTGACTGGGCGAACAGCTGAAAGTCTTAGTATAGGATGTCTGACTGGGCGAACAGCTCAAAGTCTTAGTATAGGATGTCTGACTGGGCGAACAGCTCAAAGTCTTAGTTTATGATGTCTGACTGGGCGAACAGCTCAAAGTCTTAGTTTATGATGTCTGACTGGGCGAACAGCTGAAAGTCTTAGTATAGGATGTCTGACTGGGCGAACAGCTCAAAGTCTTAGTATAGGATGTCTGACTGGGCGAACAGCTCAAAGTCTTAGTATATGATGTCTGACTGGGCGAACAGCTGAAAGTCTTAGTTTATGATGTCTGACTGGGCGAACAGCTGAAAGTCTTAGTATAGGATGTCTGACTGGGCGAACAGCTGAAAGTCTTAGTATAGGATGTCTGACTGGGCGAACAGCTCAAAGTCTTAGTTTATGATGTCTGACTGGGCGAACAGCTTAAAGTCTTAGTATAGGATGTCTGACTGGGTGAACAGCTCAAAGTCTTAGTTTATGATGTCTGACTGGGCGAACAGCTCAAAGTCTTAGTTTATGATGTCTGACTGGGCGAACAGCTTAAAGTCTTAGTATAGGATGTCTGACTGGGCGAACAGCTGAAAGTCTTAGTTTATGATGTCTGACTGGGCGAACAGCTCAAAGTCTTAGTATAGGATGTCTGACTGGGCGAACAGCTCAAAGTCTTAGTATATGATGTCTGACTGAACGAACAGCTTAAAGTCTTAGTATAGGATGTCTGACTGGGCGAACAGCTGAAAGTCTTAGTATAGGATGTCTGACTGGGCGAACAGCTCAAAGTCTTAGTATAGGATGTCTGACTGGGCGAACAGCTGAAAGTCTTAGTTTATGATGTCTGACTGGGCGAACAGCTCAAAGTCTTAGTATAGGATGTCTGACCGGGCGAACAGCTCAAAGTCTTAGTATATGATGTCTGACTGAACGAACAGCTTAAAGTCTTAGTATAGGATGTCTGACTGGGCGAACAGCTTAAAGTCTTAGTATAGGATGTCTGACTGGGCGAACAGCTGAAAGTCTTAGTTTATGATGTCTGACTGGGTGAACAGCTGAAAGTCTTAGTTTATGATGTCTGACTGGGCGAACAGCTCAAAGTCTTAGTATAGGATGTCTGACTGGGCGAACAGCTGAAAGTCTTAGTATAGGATGTCTGACTGGGCGAACAGCTGAAAGTCTTAGTATAGGATGTCTGACTGGGCGAACAGCTGAAAGTCTTAGTATAGGATGTCTGACTGGGCGAACAGCTGAAAGTCTTAGTTTAGGATGTCTGACTGGGCGAACAGCTGAAAGTCTTAGTATAGGATGTCTGACTGGGCGAACAGCTGAAAGTCTTAGTTTATGATGTCTGACTGGGCGAACAGCTGAAAGTCTTAGTTTATGATGTCTGACTGGGCGAACAGCTGAAAGTCTTAGTATAGGATGTCTGACTGAACGAACAGCTGAAAGTCTTAGTTTATGATGTCTGACTGGGCGAACAGCTGAAAGTCTTAGTATAGGATGTCTGACTGGGCGAACAGCTTAAAGTCTAAGTTTATGATGTCTGACTGGGCGAACAGCTGAAAGTCTTAGTATAGGATGTCTGACTGAACGAACAGCTGAAAGTCTTAGTTTATGATGTCTGACTGGGCGAACAGCTGAAAGTCTTAGTATAGGATGTCTGACTGGGCGAACAGCTCAAAGTCTTAGTATAGGATGTCTGACTGGGTGAACAGTTGAAAGTCTTAGTTTATGATGTCTGACTGGGCGAACAGCTTAAAGTCTTAGTTTATGATGTCTGACTGGGCGAACAGCTCAAAGTCTTAGTTTATGATGTCTGACTGGGCGAACAGCTGAAAGTCTTAGTTTATGATGTCTGACTGGGCGAACAGCTGAAAGTCTTAGTATAGGATGTCTGACTGGGCGAACAGCTGAAAGTCTTAGTTTATGATGTCTGACTGGGCGAACAGCTCAAAGTCTTAGTTTATGATGTCTGACTGGGCGAACAGCTGAAAGTTTTAGTATAGGATGTCTGACTGGCGGAACAGCTCAAAGTCTTAGTTTATGATGTCTGACTGGGCGAACAGCTGAAAGTCTTAGTATAGGATGTCTGACTGGGTGAACAGCTCAAAGTCTTAGTTTATGATGTCTGACTGGGCGAACAGCTTAAAGTCTTAGTATAGGATGTCTGACTGGGCGAACAGCTCAAAGTCTTAGTTTATGATGTCTGACTGGGCGAACAGCTCAAAGTCTTAGTTTATGATGTCTGACTGGGCGAACAGCTTAAAGTCTTAGTTTATGATGTCTGACTGGGCGAACAGCTTAAAGTCTTAGTATAGGATGTCTGACTGGGCGAACAGCTGAAAGTCTTAGTATAGGATGTCTGACTGGGCGAACAGCTGAAAGTCTTAGTATAGGATGTCTGACTGGGCTTAACAGCTGAAAGTCTTAGTATAGGATGTCTGACTGGGCGAACAGCTGAAAGTCTTAGTTTATGATGTCTGACTGGGCGAACAGCTCAAAGTCTTAGTTTATGATGTCTGACTGGGCGAACAGCTCAAAGTCTTAGTATAGGATGTCTGACTGGGCGAACAGCTGAAAGTCTTAGTATAGGATGTCTGACTGGGCGAACAGCTGAAAGTCTTAGTTTATGATGTCTGACTGGGCGAACAGCTCAAAGTCTTAGTTTATAATGTCTGACTGAACGAACAGCTGAAAGTCTTAGTTTATAATGTCTGACTGGGCGAACAGCTGAAAGTCTTAGTATAGGATGTCTGACTGGGCGAAGAGCTGAAAGTCTTAGTTTATGATGTCTGACTGGGCGAACAGCTGAAAGTCTTAGTTTATGATGTCTGACTGGGCGAACAGCTGAAAGTCTTAGTATAGGATGTCTGACTGGGTGAACAGCTCAAAGTCTTAGTTTATGATGTCTGACTGGGCGAACAGCTGAAAGTCTTAGTATAGGATGTCTGACTGGGCGAACAGCTTAAAGTCTTAGTATAGGATGTCTGACTGGGCGAACAGCTGAAAGTCTTAGTTTATGATGTCTGACTGGGCGAACAGCTGAAAGTCTTAGTTTATGATGTCTGACTGGGCGAACAGCTGAAAGTCTTAGTATAGGATGTCTGACTGGGTGAACAGCTGAAAGTCTTAGTATAGGATGTCTGACTGGGCGAACAGCTGAAAGTCTTAGTTTATGATGTCTGACTGGGCGAACAGCTGAAAGTCTTAGTATAGGATGTCTGACTGGGTGAACAGCTCAAAGTCTTAGTTTAGGATGTCTGACTGGGCGAACAGCTGAAAGTCTTAGTTTATGATGTCTGACTGGGCGAACAGCTGAAAGTCTTAGTATAGGATGTCTGACTGGGCGAACAGCTGAAAGTCTTAGTATAGGATGTCTGACTGGGCGAACAGCTCAAAGTCTTAGTATAGGATGTCTGACTGGGCGAACAGCTCAAAGTCTTAGTATAGGATGTCTGACTGGGCGAACAGCTGAAAGTCTCAGTATAGGATGTCTGACTGGGCGAACAGCTTAAAGTCTTAGTATAGGATGTCTGACTGGGCGAACAGCTGAAAGTCTTAGTTTATGATGTCTGACTGGGCGAACAGCTGAAAGTCTTAGTATAGGATGTCTGACTGGGCGAACAGCTCAAAGTCTTAGTATAGGATGTCTGACTGGGCGAACAGCTCAAAGTCTTAGTATAGGATGTCTGACTGGGCGAACAGCTGAAAGTCTCAGTATAGGATGTCTGACTGGGCGAACAGCTTAAAGTCTTAGTATAGGATGTCTGACTGGGCGAACAGCTGAAAGTCTTAGTTTATGATGTCTGACTGGGCGAACAGCTGAAAGTCTTAGTATAGGATGTCTGACTGGGCGAACAGCTCAAAGTCTTAGTATAGGATGTCTGACTGGGCGAACAGCTCAAAGTCTTAGTATAGGATGTCTGACTGGGCGAACAGCTGAAAGTCTTAGTTTATGATGTCTGACTGGGCGAACAGCTGAAAGTCTTAGTATAGGATGTCTGACTGGGCGAACAGCTCAAAGTCTTAGTATAGGATGTCTGATTGGGCGAACAGCTCAAAGTCTTAGTTTATGATGTCTGACTGGGCGAACAGCTGAAAGTCTTAGTATAGGATGTCTGACTGGGCGAACAGCTCAAAGTCTTTATGTAATTTTTCAGATTTCTTTTCTAAATCTTAGCCACTACGAATGAAAGGAAGGCATATTCTTGCTTGAGTTTTTTTTTAGAGCATGGCAAATACTAAAAAAAATATCTGCCTGATTTTTGCTGCACCAAATCAAAGAGTTATGATAGACATTTAGAAAAAAACAAGGATTTACAAATGAAAATACATTGGTCACCATGTAATACATCACAAACTTTGCATAAATTATGCAAATTGATGCCTAAAGAAATGGTGTAGAATGGGTAATTTTAAACTGATTTTAATAAAAAAATTGGCTTCTATGAAGATTGTTGATGAATTTTAATTTCAATGTAGCTAATATTGCCTCTACATGTCCTTATGCTTTTAAGTTTGATGATTGTTAATTAACTACAAATTGTGGTCAGCAGATTGTATTCAACTGCATGTGCAGAAATTAGCTTTCGGACTTGGTGATATTACTTCAAAAGTTTAATTTTAAGGAAGAAAAATGATTTCAAGATTTAGAATAAGTTATTTTGGAGGGCATTAATAGCAAACTGAAGGAAATACTTGTTTTAGGCAAGTTTTTGCATTCTGTGACATGACATTAAAAGCAGTTTCAGGAAATACAAACTGGGAATATGGAAAAAATATAAGGGGAAATTAGTTCCCTTTTGCAATTGGTATGTACAATATATTTGTGAGCAAAACGTAAAGTTTACAAAATACCTGTCACATATTATCTCTTTGTAAGATTAATGATCTCATTTACTGTTGCAACCCTTCTTGAAATTCATGAAATGAACTTATCTAAGGAAATGTTTTAAGACTATACATGAGTTGAGTTGAGTTTGTGTATCACATTTCTCTCTGATAAAACCTATAGTCACCCTCGCCCTGCCTAGTTTTTATTTGTATGTCAGGGATAGATCAAGACTTCAAACAGAGGCAGTCCATCTCTCACAAGTAGGCTGACACGAGGAACCCAAGCCAGAACCCTTCAAGACTTTAAAACAGAGAGGAGTCCATCTCTCTCAAGACCCATAACCAAAACTTTAAGACTGACATCCCTCTCAAGTAGGCTGAGGCCAATAGCCAGAACTTCAAGACTTCAAACAGAGGGAGTCCATCTCTCACAGTAGGCTGAGAACACGAGGCCATCACTCACAAGTAGGCTGATAGGCCAGCCAGAACTTCAAGACTTCAAACAGAGGGAGTCCATCTCTCACAAGTAGGCTGACACGAGGCCAATAGCCAGAACTTCAAGACTTCAAACAGAGGGAGTCCATCTCTCACAAGTAGGCTGACACGAGGCCAATAGCCAGAACTTCAAGACTTCAAACAGAGGGAGTCCATCCCTCTCAAGTAGGCTGACATATTAGGCCCATAGCCAGAACTCAAGACTTTAAACAGAGGGAGTCCATTCCTCTCAAGTAGGCTGACATATTAGGCCCATAGCCAGAACTTTTCTCAAAGGGAGGTAAAGACACTTTCAAGATGGGACACTTTAGCAGATTCTCCATGTACCGTTGTTATAAACTTTGTCATTGATTTAACACAAGGGGCACAAACCTTCCCAAGGAGGCACAAACCTTACCAATTTAAGATGGTCTTAAACTTATGATTAGTTTTATTCTGTTTGATGATTGGCCTAAAATTACATGCAACTTTTTGAGGTTCTGAATTTTATTCCTCTGCAATTTTTTTGAACCCTCATTTAAACTTGATTTCAGTGTTGACTTATAATTTGATATCAGCTAAATATAAAACAATTCAAGCTGATATGACGTGTGGCATTTTGCTGGAGGCAGTGAGTCATTTGCCCCACGAGATTACTCTGCCCCTTCACTTGCCCCCTAGGAAAGTGACATATTTTGTCCAATTTACAGGCATTTGTCCCCCATGAGACAAAATTGCCTCTCTTCATCAACATCACCAAGCCCCATGACCAAAATCCTGGCGCCGCCACTGGGTAGGGGCCATGGAATATCAAGCAATCATCTTGTGTTTGGTTCCCAGTGCATGCAGGTAGTATACATTTTAAAGATATACTTACACAGTTCAAATACAATTTTGAACATTAAATGCAAATGAAAATTATTTAAAATTAGGAGGACATTGAACATTCTTTAACCAATATATTTAGCATTATGTCATTGATGTGTTTGTTGGTTGCTTTAACAAAGTTAGTTTTGAAGATCTTGTTTAAGATTAGTTGAAATTTGTCTACTTATTCATAGCTCGATATAGATGTTGCAGTTAAATAGAAAACAATTACACTTTGTTAATGAGTTACATTATACAGTGTTCAAAATAGGAAGATGTATAGCTTATTTATTAATACAAATATTGTGAAAATGAGTTGTCCTTTGTGTGTAATCAACTTTTTGAAAGGTTAAAGAATGCTATGATAAAAGGTTTTTGAGTACCAGTTTTAAAGTTTGTGGGAGGGAGGGGGAATTTTCAAGTACCAGCAGCAGAGTTGGAGTGGAATAGGAAGGGGGTAGTAGTATTATTATTATTAGAAGTAGTAGTAGTAGTAGTAGTAGTAGTAGTAGTAGTAGTAGTAGTAGTAGTAGTAGTAGTATAATTATTAATATTATTATTATTATTATTATTATTATTATTATTATCGGCAGCAGCAGGTATTATTATTATTATTATCAGGGGACTTTGGAGTGGCAAACATTAACTAATGGCAGATCTAGGGGTGGGGTCCATGGTCAAATGTCAAGGAAAAAAATAATGCAAAACATCCACTTTCAATCTAAGTGCAGCAGTTTGTCACTTTTCTCTCCTTTCCAAAGTGACTTGATTTTTTGGATACCATTGAATTTAAAAAAATGTTATGAAATGGGCCCCTCCAAATCATACCACACTTCACCTCCCCATTTCATTTTCCACTGTGCCCCTTACCACTTTCCCCTTTCCTTCCCCACTGTCTTTTCTTCCCCTGCTGATCATGATTTTCCTTCCCCTGCTGATCATGATTTTCCTTCCTTTGCCATTACCCTTTCTTTGCCTTTTCCCCTTCCTTACCTTTTCCCCTTCCTTGCCTTCGCCCCTTCCTTGCCTTCGCCCCTTCCTTGCCTTCGCCCCTTCCTTGACTTTGCCCCTTCCGTGCCTTCGCCCCTTCCTTGCCTTTACCCCTTCCTTGCCTTTACCCCCTTCCTTGCCATTACCCCCTTCCTTGCCTTTACCCCCTTCTTGCCTTTACCCCTTACTTGCCCTTACCCCCTTCCCTTGCCTTTACCACCCTCCTTGCCTTTACCCCTTCCTTGCCTTTACCCCTTCCTTGCCTTTACCCCTTCCTTGCCTTTACCCCTTCCTTGCCTTTACCCCTTCCTTGCCCTTACCCCTTTTCTTGCCTTTACCCCCTCCTTGCCTTCACCCCTTCCTTGTCTTTACCCCTTCCTTGTCTTTACCCCTTCCTTGCCTTTACCCCCTTCCTTGCCTTTATCCCCTTCCTTGCCTTTTCCCCTTCCTTGCCTTTACCCCTTCCTTGCCTTTACCCCTTCCTTGCCCTTACCCCTTTTCTTGCCTTTACCACCCTCCTTGCCTTTACCCCTTCCTTGCTTTTCTCCTTCCTTGCCTTTGCCCCTTCTTTGCCTTTGCCCTTTCTTGCCTTATCACCTTCCTTGCCTTTCCCCCTTCCTTGCCTTTTCTCCTTCCTTGCCTTTACCCCCTTTCTTGCCTTTACCCCTTCCTTGCCTTTACCCCTCCCTCCTTTATCTCCTTCCTTGCCTTTACCCCTTCCTTGCCTTTACCACCCTCCTTGCTTTTCACCCCTTCCTTTTTACCCCCTCCTTGCCTTTACCCCTTCCTTGCCTTTACCCCTTCCTCCTTTACCCCCTCCCTGCCTTTATCTCCTTCCTTGCCTTTACCCCTTCCTTGCCTTTACCACCCTCCTTGCTTTTCACCCCTTCCTTGCCTTTACCCCCTCCTTGCCTTTACTCCTTCCTTGCCTTTACCCCTTCCTTGCCATTCTCATCTTCCTGGCAATTTCCCATCTTCCTTGCAATTTCTCATTCTCTTGCTATTTTCTCCTAATTTCCCTTGCCAATATGATTTTCCTGTTCACTTTCTCCTGTCTTCTCTTTGATACTACATTAACCATGGACAAAATACACTGCATTTTAACAACGAATTTGACCGTACCCAGGAATAATAATAATCGATCTTTTGTTTGCATTTTACTGCTACCACAATCCCAGTAACTTGATATTTGCTCGTCAGATACTCTATAGAGCGGTTGATACGGATAAGTATATGTCCGCCATATTTATTTTACTGCCTGCCAAAGAAGCTCGAGACAGCTTGAAATATTTCTCGTTTTTAAGTTGTTGTAGAAGTCTGCATTTATCTGGTATGTATGGATATTTTACTTTTGAAAATTTAATGCTGCCTTTTTTAATTTCCCCACAAACGACTCTCCTTTACCAGCCTACCTAATCGTAAACATTACTTGTTTGTGAATGCTCTAGGTTCTGCAGAATGTACGTAACTACTACTAGCCTAATTAGGACATGAACGCCAACCGAGCGTAGAAAAAGATGAGAAAAAACAATTAGCAAGTTTAGCATTGAAAAAGTTTAGACTTGACGCATGTACAGTGTCTGTTATATTGTGAGTCAATGGCTACATGCAGTAGGCCCAGGCCTAAAATTGTAAATAGGCCAAAGGCCCATATTGAGAAAGTTGGGGCTTATTCGCAGGGCAGCCCTGCGAATTGTATTCCACGTAGGTCTTATTTGCAGGGCAGCCCTGCTAATATACACATACAGAACGTCTTTATTCGCAGGGCAGCCCGGCCAATATACACATACAGAACGTCTTTATTCGCAGGGCAGCCCTGCTAATTGTATATAAACGTACTTCACTCATTCCCAGGGCAAATGTTCACGGTGGGGTAAGGGGCGGCAGGGTTGGGGAGGTGGGCAGTTTTGCAAGTTGCAGCTAGCATTTTCAAATCATAACATTTTGAAAAGAAAATCGGACAATGAACAGAAAGTCGATAAATTACAGCTGAAAATTAAAAAAATACCACCCCGCCCCTCCTGGGGTAGATAAGTTAGTACATCTTCATGTAATATGGGTGTAGGCCTACTGAGATGTGGGGAATTTACCCTGATCTTAGGGAGCCCACAGGGGGAATTTGGGGCCCAAGCGCCTCATGATCATTTCTTTTGCTCTTCAGATATTTGAGGCCCAAAATGTGACTTTACCCAAAGTCCACACATTCCTCAGGTTCTCAGTGGCATTGCAAGTGTATGTGTTGTTTCACTCAGTATGCAAGTATTGCCTTGCAAGTAGTGCTTACTGAATGAGGTGTTTATCTCACTACGAGGAACCCGTCCACGAGAAGGCAATTAAGTCCACGACCAACTCCCCAACGGAATATTCCTTTTACTAAAGGGATCTCTTTGGGATTTTTCAAAGGCAACCTGGCAACGAGAGAGCCGACAGAGCTGCCAACAAATCTCTGTCAAATAACATTTCTCCTTTTTCAATTCTGCACTCAGACCTCCGTCTCTCCATCTCCAATTACATCAGTAAGACCTGGCAAGACTCCTGGAATCATCAAACCAGTAACAAACTTTACACCATCAAACCCAAAGTCAGGACCAACACCCCCCTGCACAGTCGCAATCGCAGGAAAGACGTCGTTGTCACCCGCATCCAGTCTCGGTCACTCCTCTCTCTCCCACTCTCATATCCTTTCCTGCTCCACCTGCAACACCAGAATCTCCATCAAGCATATCCTAACTTGTCCCCTATATCTGAACTCCAAGTCTCTTCTCTCCTCACCCACCTCAATCTCGGATCTATTAAAAAACAATCCATCCTTTCCTATTCCACCATATCTAATCTTCCTTTTCCTTCCCTTCTACACCTAACCTTACACACCCCTTTCTTTTCACCTTAATTTTTCTCCCAAATTTACCATATTTTTCCCCTTTTCTTTCTCTCAATCCTCTGTCTCCTCTTCGCAGTAACACTTACACTTTGATTTTTTACCACCATCTTGGCACATTGACTGTTGCGGTGCTGTTAAACATCATCGAACCAAACCATCAATTGATTTTTCATCGGGCTCGAAGAGACCTGATGTGTTTCTTTAAGGAATTTTCAAATGTTTTTTATTGGAAAATTACATACATCATCAAACAATGAGGTCACCAAGCACCTCATTACTGCCCTGTAAATAACTTAGTACTACTGGGCAATTTGCAGGGCTGCCCTATGAATCATCACAACGATTGAGAAATTACTAGCTTAAATTTTTTCTGATATCTTGCTCATATGCCATCAGCAGTTTGATTCATATGTTACAATTAAAAACTCTTTGCCGAAAGCTAGTGCTGATTTCTAAAAAAATTAACAAGGGGGGCTCACAAAGAGAGGGCCAATTTTCGGGATATTTCCTTCATTTTTCAGGCAGGTTTTTCCATTTTGCAGAAATTTTAGCATATTTTTGGTCAATTTTGGAAAGTTTTATTCAATTTTTGGGAACCTTATTCAATTTCTAGGCAGTTTTCTTCGATTTTTGGAACATCTATTTCCACTTCATCACAGTCAATTGATTTCATAGAAATTTCATCATTTTCGGAGGGGGGCTGAGCTCCCTTCCCTAGGTCAGGTCAATTTTTAAGAACTGGGGCTGAGCTCAACCTAGAAATAAACCCTGCCGAAGGCTGACTTAGCTTGCCTTGAAATTTCTGGGGGTGAGTTCAAGATATTGTGACAAAGGGGTAAGGCATGGCAATTGCCCCATCCCCCATACTGTTTTATTTTGGCTCTCAAGATTATACTCGTGCATATTCTGCATAATAGTTTTCTACATCTGCAGTACATCCACTCACTTTCCCACGTGCATTTTGTTTTTTGTCTATTAGAATGTTTTTTTTTTTTGTGTGCGCAGTTAATTGAATTTTCAAATTATATTGATTAAATTTTGATTTTATATTTATTTAGAAGAAATATTACATCATTGGAATTAAAATCATTGACCTCATCAAATGATAATCACCTGGAAATCTCTATGAAATATTTTATCTTAATTTGTAAATTAATTGTGTATTATAAAATTTGTATGTAGTATTTGCATTGTCATGAGACTCAATAAACTTCCAGGTTGTCTTCCCAAGGCCCTGACAGCATTCACTATAACCTCCTCAAAATCTCCCGAGGACTTCTTTCAACATCTTACTCAAGATTTACAACCGTCTTTGGTCCTCCAAAACTTTCCACAATATTTGGAGAATTGTCTAGACAATGTTCTAAAACTAGACACATAAGTCTGAGAAGCCTTCATTAGAAATCACCACACTATCTTTATCTTCTTTGATATCGAAAAAGCCTTTGACACCACCTGGCATTATGCCATTCTCAGGATCTATACTCGTCTGGCCTCAGAGGTCTCCTTCCAACCTTCATCCAGAACTTTGTTAAGGTTATAATAAAAAATCACTATACAGATATATATCCCATCATCCTAGATATATGGCATTAAGGCTTGTTCTACTCAAGTTTATATCCTCTTTTTAAATAAAAGAAGTTTAAAAGAGAATTTTGTGGCTGTCCATACATTTTATATATGATAGAGGACTATGAAAAAACAATTTGGTATGAAAATCATGTTGATATCTTTTACCATTTAAGTGTTATTGCATTCAAAGATTGTGCAAGTGTCTTCAAAGTGACCTCACCGTGTGCAGTGTGATGTCATAAAGGCAAATCCAAGACATTTTTTTTTTTTCTTTGAAAATTAATTGCCTCTTCCTAAATTACTGAAGCATTTTTTTTATTTATTGAGATGGGGTATTACATTATTTTCATTTCAAATACTTTATTCTAGCCAAACAATTACAATTTAAATTAAAACATATACATTGAGTGAAATTAGATTACTGTAGATACATCTTGTAAATTATATACTCATTGTTTTACAACCTCATTAGGTACCCCAATTTCTCCACCCTCTTTGATAGGACTAAAACCCTATCCTCTCCCTTCAGCTTATGCATCAATCCAGACCTCCTCATACTCGGCATCAACCACTCTGGCACCTTCTCCTGGACCACTTTTCCTCCCTGGGCCACCCCTCCCTTCTATCCACCTGGGCCTCTCCACTCATCACAAAATCCAAACCCACCCTAACCTCTTCATCAACCTCAACCAAATCAAAGACCAATTCTCAAACTACACCTCCATCTATACTGATGGCTCCAAGGGCGACAAGACAGCTGCTGCTGTTGTCATCCAAGACATCACCCTCAGTAGCAGGCCTCACGAATACTCGTCCATCTTCTCGGCCGACGCCAACGTCATCCTCCTCGCCCTCAACTTGATTGAGTACTTCCTGCTCAGCCACTTTGCCATCTTCTTTGATGCCAAGGCTGTCTTTCTTTACTCGATTTTAAATGGAATAACCCAACATCCCACCTCCGTAAACTCCTTTCACCCCTCCCTTGCAGGAAAAGTATTCTTTTCTTCTGGATACCCAGCCATGTTGGCATCCCTGGCAATGACAGAGCTGATGCAGCCGCTGAGCTTGCCCTCAACCCCCCCTAGCCTGTTCACCAAAACCCTTTCTGACATCAAGCCATCGCTTCCATTGTTCGTGACTGCTGGCAAACCTCATGGGACTCACAAATTGATAACAAACTCCACGTTATCCAGCCCACCATTCCGATCAAACCCACCATCCACAACCTCTCCCGTGTTGACAACACTCACATTACCCACCTTAGAATAGGTCACACCCACCTTACTCACTCCCACCTCCTTATTGGCTCCCTGCAACAATTGCCATTGCACCCTCACAGTCCACCACATCCTCCTTACTTGCCCCCTATTCCAGGGCTTCCCTCGCTCCCCACAACACAATAGCCGAGCTCTTCCAGAAAAACCCTCCAGATAGAATTATTTCCTTCCTTCATCATGCTTCCCTCTACAACCATATTTAGTCGTCCTCTCCCACCCCCCTCTCTCTACCTTGTTTTCTTTCTTTCACCCATGCACTTCCTCTCTCGATCCCAGCCTTCTGGCTTTTAGTTCCCGTGTTTCTCTCAATCACCCTGTTTTCTTTTCTTCCTACCTTTGGAATGATCTAACCTCTCAGGCACAATTTGACCCTGGCTGTCATGGTGCCGTTAAGCCCTTATCAAACAAACTCATTGATTAACATGAGAGTAACATGGTTTAACCAGGGTATTGCAATTCCCTGGTTTAACAAATAAAGTATAAACACAGTGGCTGAGGAGATTTTGCAAAAAACTATCTATAGCTTCTGGGTGCTAAACCCCCTTATGAAAACAAGACAATAGATAATTAATTCAGTATGTATATACACCCACCCTCCCCTACCTAAATCCCACCGTCCATGACCCCCAGTCCTTCCATACCACTTAAATTTACCCTCATCACCTCCCAATCAAAACTGTTCAGGATTCAAGAAAGTATACAGTACAATTAGAATAATCTTATACATAGGTCAGAAAATAGAAATTTACCGGAGACAAGAATGATTACTACTGGTCATTAGAAGCAGCTAAGAGATAGTTCTTAAAGTGGGACTTAAAAGAGTTTAAGGAAGCAGAATTTATTGTATCTGTATACTCTTACCCTTTGTAAAAGCATGCTTTGCATTTGCTAATGAGCCTTGCACTCTCAGAGCTTACAAAATTATATGCGGCAGATAGCCCAAGGCAACCAAGAATTTTACTCGGGCACCTGCAATTGCATTTTTAAAAGCCCAATGGGCTACCACTTTAAACATGTCTTAAATATACATAATGATAGCTTGGGCTACAAACAAGCCTTGTTGGACTACCACCACTATGGTGGTAGCTGAACAAGGCTTGTTGGGCTACCACTATGGTGGTAGCTGAACAAGGCTTGTTGGGCTACCACTATGGTGGTAGCTGAACAAGGCTTGTTGGGCTACCACTGTGGTGGTAGCTGAACAAGGCTTGTTGGTGGTAGCTGAAGAAGGCTTGTTGGGCTGCCTATAAACATGGTGGTAGCTAAACAAGGCTTGTTGGGCTACCTACAAACATGGTGGTAGCTCAACAAGCCTTGTTGGGCTACCACCATAAACATGGTGGTAGCTCATACCTGGTCTTTAAAACCATTTTTGAGTTCTCACTGACTCATAAGTAAAAGAAAAATATTTTGTATTTAATTGATAAGACTATATAAAGATATTCTTTGATCTGTCTTTATGACATCACATTTACACTGTGACATCACTTTTCACCACACTCGCGGAATTTTTTTAATGTAATTACTCAATGGAAAAAAGATATCACATGATTTTTATACCATATTGTTTCTTTAATAGTCCTCTATCATATACTGTATGAAATCGAAAATTCATGGGAATATTCTTTGAAGTAAGATTGAGTACATGGCAGCCTTGTAATAACAATTAAACTTACTTGGATTATTTCAGTTCTTTGCAGATCTGTTAATTGCACTACAGTAAATTTCATGTTTGGAGAACAAGGCTCAAGAAAACAATGGTAAGTGCTAAATGATTATATAGGTAAATCAATTATTGTTAATTAATATAATAATAATGATTCTACTTCACAAACATTTGTATGACATATTCCGAAGGTGTATTCATTGTGTCAGGGTAAGTGCACTGTACTGGAGATGAGTCATGACTGCATCTGGACAGGGAACGTCTGCATAATGTTTGAGTGATTCAAAATTTGTGTCCCAGTCTCTGTGTACAGGCAAGATTTGATTACAACTTAACACCTCATGAATTCACTTGTGACATAATCATATGATGAGCTGAATGACAGTCTTCATTCCCTGCAAAGTTCTTTCTACTCTTACCTTGTAGTGCATGGCCTCTATTGTGAAATGTTCATACTGTATATGTTTACAAAAAATAGGTCCTGAACTTGGTGATGTGCAATGTTTATAATTTTAGTGGCTAAAACGAAGCATCAATGAAGTGTTAGAAAATGGCACACATGCATGAGAGTCACATATTGCCATTGTCCGGCAGCAGTGCCAGATCCTGGATTTTTTCTTGGTATTTGACCTCTTTCAATTTAATGGTATATTTTGCACATAAAACTATCACTTCAGTACGTGGGACCCGATATAGGGTTGGGGTAATAGGTATTGATTGTCCATGTTCATCTTAGACTATTTGAAAGAAAAAGATTGTTGCAATGAATGACCTATAGTAAAACCACAATGAAACACCACCGTTTTAAGAATTCTGCTACTGTTGCTGTGTACATTCACATCCTTTCATCACATCCATATTCAGAGGATGAATAAGAGATGATTCCATTGTTGTGGTAAATAAAGTAAGTTACCAATTGTGTGGTAGAGAGGCACTTCTTAGTTAGAATGGCAGGGAGGGGTCTTATTTGTTAATTCATGGAAATATCAAATTAACAGAAATCCCATTTTGAATACAGATGTGGTTGAAAAATGAATGATGTATACATTAGAAATGATTAAAGGAATATTCCCATGGAATTTCATTTTTCATATATGATAGAGAAAATTTGTCGAAACAAAGTGGTAAAAAAACTATGTTAATATCTTAATTCTAGTTAAAACAATTTGAAGAGTAGAAAATGTTCTTAAAAACATCTCGTACAGTATATGTCCTTCAGCTTGGTGATGTCATCAAGGCAAATCCAGCACAGTTCTTATGTATTTCTTATAAATTTAATCACACTTTTTACATTATTAAACAGCATTTTTGGTTCATTATAGAAATAGGGTGGAATATATAATTTACAAAAAAACATTTTGTTTTTTTTCTTGTTTGTACATGTACATCGCATTTACAATGAGAAAAAAATCCAAATTATTTTTAAAGAAATACAAAAGACATTTGATTGACATCATTATAACATCACAGATGTTGCCAATCAGTCATTTTTTCCAAATTCAAGAATACTTTTAAAATTTGTAACTTGTAAATGGAATAAGATATTAACATACTATAGTTTATTTACCACTTTTGTTTCTAAAAATTTACTCTATCATATGTGAAAAATCAAAATCTAGGAATATTCCTTTTAAAGGAGACAAAAAATCTGTTAATTGATTTCATATGAAACTTGGTCAGAAGAATTCTTCTGACCAAGTTTCCTACTGTACCTCTCAATCTAACACATTTTTTGTACTTATTAAAAACTTTAATATTACTAATTTTGTTTTTTCAAATGATAGATCAAGGTTTTGTTGAAGACCTCAGCAACTGAAGTTCTAGAGTTTTTTACAGACCTCTTTTCATCAAGAAGCTACAGTGCTCTTAACACTGCAAGAGCAGCCCTATCATCAGTAGTTACACTTACCAATGGTTGCACTGTAGGAAATCACTCTTTGATTACAAAACTTTTCAAAGAAGTCTTCAATCTAAAACCTTCCCTACCACACTACACACAAGTCTGGGTTGTAAACCTTCTTACCACGCTACACACAAGTCTGGGATGTAAAACCTTCCCTACCATGCTACTCACAAGTCTGGGATGTAAAACCTTCCCTACCACGCTACACACAAGTCTGGGATGTAAAACCTTCCTTACCACGCTACACACAAGTCTGGGATGTAAAACCTTCCTTACCACGCTACTATCAAGTCTGGGATGTAAAACCTTCCCTACCACGCTACACACAAGTCTGGGACGTGAAACCTTCCTTACCACGCTACACACAAGTCTGGGATGTAAAACCTTCCTTATCACGCTACACACAAGTCTGGGATGTAAAACCTTCCATACCACGCTACACACAAGTCTGGGATGTAAAACCTTACCTACCATGCTACACACAAGTCTGGGATGTGAAACCTTTCTTACCACGCTACACACAAGTCTGGGATGTAAAACCTTCCTTACCATGCTACACACACATCTGGGATGTAAAACCTTCCATACCACGCTACACACAAGTCTGGGATGTAAAACCTTCCTTACCACGCTATACACAAGTCTGGGATGTGAAACCTTACTTACCACACTACACACAAGTCTGGGATGTAAAACCTTCCATACCACGCTACACACAAGTCTGAGATGCAAAACCTTTCCTGCCACGCTACACACAAGTCTGGGACGTGAAACCTTCCTTACCACGCTACACACAAGTCTGGGATGTAAAACCTTCCTTATCACGCTACACACAAGTCTGGGATGTAAAACCTTCCATACCACGCTACACACAAGTCTGGGATGTAAAACCTTACCTACCATGCTACACACAAGTCTGGGATGTGAAACCTTTCTTACCACGCTACACACAAGTCTGGGATGTAAAACCTTCCTTACCACGCTACACACACATCTGGGATGTAAAACCTTCCATACCACGCTACACACAAGTCTGGGATGTAAAACCTTCCTTACCACGCTATACACAAGTCTGGAATGTGAAACCTTACTTACCACACTACACACAAGTCTGGGATGTAAAACCTTCCATACCACGCTACACACAAGTCTGAGATGCAAAACCTTTCCTGCCACGCTACACACAAGTCTGCGTGTTCAAATCATTTTTAATTGCTTAAGGAATTCATCCCCAGCAAAAAGTTTAGGGTTACAACACCTAACATTATAGACTTATATGTTATTGCCAATATTGACAGCACAACGTCAGCAAATGTTACAGTTACTAAATATAGAGGATATGCGTATTATCAAGAATAAATCTGTATTTTATGTAAATCATATTCTGAAAACTAGCAAACTAGGGAAGCATGGACTTAAAAAGAACTTCCAGCATACCCTCTAGACAGGAGACTTTGTATGTATACCTACCTGGTAGAATATCTTCAGAAGACCAAATTATGCAGAGGGAAAGAGAAACACCTATTGGTTAGTTCATTTATACCTACCTGGTAGAATATCTTCAGAAGACCAAATTATGCAGAAGGAAAGAGAAACACCTATTGGTTAGTTCATTTATACCTACCTGGTAGAATATCTTTAAAAGACCAAATTATGCAGAGGGAAAACGAAACACTTTGGTTAGTTCATTTATACCTACCTGGTAGAATATCTTCAGAAGACCAAATTATGCAGAGGGAAAGAGTAACACCTATTGGTTGGGTCATTTATACCTACATAGTAGAATATCTTCAGATGACCAGATTATGCAGAGGGAAAAAGAAACACCTATTGGTTAGTTCGTAACCTAGTAGAATATTTTCAGAAGACCAATTTAAGCAGAGGAAAAGAGAAACACCTTGGTTAGTTCATTTATACCTACCTAGTAGAATATCTTCAGAATACCAAATTATGCAGAGGGAAAGAGAAACACCTATTGATTAGATCATTTATACCTACCTGGTAGAATATCTTCAGAATACCTACCTAGTAAAATATCTTCAGAAGACCAAATTATGCAGAGGGAAAGGGAAAGAGAAACACCTATTGGCTAGTTCATTGATACATACCTAGTAGAATATCTTCAGAAGACCAGATTCTACAGAAGGAAAGCGAAAGACCCATTGGTTAGTTCATTTATACCTACCTGGTAGAATATCTTCAGAAGACCAAATTATGCAGAGGGAAAGAGAAACACCTTGGTTAGTTCATTTATACCTACATAGTAGAATATCTTCAGACACCAAATTATGCAGAGGGAAAGAGAAACACTTTGGTTAGTTCATTTATACCTACCTGGTAGAATATCTTCAGAAGACCAAATTATGCAGAGGGAAAGAGGAACACCTATTGTTTAGTTTATTTATACCTACATAGTAGAATATCTTCAGAAGACCAACCTACATGTATGTAGAGGGAAAGAGAAACACCTATTGGTTAGTTCACTGATACCTACCTAGTAAATTATCTTCAGAATACCTACCTAGTAGAATATCTTCAGAAGACCAAATTATGCAGAGGGAAAGAGAAGCCTCATTGGTTAGTTCATTTATACCTACCTGGTAGAATATCTTCAGAAGATCAAATTATGCAGAGGGAAAGAGAAACACCTTGGTTAGTTCATTTATACCTACATAGTAGAATATCTTCAGAAGACCAAATTATGCAGAGGGAAAGAGTAACACTTTGGTTAGTTCATTTATACCTACCTGGTAGAATATCTTCAGAAGACCAAATTATGCAGAGGGAAAGAGAAACACCTATTGGTTAGTTTATTTATACCTACATAGTAGAATATCTTCAGAAGACCAAATTATGCAGAGGGAAAGAGAAACACCTTGGTTAGTTCATTTATACCTACATGGTAGAATATCTTTAGAAGACCAACCTACATGTATGTAGAGGGAAAGAGAAACACCTATTGGTTAGTTCACTGATACCTACCTAGTAAAATATCTTCAGAATACCTACCTAGTAGAATATCTTCAGAAGACCAAATTATGCAGAGGGAAAGAGAAACACCTATTGGTTAGTTTATTTATACCTACCTAGTAGAATATCTTCAGAAGACAAATTATGCAGAGGGAAAGAGAAACACCTTGGTTAGTTCATTTATACCTACATAGTAGAACATCTTTAGAAGACCAAATCATGCAGAGGGAAAGAGAAACACCTATTGGTTAGTTCATTTACACCTACCTAGTAGAATATCTTCAGAGACCACATTATACAGAAGGAAAGAAAAACACCTATTAGTTAGTTCATTTATACCTACCTAGTAGAATATCTTCAGAAGACCAAATTATGCAGAGGGAAAGAGAAACACCTGTTGGTTTAGTTTTAAAAAGCCTCATAAACATGTTTCTGTTGATAAAATTGCAAGGTGGTTGAGAACATTGATGCAACGAGCTGGACTAGATGTGCATTTGTTTAAGCCCCACTCGATCAGAACATCATTGGTTTTAATGCTCATGTATGTAATGTTCCTATACTGGAAATAATAGCTCAAGCTGAATGAAAGAATGAGCAAACAACTTTACAGCAATACTATATCAAACCAATTATACAAACTCAAGAAGGGTTTGCAACAGCTCTTTTGGACAGATAAAGATGTGATCAAGTTATTGTACATAACACTTCATTTACATTGTATATAGTTCCTTTACTGTTTTAGTGTCAAACTTTGGAATTTTGACAACATTTATCTATTGATACTGAATTTCTGTATCTGAAAATTGATGATCTCTTTCGAGAGAAGTTTGTTTACATGTAAGAAGTAAATATATCACTTCTTACAAACAAGTTGTTCTAAATGACGCCAGAGTTTGCTTAAAAACTCTCACATTATCACAAACGTACTATGAATTAAAATGTAAAGATTTAACGAGAACATACCTGTTTGAAGTTTGATCTTCATTTTATGAAATAGTAGTGAGTGAGGGGTAATGTGCTCACCACTCACAGTAGTGAGTGAGGGGGTAATGGTAGTGAGTGAGGGGTAATGTGCTCACCACTCACAGTAGTGAGTGAGGGGTAATGTGCTCACCACTCACAGTAGTGAGTGAGGGGTAATGTGCTCACCACTCACAGTAGTGAGTGAGGGGTAATGTGCTCACCACTCACTACTATTTTATAAAATGAAGATCAAACTCCAAGCAGGTATGCTCTCGTTTAATCTTTACATTTCTTGAGTAAGCGACAGTATACAGTATATGGTAAGTATGTGCTCTAAAATCGTCCCCATATAAGTGTGCGATGAATAGTACATTAAATTGTGCAAGAGGGCAGCATAAGATGTATTTACTACATTAATACTATTTCCGTCAAAACGTTTCATATGAAGATTCAGAACTGTGGGAAACTTTTATAATTAATTGCAATTCTGTTATCATAACTATCATGCACCGACTGTATTTGAATATTAGGCAATATGGACCCCATATAATAGGCACTCTCATTTGCTCCTTTAAAGAAAAAAACTTGAGTTTTTTTGTTCAGTTTTCATTAATACTTCGGGTTCAAGCAATATTCAATAAAAATATGGCACTACAATCATATAGTCTTGTAACTGCATAATAATTTTAGGCCTATAGTGATCCCCAAACATGTTTGACATCATTTGCACATTTATTAGGTACAGTTGGAAAGAAAAACAATTGTGTGTAAAGATAAATGGTTCCAACCATAATTTCCATCTTGTATGCTGTATATGAAGATTTATGGTTCCAATCATAATGTTTACTGTGTATGAAGATATATGGTTTCAACTATAATGTTTACTGTGTATGAAGATATATGGTTTCAACTATAATTTCCATCTTGTATGCTGTATATGAAGATAAATGGTTCCAATCATAATGTTTACTGTGTATGAAGATAAATGGTTTCAACTATAATGTATACTGTGTATGAAGATAAATGGTTCCAGCCATAATTTCCATCTTGTATGCTGTATATGAAGATAAATGGTTCCAACCATACTGTATACTGTGTATGAAGATAAATGGTTCCAACCATAATTTCCATCTTGTATGCTATATATGAAGATTTATGGTTCCAACCATAATGTTTACTGTGTATGAAGATAAATGGTTTCAACTATAATGTATACTGTGTATGAAGATAAATGGTTCCAGCCATAATGTACACTGTATACTTCAATCTTGTTTTATGAAATCTCTTCTTTTTGTAATGTGTTAGGATATGCAACTTAACAGAAACAAACTGAAACCATTTTCCATTTTGTCCCATTATTTAGGGTGCTGTTAATATTCAGGTGAAAAATATGAGTCGCAGATCACCGATTTTATTCACATGGCAAACGATCGACAACCAAGTAGAGGGATACCTGGTCACATGTAGGTGCCAGAATCTTCACCTGACGGAGACGGATGGTGAAGCAAACTCATTTGGTACAGTGGACCCCAACAAGGGTCAGGCATGGGCAGAGAAGCTTGCCCAGGCTCTTGAAAAAGCAGAAGTTGTAACCATGGCAGCTTTTGGAATGTGTAAGAGTGCATCTGGTCAGCATGAAATACAGACTAAGAATATTCTACCTAAGCAGGGTCAAAGTTCAGATTTGTATGAGCTTCATAAGACGAAGAGAGGAAGATATAGATATATTTTTGATGACAAAGGGGATAAGAGCTCTCGTTTGACTAATCAAAAGCTTGAAAACAGGTTGCAATTAGCAGTGAGAAATTCTAAGGCATTATCTGAAAATATATCTAAGAAAAACGCAATTAATACCAAAATAAGAAAGCCTGTTGCAAATAATAGTGTTGCAGTCTCCCAATTAGCTTCTGATACATGTACTAGCAAAAACTCATCCAAGAAAGACCATGGAGAAGTTATTCCAGGATTCTTGCTATGGTCTGTTCCTGGCTCATCTGTGGTACCACAGTTGAATCAGTTGAAGGGTTTTCAGAATGTTGGCGTTAGAACACTGATGGATGGAAAGAACACAAAGCTTTTCATTATAGATCATCCTGGGAAGAATCAGAAGGGTAAAGAGAGTGAAACAAGAAAACACAAGAGGAAAGAAGATGAGGCAAATAGCTCTAAAAGTGGCAATTGCAGTGAAGATGACAATGAAGACATCAAGACCTCAAGTGATACCTGTCCATCTAATTTGGATTTAGTTTCAGGAGAGAAAGATGTTGAAAAAATGGAAAATAGTCAGTCTAATGTAACTATTTTAGATGGAATGTACCACGATATAAATACAGATTTTGGTATGCCATCAAATCCTAATACAGCAATACCAGTATACCTTTATCCATCAGAGCCAAAAACAATGTGTAAAGATGGGGATTCACTTGTGATGAATGGAGAAACAATGAAGGAAAAGGGAGATTCCAACTCGGAACCAACCGTCGCACACACTGATGTTACCAATGACTCAGAGGCAGCTGAAAAGGATATCTTGCATGTAATTCATAGCATCATGAATCTTGATACACAAACTTTACTACCCATCAGCAACAGTACCGATGAACCCAATGACAAACTTAATCCCAAAAAGGTTGCGTCTTCTGTTGAGGTCATTCGCAACCTTAAAGAGGAGGAGAGAAAAAAGATGTTCAAGACCAAAGATGATATACAGAAGCGCAGTATGGATCTATTGATGGATGGTGGGAAAGCCTTCTTATGTGATGTATGTGGTCTTGCTTTCACCATCTACAGCTATAAAAAACACATGATTACACATTCTAGAGAGCCGAGAGAAAGAAGTCACATTTGCCATATTTGCGGCAAAGGATTCATGACCGTTGAGTATCTCAGACACCATGTGAAGAAGCACTCGGATGAATTACCATATGAATGTCGGCATTGTGACAAAAAGTACAAAACTTTGTATGGTCGGACGATTCATGAAAGAGGTCATTTTAATGTTATGCTTTTTAAGTGTGATGAATGTGGTATGGAGTTCGGAGATTCAAATGGGTACCGCAGTCATCAAGGCAGGCATCATTCACCAAGATATAAACCAAAAAGAAGACGGAGAAACATTTTAAATCCAGAGGAATCTGTGCCGCTTAAAGACGGTGTTGAATCTTGTAAGATTTGTGGTAAACAGTTGAAGAGTTTGTCCGTACCGAGCCACATGAGAACGCATTCGGAAGAGACATTTACTTGCCCAATTTGTCACAAGACAATGGCATTTCAAACCAAGTATTCACATATGAAATATCACCAGGGAAAAAAGGATCATAAATGCGACCATTGTGGAAAGACATTTGTTATGAAACAAGCTTTGAATGTTCACCTCAGAACGCATACGGGAGAACGTCCAATTCCTTGTCGATATTGCAATAAAACTTATCCAACTTACCAGAGCAGGGAGATTCATGAGAGGTCCCATACGGGAGAAAGGCCGTACGAATGTGATCTTTGTAATAAAGCGTGGAAGGATCGCCCAACATACATTCAGCATATGAAGAGAAACACCCTGGAAGGTAAGTTTATCCTGTATAATCTTCTTCAGGGGTTCCACACTTTGGGAATTTACTAAAAAAAAATAATAATAGCATTCTTATTGTTCAAGTTATAGCTGATCATATTTGTAAGATTTTTTAAGTTTTGCAGAATTTGTGATTTTTGCTACATTTCAGTTTTCACCTCTTAACTACAAACGGTAGGTGAAAAAAACAACAACTAGTTGTAACATGGAGGAAAAGTTTACCCTTCCTGGTTGTTGCTGAGAAAAAGAATTGGGTTTTTAGCGAGCGATTAGTACAAAGGAGTCTAAGCGGTGTGGAGATGATGACTCATCATCCTTATGCAGTCAAACGGCATCTTCACATACCCCCTCAAGTTCGTTCAAGATTCAACGTTGTTTCAAAGTGGAATCTTCAGGTCAAACATTTATAGTATGAGTGAATCTTGACCTGAATTATTTTTGGGTGGTCTGAATTTTGACCCAAATTTATATAAGTTAAGTTAATCTTTGCCTAAAAAGTATTGCCGGGTGAATCGTGACCTAATTTTTTATAGAAAAAGGTGAGTGCTTGAGAGGGATATGTGAAGATGCCATTTGACCGCTGCATTAAGCCCATACAATGCTTTTTGCTCTTGGCGCATTTTTTCCTGGTAATTGGGAAAGGCCTATTGTAGTTAAGAGGTGAAAACCTTATTAGGAGAAAACTCTTTCGGTAGGAGATGCGAGTCATCACTGATGATGATGAGAAAGTATGCATAATTATAGAGGGAGTAAAAGCCTCTACAGTAGGTTTATGTCAGCATTTGCTGTATCTTTTCAATGTATTATTATGATTAAGAAACATAAGAAGGAAATACCAAAGTCGCCAAATCATGCATCACAATGTAGCATACAAATGTTCATATTGATGCTTGAAATAAAAAGCCATCATAATTCCATGTGCATATCTCTACAAATGTAGGTAACACACTGCAGCAACTGCATGGTCACCTGTACTCCATGTGCATACTGTATCTCTACAATTGTAGGTAACACACTGCAGCAACTGCATGGTCACCTGTACTCCATGTGCATACTGTATCTCTACAATTGTAGGTAACACACTGCAGCAACTGCATGGTCACCTGTACTCCATGTGCATACTGTATCTCTACAATTGTAGGTAACACACTGCAGCAACTGTGTGGTCACCTGTAGGAAACTTGCAAAAGGTTATTCTTCTTCCATTTTCTTTTCAGAGCTCTATCTTACAAAAGAAAGACATACACATCACCCGCAGTCACTGCTGTTGATAATGGTCTGTCCCACGTTGGTGCGATTCAGCAGCAGGGTATGTCATCTGAAGCGTCTCAGGCTGTAAGCAGTGATGAGCAAGGAGGATTGCAACAAGAACAGGCAATACCTGGAGCAATACCATATGGTTCAACAACGCAGCAGATGGCACAACCTCAGGATAAAGATAAAGCCAGTCATACATCGGGAGAACAAGACAAAGGACTAGAAGGAATTTTAGGGGCAATTGTAACAACTGCAAAACAATCTCATCCCAGTACAGGTCAACAGCTGATGGTACAATGTATGGCGCCTGTTCATGGTGCTGCAGGGGAACAGCAAAATGGTTTAGAACAGATTGGGCAACCTCAGACTGCTAGCAAAGGGAGCAAAGTGGGAAATACTGCAGGAGAAGGGAGGGAGAAAGCAGTTGAAGGATTGGCTGTTGCAAAGCAGCCTCATCATATTTCTACTCCATTTTCTGAGGTGCAGCCTCAAGTTACTGAAACTTGTCAGCACTTGACACAACCAATTCTGATCATATCTGAGCAGCATCCACAGTTGACACAACCAGGCCAGGTGGATCAACAGCAACATCATCATATGCAGGTCGCTCAGCATCAGGTTGCTCAGCATCAGGTCGCTCAGCATCAGGTCGCTCAGCATCAGGTTGCTCAGCATCATGAGCATTTCATCACTCAGCAGCTCTCTGATCAACACAAACAGCTTCAGCAACAGCATCTGCAACAACAACATGTACAGCAGCAACAACAGTTACATCAGCAGCAGTGCATCACAGATCAACCACTTCAACAGCAACACCATCTGCCAAAACAACAGCATCACACCTATCAACAGCAGCATCTTTCAGATCAACCACAAATTCACCACATTATTGGGCAACACTATCAGCTACCAGAGCAGCACCATCAAATTCAAGCACAACATCATCAACTCCAAGAACAACATCACCACCACCTTACTGAATCTCTCCATCACTTACCTGGGGCTATGCGAGAATTACAGGAATCTCATCATAGCATCATTAAACCCTGTAGAAAGAATAGATATGTAATTAAAGGGGTAATCAACTGGAAAAGTAGGGCTATATTTGTGGGTCCCTGCAATAATAAAATGTCTCTCTTGAATTTAAAGGGTCTGAAAATCTCTTTGGAAAGGATATTCTAAATCTACTAGGACCTAAATGTTGCTTTGCATGGTGCAAGTACTTTTTGCTTTAAGTATTTAGATGGCAGTGGACAAAGATATCGGAATTTACTCAAAAGGAAATAAATGCCTATAAATGCTAATGATTGCAAACGTCAGATGTTATAACTTTTCTTGAAAAGTTTACCAAATTTGATGAATATATTGTCCTTGTTTTACTGCTGAGTGCTTCTTTAATGAATCCATGTTTGAAATTTATCAAGAATTGATTATTCCTGAGTGTATGTACAGAAGTACATCAAAGTAATTAGGGATCACAAGGTTACTGGTCCTTCTGCTCAAGGCAACCAAACATAATATATATCAGGCTATCCTTAAAAAATGTTGGTTTGCCTTAACATAAATCTTTTCATCAAAATTCAAGTTTGTTGTGTGTCATATATTAGCGCATCATTTTCATGATAGATTCATCAAACACAGAAATTATTTGAGCTCCTAAATATTTTGTAAGGTTGGTCCGGTTACTGCAGACTAACAATTTTTGAAGGATGACCTGGTTAGACATCATTTTTGGTGGGGTCAGTGCCTTGCAGACGAGTTCCTTTTTAGTTTATTTGTTGTTGTCAGCTTTGAAGTCATGGATGAAGCTAGACAAGTCTGTCTCTTGAGTACTAATAAGTTGAGAGATAACTACATTTCACTCTTGAGAATATTGTGAGAAAATTGTTGAATTTCAGTGGAATATCACATCCTTCTGTTACAAAGAGGGAGTGATTTCTGTAATAAGCAGTTTCTTGCCAAAGTGTCTGTGCACTTGATTAAGTTAAAATTGAATTAATATAATATCTGTTGAACTTTGAATACTGTTTTCCTTGAAAAATCCACCATACTGTATTAAAAGTAGGAGTATTTGAAAGAACATAAGGAGTGTTTAGGCTTACATTATTTATGTGATTAAACTGAGCAATATGTAAATATGGCCGTCATGTTGTGGTCCTTTGAATGGAATGAAGAGTTGTCATTTTCTTGCCAGCTGAGTGTACTTCGTACCTCAACAATTGTGTGATAGATGTTTAGATAAATACGTGATGATTTTATAAACATCTGAATTATATATGCAGTAGCAATATACTAGTAATCTATTAAATAGGTGATTGTTTATTCCAAACGTCTTACTAACACTCACATTTCTTTCGTCATGTCAGATAAAACATTCAATTTCAATGCAGGTGAATTTCTGTCCCCATGATGTTCACAAATCAAATTTTGGAGTTTTAGATATTATAATTATTTATAAAACTGCCATGAATTTTGTTGAATTTGTGTATTTTTAGAATTGCATTGAAACAAATTGATATGTGTAATCATATTGTCCATATTTCACATTTTACATGTTCATGGTTTTGATGATGTTCTCTTTAAGATGGGGATTTTACAAAACAGTCTGTTGAGGAATGGCTATCAGAAGTGTTAACAAGTATTACCTGTTCTAGTTTACTGACATGCTAAGTTCATACATGATAACAAGTATCACCTGTTCTAGTTTACTGACATGCTAAGTTTATACATGGTAACAAGTCACACCTGTTCTAGTTTACTAACATGCTAAGTTTATACATGATAACAAGTATCACCTGTTCTAGTTTACTGACATGCTAAGTTTATACATGGTAACAAGTATCACCTGTTCTAGTTCACTGACATGCCAACTTTATACATGGTAACAAGTATCACCTGTTCTAGTTTACTGACATGCTAAGTTTATACATGGTAACAAGTATCACCTGTTCTAGTTCACTGACATGCCAACTTTATACATGGTAACAAGTATCACCTGTTCTAGTTTACTGACATGCTAAGTTTATACATGGTAACAAGTATCACCTGTTCTAGTTTTCTGACATGCTAAGTTTATACATGGTTACAAGTATCACCTGTTCTAGTTTACTGACATGCTAAGTTTATACATGGTAACAAGTATCACCTGTTCTAGTTTACTGACATGCTAAGTTTATACATGGTAACAAGTATCACCTGTTCTAGTTTACTGACATGCTAAGTTTATACATGGTAACAAGTATCACCTGTTCTAGTTTACTGACATGCTAAGTTTATACATGGTTACAAGTATCACCTGTTCTAGTTTACTGACATGCTAAGTTTATACATGGTAACAAGTATCACCTGTTCTAGTTTACTGACATGCTAAGTTTATACATGGTAACAAGTATCACCTGTTCTAGTTTACTGACATGCTAAGTTTATACATGGTAACAAGTATCACCTGTTCTAGTTTACTGACATGCCAACTTTATACATGGTAACAAGTATCACCTGTTCTAGTTTACTGACATGCTAAGTTTATACATGGTAACAAGTATCACCTGTTCTAGTTTACTAACATGCTAAGTTTATACATGGTAACAAGTATCACCTGTTCTAGTTTACTGACATGCTAAGTTTATACATGGTAACAAGTATCACCTGTTCTAGTTTACTGACATGCCAAGTTTATACATGGTAACAAGTATCACCTGTTCTAGTTTACTGACATGCTAAGTTTATACATGGTAACAAGTATCACCTGTTCTAGCTTACTAACATGCTAAGTTTATACATGGTAACAAGTATCACCTGTTCTAGTTTACTGACATGCTAAGTTTATACATGGTAACAAGTATCACCTGTTCTAGTTCACTGACATGCCAACTTTATACATGGTAACAAGTATCACCTGTTCTAGTTTACTGACATGCTAAGTTTATACATGGTAACAAGTATCACCTGTTCTAGTTTACTGACATGCTAAGTTTATACATGGTAACAAGTATCACCTGTTCTAGTTTACTGACATGCTAAGTTTATACATGGTAACAAGTATCACCTGTTCTAGTTTACTGACATGCTAAGTTTATACATGGTAACAAGTATCACCTCTTCTAGTTTACTGACATGCTAAGTTTATACATGGTAACAAGTATCACCTCTTCTAGTTTACTAACATGCTAAGTTTATACATGGTTACAAAAATGGAAAATGTTTCATTGAAGGTTTTTACGCAACATTGTTATATTCTTGGGTTTTAAACTTGAAGCAATTTAGCAAACGTTGCGTTTATCTGTCTGTAGATAAAAAGTTGTTAACACTGCAATGAATTGCAGACTTTACAACAAAACAGAAATTACTACAAGAATAATTTGACTCAAACAAAAGATTGTATTATAAGCTTACTAGGGATGTGCTCAGTGATTGCTACATTTGTAGTTTGTATACCTTCGACTTAGTTCGTACAAATGAAAGTGTTTTCAGTCATCAATTTTTAAGATATTGTGAGTAAGGTCATTCAACCTTTCTAAATCAAAGTGTGCTATATATTATAAAGTGTGCTAACATAAAGGTGTTCTAGAACATCATTTCTGGAAGTAGGTTCTTAGGCATTTATTTGAATGAATAGGTGAATATTAGTGTGGAATGTACACTTGAAGAGAAACAAACAAAAATTGTTACGTTGGTCATCTGAGATGCCATACATATTGAAAGTCTAGAAGTTCACACCTTATCCCTCACTGCATGAATCCTATACAAGGTGATAGCTGTTTAATTCATATAGATAAGGCAGGCATGTATGTTGGTAGCTGTTTAGGCAAGCTGCAAATTGGTGGTAAAACACCTGTAATTAATCTCATTAGTATTCTTAAGATGAGGCAGGCAAATTCCTGTAATTTCTCATTAGGTGGTCTTAAAATTACAAAAAACACCTGTACTTTTTTTAGGTCATCTTTAAATTACAACAAAAACCTTACTTTCATTAGTAGTCTTTAAACAACAAAACACCTTACAATCAAAACACCTGTACTTTCTCTTTAGGTTGTTTTTGAATTACAACAAAACACCTGTACTTTCTCTTTAGGTCATCTTTAAATTACAACAAAACACCTGTACTTTCTCATTAGGTAGTCTTTTAATTACAACAAAACACCTGTACTTTCTCTTTAGGTCATCTTTAAATTACAACAAAACACCTGTACTTTCTCATTAGGTAGTCTTTAATTTACAACAAAACACCTGTACTTTCTCTTTATAGGTTGTCTTTAAATTACAATAAAACACCTGTACCTTCTCTTTAGGTCATCTTTAAAACAACAAAACACCCTGTACAATTAGGTAGTCTTTTAAAACATCACCTGTACTTTCTCTTTAGGTCATCTTTAAATTACAACAAAACACCTGTACTTTCTCATTAGGTCATCTTTTAAAATTACAACAAAACATCTGTACTTTCTTTTTAGGTCATCTTTAAATTACAACAAAACACCTGTACTTTCTTATTAGGTCATCTTTAAATTACAACAAAACATCTGTACCTTCTCTTTAGGTCATCTTTAAATTACAACAAAACACCTGTACTTTCTCTTTAGGTCATCTTTAAAATACAACAAAACACCTGTACTTTCTCTTTAGGTCGTCTTTAAATTACAACAAAACACCTGTACTTTCTCATTAGGTAGTCTTTTAATTACAACAAAACACCTGTCTTAAAATTACAACAAAACACCTGTACTTTCTCATTAGGTTGTCTTAAAATTACAACAAAACACCTGTACTTTCTGAGTTATGGCTAATCACATTTTGAAGAATTTTTAATGTTTGGAAAAGTTGTGATGTATAAAAAAAAATATAATTCTTTAGATTCTGTCCTCTATTTCAGTTACTGAAAATCATCAGACTACTTGTGCTCAGTTTAAATGAAAGGTATGATGGGTATTTAATACCTCATATTAACTGCTCACATTCAAATAGTCCCTGGAAATAGCAGTTACTGCTTTTGAATCTGTAGGAGATATTGTTGTTGTTGCTTAATACCATTCAGTTTTGAAATAAAATTTGTGTGCTCAAATTATTACTTAAAGATTATATTGCTATTTATTTGTTTTAGAATATGAATTATGTTAAACATATTTGTATAAGTACCTGCTGCTGTTGTTTCACCCAAATGCAAACCTTCAGGTGAACTTTAATTAATATAAAGTTTGGGAAAAATAAGTCACTGCTGTTTTTCTTTTCTTTTCAGTTTGGCAAGCTTGAGGTCCAACTCCTGGTGTGTCTTCAGTGCTTCCTTTAGGTTAAATTAATGTGTCTTCAGAGCTTCTCAACTGGTTTATTTCATGTGTCTTCAGTGCTTCTCAACTGGTTTATTTCATGTGTCTTCAGTGCTTCTTAACTGGTTTATTTTATGTGTCTTCAGTGCTTCTCAACTGGTTATTTCATGTCTTTAGTGCTTCTTAACTGGTTATTCCATGTGTCTTCAGTGCTTCTCAACTGGTTATTTCATGTCTTCAGTGCTTCTCGACTGGTTTATTTCATGTGTCTTTAGTGCTTCTCAACTGGTTTATTTCATGTGTCTTCAGTGCTTCTTAACTGGTTTATTTTGTGTGTCTTCATGTGTCTTTTATTGTGCTTTAGTGCAACTGGTTTTATTTCATGTGTCTTCAGTGCTTCTTAACTGGTTTATTTTGTGTGTCTTCACTGCTTCTCAACTGGTTTATTTTATGTCTTCAGTGCTTCTCAACTGGTTTATTTTATGTGTCTTTAGTGCTTCTCAACTGGTTTATTTCATGTGTCTTCAGTGCTTCTCAACTGGTTTATTTCATGTGTCTTCAGTGCTTCTCAACTAGTCCATCAACCTTAACTGTTGAGAAAGGGATGTAAAATACTAAATCTACTTTCTTTTGCAGCATCTTTGAGATTTTAAAAGACACATTTCAGGTGAACTTAAAAGAATATAAGGATTTTAGAAAAACAAATCACAGCGCTTTGTTTTTGTTTAACAGTAGCGCTTAAAACTTTAAAAGTCAGTGGGGTGTCGGAAAGAATTCTGGCAAGGTGTGGGGGGGGGCAGAAAATCAAGTGAGGTCACTTTTTGACAGTAATTGAAGGGCACTTTTCATTTTCAAAAAGGGACACTTGTCAGTTTTTGAGAAAATAAGGGGGGGGACGTTCCCCTGGCCCTTGGTTCCTACATATGGTTTGAGTATAGGCGGGATTTGGGGGAACAAGGGGGCACTTGTCCCACCCGCACTTTTTTTCCAAATATATACTTTGGTATGGTGATATTTTGTATCTTAGCATGTTCCCCCTCCCCCCTCCTTTCCTCCCACCACTTGACTTTTCCCCCATTGGTGGGATTTGAGATTGGGGAGCCAAGACCAATGTTGGCAATTGCCCATCAGGCGAATAGGTTAGAGGCCTACTTCTGAAAATTACTACTGAAGAAAATTATTGCGGCCATACCCCTCCCACCACAGCCCTCGAGGTCAGGCCCCTGGTAAATGACATGCTTTAATTTTGTCAAATAAGTACTAAATGTATGTTACAACTTCCATGTACACCTATAATTTGTGAGTGGATTTCTTTTTGTTTTTAAACTTTAAAATGATGACCTAGAATAATTTTGTTTAACTTTCAAAGGGGCACCTCCTTCGCCCCGCTTACTCAAGGGCAGGGGAAAGTGGTCCCCGCCCGTAGTTCCGACATCACTGGGCCCAACCCTAACATACTTTCAACTCTTTTTCTTTTTTCGTTTCAGTTGAGTCCTTCTCCCTCTTATTTTCTTTTTTCGTTTCAGTTGAGTCCTTCTCCCTCTTATTTTCTTCCTTCTCCCTCTTATTTTCTTCCTTCAATGCACCATTTATTTTCACCTTCCTATTGCAATGTTGCTTTGGAAATAATTTAATCTCTGGCATATTTGACCTCTTTGTCTATATGCGGTTAAATGTTCCCGTCCTGGCAAAATTCCTTAGGTCCACACTAAAAACAAGTCCAAAGGTGACTTGTCTGTGCGTTCTTGGCATTGTGCTTAAAAGTGTAAACTAAGCTGAAAACCACGAAACCCAAAAATTGTGAAGGCAAACATTAACTCTCATAAAATTGGCAGAGGGGTGATGCCATGAGGGGTTTCAATCAAACAGTGGTAGGTCCCAAGCAGTGGCGTAGCCATAAGGGGGAGGGGGTGGGAGGCCAATATTGTAATCCGTCAGTTCAGATTTTATTCCGTCGGTTCAGATTAGTGCCGTCGGTTCAACAAGCTTTGAAAATCCAGGTCCTTATTATGTTTTTAGATTTCAAAAGGGCACTTTCTCAGAAAAAGGTTCTTTGTTAAAAATGTATTAAACATTCGTGCGATTTTGTATGAACTCAGAGGGGGTGGTGGGTGTCGGAGTACACGTGATATAGAACGGGCTCATTTTCAAATTTGACAACATTTACACAAGTTTGTAGTAAATTATGGAAAACCTTTCTTTTAGACAACTCGTATTTATCAAAGAGTGACGATTAACCTATCCATATACAAACGTAAACAAAAGTTTATATTTCCACATTATGCGTTTCATGATTTTGTGTTTTGTATATGGTGTATTATATGTAGCTCTCTTTGACATGAATTTTGAATTGTATAATCAAAGAGCTCCTTACTATGCGTTGTGACATACATTTTTGCCCTTAAAATGTCAATTTTGCGAGAGCTTCCGGAGACTTCGGACCCCTACCAGGGCTGTGACTCCACGCCGACAAGTCGACACCTTCGGTGTCACCTCAACTACACCAATAAACATCGTGTCGGTTCAATTCAATTCCTCCCCCCCCACCCCCAAATATGGAAATCCTGGCTACGCCACTGGTCCCAAGGGATTCCAAATGTTACCAGGTCTAGTGAGTGTACTCCCAGGAAACTACCCTAAACGAATGTTCAGAAAAAAAAATAGGACTTGTTGATTTTTTTTTTGGCAAATACAAAAAGAATTACAGCTATATGAGGAGGACGAAGCTGTATTTGAAAGAAGATATCTAGTTCTCATATGCTGTCTTGAGTGCAAATAATTTTTGCAAACATTGCAGTGTTGTTTGGGGCCCTATAAAAAACATCGCAGTGTTGCTTGGGGCCCTATAACAAACATCGCAGTGTTGCTTGGGGCCCTATAACAAACATCGCAGTGTTGCTTGGGGCCCTATAACAAACATCGCAGTGTTGCTTGGGGCCCTATAACAAACATCGCAGTGTTGTTCGGGGCCCCATAACAAACATCGCAGTGTTGTTCGGGGCCCCATAACAAACATCGCAGTGTTGCTCGGGGCCCCATAACAAACATCGCAGTGTTGCTTGGGGCCCTATAACAAACATTGCAGTGTTGCTTGGGGCCCTATAACAAACATCGCAGTGTTGCTCGGGGTCCTTATAACAAATATTCAGGAACTTTCCTTAATATCCAGGCAATTTTCGGAACATTTTCTTCCATTTCTGGGCAGTTTTTGTTTTCTTCGGGAAATTTCCTCTATATATCTGGAAATTTACTCTATAGGCCTATATCAGAAAAATCTAGCCGAGTCAGGCATGATTCCAATAAATAAGTTTTATATTGTAATCATGATGCAGAGTCAGGACGGTATGACCCAGATATCCAGCCGAGTCGGGCATGATTTTTGTCCGACTAAGATGGGTGTCTGGCCGACATGGGGCTGCTGCTCCTACCTCCCTCCCACCTCCCCCCTCCCCTACGCCCATGGCCCATGGGGTTTACCCACCCTTCCCCCTATTGCTGAGCCACTGAAAATGACCCTCTGACATTAAGAAATCACAAAAATTGTTTTAACATTTTTCAAACAGCAAGGTGTGTGTGGGGGGGAGAATTTGATATAAGTATGCTTGAAGATATTTAAAATAATACATTTTTTATACACTGTTGTTTTAGTCAAGTTTTTTCCTTTCTTGTAAATATATTTTCTAAGGAGGGATCTGCTATTTGGAGAGCACCCAGATCGCTATGTTAATTAAGTACAGCAAAAAGATTTGATTTAACATGTTGTCTGGGCACTCATCTCGTATGCCTGTTCCCATTACCGGTTTCAGATTGGTGGTGTAGGTAGGTGGGTGGGGGGTGGGGCGCTAGGGCTAGGACTAATTCTAGCAATTACCCATCTGGAAAAGCGGTATTCGGAGGCACGTGCCACCCCATCCCCACTTTTCTCAAAAGGCTGTTTAAAAAGTGCTCTATTCAGACAGAAAAAGTGCCCTATTTCTGGGGGAAAATTGCTCTTTTTAGATGGAAAAGTGCCTTTTTAAAGAGGACCCTTTTAAGAGTAGGAACTCCTTTCAAATATTGAAAAACTTTTCTTCAAAGACTATATACATAATCTTTTCATTGAATTGTAAAGCTTCGCGCTCATACATACTCTCAATTCCCCCTAGAGACAAAGTTGGGACCCAACAGCCCTACAATCTGACAATGGACTTTTTTATACTTATAAGAAATTTACTTCTGCCTACCTTTGTTTTCCCAGCTTCTAATTGGTAAAAACTCTTTATACTGCAATTAGAATAAGGCCTGTCTTGAGTGTGCGAGCCACCCTAAAATTAATTAGTGGGGCATCTTTGAAATTGGCCATGGAGGGCAAAACTCATTTGGACCCAGGGTGAAACTTCATGTCAGGCAGGAAAGAAAGAAGGGGGGGGGGGAGCCAAACCAAACCAGGGATGATGTAATAGCGTGTTTTATAAGCAGTTTTGACATGATTAATGGAACGTATTGGGACAAGGGTGCAAGGTCTTGGGGAGCAGGGAGAAAGGTCACTTCTTTCGAACTGGGAAATTATTTATATATTTATTTTATTTCCACTTCTTTAGACAAAAACAATGGATATTTATTGTGGTGGAGACCATTACAAGCATATAAAAGCTTATACAAAGATGGTTCTCTGTATGATCATACATAAAAAATAATATCAATAGTCATATGGATAAAACAAATATAAATATACGCGACATGAAAACAAAAACAATAATACAGTTTAAGCTTACAAAAAGATAATAGACCCTACCCCACCCACCTCATCCAATCCGACCTCCATCACACCCCACCCCAGAAAGAAAAAAAACGTGGATTTTCCATTTACAAAGACATTGAATTTAAGCATATAAAGATGATAGGTTTTGAGCTTCTTAAACATGGATAAAGAGCTAAGTATAAGTTTTTATTTTACTATCTCATGTATCTAAAGAATTCCACATTCTTGTTCCAGCACACCTCACCTAAGAATATGCAAGACAAGTACGTGTGAAAGGCTGGGTGAGGTTATCTTTTGAACGTGTTGAACACTTATGCAAACTATTATTTAGTGTAAAAAATGTTTGAAAACAGGTTGGTAAAAGGTTGTGATGATGCTGGTAAACAAAGACTGAAAGATTGTGATTATAGGCCTATAGGTCTTTTAAGGTCAACATTCTTTAATGCTGAAATAACGGTTGAGAGTGAGCTTGAAAATGGGCTTTTGAAATAATTCTAACAATACGTTTCCGAAGAAGAGATAATCTTTCAGGAGTAGAACAAGCATAATTTCCCATAATAGTATATCATAATTAGTAATCGATAAAATAAGGGCATTTTACAACAAAAGTAAATTATTACTAGGGAGTACTTATGCCTAAAGCGACTTAAAACACCTACATTTTTGGCCACTCTTTTAGTAATGGCTGAAACGTGCTCTTTCCAATTTAATTTATTGTCAATATGAATCCCTAAGTAAGTATTGTTTTTTTTTCTCTTCACATTTAGGCCTAAGGATAATTTGTTTGCATTGAACCAAGAGCGTATTTTAGAGCATTCTGACGAAGCAATAGGCCTATTCAAAGCATTTTCAATTTTATGATCCTGAAGATATCATAGTGGTGTCATCAGCAAAAAGATTGTAATTGAATTTGGTAGAAGATTGAAGAATTTCATTTATATAGAGTATGAATAACAGTGGTCCCAATATTGAACCTCGTGGAACTCCTATGTCCATTTTTGCACGTGATGAATTTAGAGTTATTATACAGTTATAGGTCACAAATTGCAAACGATTATTTAAATAGCTCTTGAACCTGTCAATTAGCTATGCCACGTACACCATAATTATATAAGTTCTTGAGCAAAATATTGTGGCCAATAGATGTCGACAAATTAATAAAAAATACCAATCATGTTTTTCTTACTTTACTAACATCAATAAATTTTAAAGAAGCCATATAAGTACAATGATTTTTTATGTTCTAAAGCCAAATACAATTATAAGTCATGTTTTATTGTGAAATTATATAAGCGAGTCTTTCAAAAACTTGAGATAAACTTGGCAAAGTGAGATAGAGCGATAATTTAAAGTCCTTTTCATCGCCAGACGTTGGCTATTTTGAGCTCAGATGGGAACCGTTAGAAAAAGACAAGTTGATGACGTGCACAAGGGCTACAATAATATTATAACTTACATATTTAATTACTTCATTTGTTAGGCTGTCCCAACCAGAAGACTTTCCATTTTGGATTGAAGATATGATCTTTAGTGTTTCATCCTTACACGTTGGGAAAAGAAACAAAGTTTTTGTTATATTGTTGCTTAAATAATTCATCCTATGTTCAACGTTAGGTATTTTACTGGCAAGATTAGAGACATTCATAGCTTTCTCATCTTTACTGATAAAACAATCAGGCTGTAAACCACCTTTTCCTCTCTTATATAGAATTTCATTAATCCTCTTCCACAACTTTTGGCTATCACTATAAAGAAACTTTTTTCAAATGTGAGTTTATATTCTTGTGCTTGATGGAATGCAGAATGCCATTTGTAATCCATGGTAATTTATTAATGTCTTTTCGAGAACGAATTTTGTGAACAGGACAATTTTAAACTCTTAAATGAATCTATAGCCTAAGAACTGAATTAAAATGAGTATAAACAAATTGTGTATCAGTAATGCATAAATATCTTTCCATTCAAGAAACGAAAGTCTGGTCTTAAGTCATTGCTGAAACTCAATGAACTGGTCTTAAGTCATTGCTGAAACTCAGTGAACTGGTTTTAAGTCATTGCTGAAATTCAATGAACTGGGCTTAAGTCATTGCTGAAACTCAATAAACTATTCTTAAGTCATAACTGAAACTCAATGAACTGGTCTTAAGTCATTACTGAAACTCAATGAACTGGGTCTTACTTAAGTCATTACTGAAAGTCAACGAACTCTTTTGAAATGAGCTATTTTCCCATCATTTATCATTAAAATTGGGGAGTGATCTGAAATATCTGCTACAAAAATTCCACTGGATGTAAAACCATACACATTTATTATCTACCAATGTAGAAGAATTATTTACGAAAATTTAAAAAATGACCGAAAATCGTAGAACAATTGTCCCCAAATGACGGAATTTTTCCAAAATTATACGACAATGTAGGAAATTTCTCAAAGATTGAAAGTGATTTTCCTAAACATTGAATTCAAATTTCCTACAAATTTACCGAAAATCGAAGAAAAATTGCCCAAAAATAAAGGAAATTTATGGCCGGAGATTTGTCCGATAATCAAACTTTATTTTTACAATGAGATCATTCTTAGTTAGGTTTTATGTAAATTTTCGGGATATTTTATTCAATGTTTGGTAATCTTTTCAATCTTTGGGAAATTTCCGTCATTCTCGTGCAATTTAAAAAGAATGATATAGTTGTAAATAAAAAAAAATTGTTATAAATTGTTTTCAACTTTACCGAATTTTGGACCAAAATATCTTAAATATTTGAAGCTGTAAATTAAAAAAAGAAGGGAAAATGGATCATCAGTAATTTTCCAATCAATACAAGTTTCGAAATTTTCCAATGGGAAGAGGGAGGGGGTGGTTAAAACTATACTGCTGTGCTGAATGCTTTCAAAATACGACAGTTGAAAGTGCCCCTCAGATCCTGTGCCTCCAGATTCAAACATCTTCCGCCGCCTCTGACATGTCTGATGGCATTCCACTTGTTCTAAGACAGCCACAAAGCAGACATGTTTTGTTGGCGGCTGAAGGAAGGACTGCTGTGGAGACAGACATTAAAGAAGCACAAGACCAAAATGTCAGGTGGCAATTTTCCAGACTTGATCGACTCACAAACAATCAGCAAAGTTATTGACTCTCCTGGATACCAACACTGCGATTGCGTGAAAACCAAGAAAGATCCCCAGCATTATTTGCTGGTACGTTGCCAAATTTGATAATAAATTGAAGTAAAATTCCACAAAACATTCGCAAAAGTAAACTTCAAAAGGACATATATCCGGACAAAGCTATAGCTCAGTCTGCCAGTGGTGTGTCTAAGGGGGACTATTGGGGAATTAGCCCCCATAACAAATCCCCTCGCTCCCCCAATTTTGTTTGGTCACAGCCATAAGTATAATTAAGTGAAATATCAAATAAATCATAGAAAACAGATAGGTCGTATGTTGTAATAGTTAACCAAAAGTGTTCATTTAAGGGTCAAAAATGAAAATTTTGCATTTAAAGATCTCTATCGGCAGGTTTTTAATGAAGGATGTAATGATAAGGTGACGCACTGACTGGCCTTCGTTTCACAAGTCCTCTGCCATTTTGTATAAATGGCTGAGCATAAAGGAAAGCTATCGTCCCATTGATCAATTCAGAAGTGAACGCCACCGTGCCGATAACGTCACTTCCGGTTTTCAATTTTCCTTATTGCGATAAATCTGTGATGTTAATGTTATCGATAACACATGTATGCACTATGTGCTGTCCGCGCATAGGTGAGTGTGATCGATAACATCGCAGATTGCTCGAAATCAATAGCGGAATTTTAAAACCGGAAGTGACGTTGTCATCACGGCGGCGTTTACTTCTGAACGTATTTATGGAACGATATACCTTTCCCTCAATGGGAGTTATGATTACAAACGCACACGGGATACCTTTGGAAATGAATTACCTTGAAGGACGCTCTACAACGCTAGTGTCATACAGAGGACGTGACGTCCCGTACAGCAGATCTTCAATTCTGGGTTTACACTTCTTCAAGTTCAATTTTTGGACCACAATTGAGGGCCAAAAATCTTAAAGTTCGGAGCAAAACCCATCTACAACTTATTGGACCAAAATTCTTAAAATTAGGACCAAGATAGGGAGGTTATGGGGAGATCTTAACGGGGGTGATAGGGAGATCTCAATAATTTATATGTTTTGAATTGGACCAACAATTTTCAATCAAAAATGTTCAAAGCTTCGACCAAACGTCTTCATTTTTTTGACCACAACAATTGATGGACAGAAATCTACAACTTAAGATTAATATTGCCTTTAATTTTGTACCAAGATAGGATGAACATATTAATAAGATGTGTTTTTCAGCCCCCTCCCCAAAAAAATCTAGACACGCTCTGCTATAGCCTATAAATGTCATGAGTTTCAGTCTTTTGAGTCTGATACAATGTAGAGTTAGCTTCCTACAAGTGAAAAAACAAAGTAAGATTCCAGCTCCCCTATGTGGAAGTAGCCAGCTCATAATAATCATGTAAATATCTGCATTTATGATCTGCATCATATAAAAAGCAACGCTGATTAAATGTCTGGCATTAAATTTTGTAACAGCCGTCGTAACGTCTGACATTGTCACGCATTCTTTACACAAATTGTTGAAAATAAGTTTTCCCATAATTCAAAATGGAATTTATGATAGATATACGAATGTTATTTTTGGCCACAGTTGAATATTTCTGACTTTTCGTTGACCGAAGAATAACATCTCTTTTAAACTTGTTAGTCTTTATTGAGATATTATGTGAATAACTTATTACGATAAACAAGCTAATAAAATAAAATAAATCGATTGTACATTTAGACTGTTAAATTGAAGTAATAAAACAAAGCTCAATGCAAGACATCATTTGCTTGTGCGCCGATCATTGCGGATTTTAAAGCAATATTCCCAAAATGTATTGTAATTTTTTTAACAACGTTTATGACATTATATGTATGAGATCATGCTATATTGAATTACACATGATGTCCCTCCTTCTCTCATAGTCACAGCCCGTATTAAGAAATAGAAACTAAAAAAGCTCTTAGTTTAACATCTTAATATAAAATGAAATCGTAAGTTTGAAAAATAGGATCATTGGTCAGAAAAATTGCAACATTTGGTGCAGCGATCACCCTCCATGTCACCCAGGCACTTATATATTAATGTTAATAGGGGAGGGGGAGGAAGGGGGTATTAAGTGTTTTTTCCCTACAGTTGTAATGCTGTTGTACCGTAAACGCTTTTAAAATATGTCAGTCGAAAAAGTACCCCTTAAATTCTGTGCCCCCAGATTGAAATTTTTTTCGCCACCCATGACTTGGAACTAAAGACTTTTTCCTGGTTTAGATCCTCATTTGAATTTTAGATAAAGAAAGTGCCACTGGATTTTCTCTCCCCCCCCCCCCCTTCTCCCCTCCCTTCCTAATTCCTGACTTGAGTTCCTTCCGACACCCCTGATTACATCTCATTTGTGGGGTTACCAGGTATCAGTGGAACGAAATGAGACACTATTTTGAAAGAACATTTAGTAAATTTATTTTATCTCTTGAATGAAGTGTAAAACCACCATCTCGACGATGAAGCAGCATTTCTGGTATCTAAGTATCAACATGTTGTAAACTGGTCAATTTCTAACTGATTTGCGTTCCATCTTCTAAATAGAACATGCACCAAGTTACTTGTTTGTTTGCCCTTTCCTTAAAATTCTAAAGGAGAGGCGGGTGGGAAAAAGTTTGTTTCTTTCCCACAGATCACTGAAATGGAATATTTCCTCACAACGCTTGTGATCAAGAATGGCTCGCCCAAGTATCAACTTGAAAACTTAGAAAACAGAATTAAAACATTTCCCTGGTTGTCCCTGGTCATACTCATGTTTAGCCACAAGAATTTTCTTGTAATGTGAGGTAAACGCACTTTAGTTTATGAATAAACTGATGAAATAGTTTTGCGCTGTAGGCCTATAAGTTATTTCAAAGACGGCATGACGTGGGTGTTCATATGACTCTCAATTGATTATTTAGACAATTTGATTAATCATTTTTTTCAAAATTTGTGATGGTTGTAACAGCAGAAATTGGAGAAAAAGCAGTTATAGTATTTGTTGTCATCAGCTCATGTTCTTGCTTGTAGAAAGTGGTGAACTTGTAATGACGTCACTCACAGAACGAAATTTCATGTGACACTTTCACATTACGCAAACGACATAGGTCTAGTGTTATCATGTGTGTTCCTGAAATCTGACGTATTTACACAAGGAGTAGAAACATTTTTCAACAATACATTTCTTACCAAGCTGTTATTATTTTCGTAATTATAGGCCTTATATTCAAATAAATCATATCTTCAAGTTTCATGAAAATATATCATCGCTTTTCGAAATGCCGCATGATCTGGTCTTGTACTACCCTTATTATGGAACCATTTCTATCGTTTGGCCGTAATTTCTTTCACTTTACCCCGTTTCTGTGTGCTGACATTGTGTGATTGCTGTTGTTTACCGATCTGCGCCTCACGAAGGTTAGTTTTTTCCTATGCACGCCGTTGGAGATGAAAGACAAAAGTTTTTTGGCAGAACTTTATTAAACTTGACACAACTTCCCTGAGAATATTCTTCACTAATATATTAAAAATCTTTTTTTCACTAGGTTCACAACAGATTTATTGTTTATCCACAAAATTCTGTCGTTTAAAACTTACATGGAAATGGTAGAATTTATCTATTTTCTGGGAGTCATCTGTTTGCAACTATTCAGCCATTAGTTTAAGAGCAGAACTAAATTTTGTTGATTATTCATGACGTCGAAGTTCGATAAAAATGGTTATTTGTTAGTTGAATCTATTTAGAATAACATGAGTTGTTAGCCAATCAGCTGTGCTACAACAACATATGTAATATGAAGTCAAACCTAAACAAATACGAGTAACAGAAATTTCGAAGGTCCGGCTGAGAAGCGTCTTTCTCAGCCCATCCATTATATGTCCATGTCCTCAAAAATTGTATATACGGTGATTTTAGTTACGTTTATGGAAGTATTTACTGGGCTACTTTTCATTCCGTAAAATCGTCTGATGAGCTCTCCAAAGTACGGTCAAAGTTTAAAACTCTGCTATCGGACCTATAACATTTTAGCTGGGATAATATCTTTTAAACTGTTTAAGGAAAAACAAAACAGATAATACCTATAAAGTAAAATTATATAATCTAAACATTTCTTGGTATTTTATTTATTTGTTTTCGCACACAGTTTTTATACTAAAATTATTTAATACATTATATAAATCAACAAAATGTTGTCAGCGAAAAATCAACGTCCAGTCAGCCAGTTTAGCTAAAACTTATTTGCGGATGTTTGATTGATTCACAAACGTCCGGTCACGTGCGCATTCTTCCCATGACTTTGCGCGCTGCAAGTTCAACGTTAGGCCTAACACCGAAACTTGACGGCATTGATTATTTTTCTTTATTGGACATTTCACACGATAATATCATATATTGTATGTACACTATTGTCATAGAATTTAAATACAGCAAAATTATCACGATGTACAAGTTCTTACAATAAAAATTATTGGTTGAAACCAAATAAAGCCTACGTTCCGAATTTTCCCTGCTCGGCAGCAGCCTTACATAGTAACTTCTAATGCGAAACCTAATGTTGAAATTACTTATTGACTTGGTACACTGATTTGTTCCAAAATGAAATTTTGAAGTCGCGAAGTTTAACGGGCTTTCAAAGTTTTGACTCAACTTTTGTTATTGCAAACATTGACATCTATATTAAAAACATTTATTTACACCGGAAACGGCCTGATATATCAATATCATTGTCTTCTGAAGAACAGGAATTGCGACGCAAAAGAGAAACTTTTGCTTATGAAAATAGCACTGTATTTATGTACGTTCGAATTCGCCGCTGAGATCGTTCTGGGAGTGACGTCAGATGACGCTTAGCCGTTTTCAATTCTTGCATTGTCGGGCGTCGATTACTTGATTAGTTTCGATTTTTTTAATGCGAATGGTTTCTTTTCGGGACGTTTGATGGAATATCAAGTTTGTTTTATTTTTATATTAATGAACGATGCAAAACTGTTATAAACTCAATTTAATTTTTCGTGTCATGCCCTCTTTAACGTTCCCAGGATTTCGTGGAAAGTCAATCAGGGTGGCGATCAACATTTAAAGGGATTTTCAATTCTGGCGAGAAATCTTTTTCAATATGACGGGGGAATCATGATGGCGCTTCTAAAAAGGGGCACGTCCCCCACCTACTTCTTTGTAAAATTTTAGAAAAGTTTCCTTTTCAGCGATGAAAAGTGATCTTTCAAATCTTGAAAACTTTCCTTTCAAAGAACTTGAATATCTGATCTTTGCATTTAGTAATGTAGCTAACATGCATAATACACGGTTTTCCCCTAAAAACAACGTTGCGGACCCATCACTATTTTTCATATTATTCGGGGTCTTGTGATCCTACTTTGGGCAATAGAGCCACAGATCTACAGATATGGGAATTCGGTGGCATTCGTAGCTCATCATCATCATCATCATCATCATCATCATCATCATCATCATCATCATCATCATCATCATCATCATCATCATCATCATCATCATCATCATCATCATCATCATCATCATCATCATCATCATCATCATCATCATCATCATCATCATTGATTTTGCACTCTATGTCTTGGGACAATACCCAGGATTCACAACCATAGAGGAGGATAGTCACGCAGGTAGTATAGAATAATTTTACTTTTGCAGAGATGGATAGTTAGGGACTTCTTCACAGGTGTTCCACTTTCCAAAAAGTGCACCATGCTAATGCCTTTCGTCTTTTTAGATCGCCTGCAGCAGATGCTATTTTGGAACCATGATATTTAAAATCTGAAACATGGTTAATAGGGTCACCGTATACTTTGGAAGTGTTGGATGGGGATGGCAGTTAACAGTCATATACTCATTCTTGGATACACTTATTATTAGGCCAAAATCTTCTGCTGCGGCTGCAGTTCTTGTCAGCTGAGCCTGTGCACGGGGAATAGTGGATTGCAAGAGAGCAATGTCATCAGCAAAATCCAAGTCGTTTAACGTTTTAACTGGAAAACGACTGGAGCGACGAGGATGTCTTAAATCTCCAGAGTCAAATCCAGAAGTGGCCTTCTCTAGTAGAAAATCTACTTACACTATGAATAGGAATGGAGCCAGAACATCACCCTCTGTAGAGCTCCGGTGGAGACATTAAAATAATGTTTATCAAATATGATGCCATCTACCATTACTGCATTTTTTTAGTTGTTGTAGAGTGCGCTTCTGGCGTTGACCACAGCTTTTGGTATTCTATAATGTCGTAGCACATGGAACATAACCTTTCTGTTGATGGAATCAAAGGCCTTCTTGAAGTCTATGAATGTCACTGTAAGCCATGATCCTTCTAAGAATGTGGATCTGTTGGACGCAACTTCTCCCTTGATGAAGTCCAGCCTGGTTTTTCCTTAAGATCGGGTCTACGTCATCTCGGATTCTATTAAGCAGGATCTTGTTGTAAACTATGGCTGTAATTGACAGAAGATATATTCCCCGGTAGTTGGGCATGAGACTAAGGTCTCCCTTCTTGTACACAGACATCATCACATCCTATCCGGTGGGAGATCACAAAGTACCGTTGTTGAAGAGTTTCAGCGTCACAAATCTGCCATATTTTGGCTTGCCCGTGGACGTCGTATTTCCACTCGTCGCCTACTACTCCATCAAGAGGAATCACATCACCCTACGCGATGGAACAGGACAACATTTTCCGTTTACAACGGGGCGTACCATCGTCACGCCACATTTTCGTCAACGACGTTCCGCGTGGCTCTTACTGTATAATTGTGTGGAGTGCGCATCAATCCTTATTTACACATCAGATTACATCATGGCAGGACCTTTACCCGTGTTCGCAGGACCTGGAAATCAACGAGGGTACGGTCTCGGATGAATGCTTTCGGGACTGTTTAGGACAGCACCACCGTTTGTAAAACGGGGTGAGAAGTCGGTAATGATTCGTTGACCACTGGTGAAGGAATATTGGAAGACATGTTGACCGGACAAAGCGTGATACGAGCTGCATCCCGTCGAGCGATAGCTGCTGGACAACGTTTGACACGCAAAGCCATGGGTCCTGCTAGAGCGCAATTGCAACAGCTTGGTACTGGTACAAAGAACCCACTTTGCCAAGATAACAAAGCCGAAGAATCCATGGAGTGATGCTCGTTTGCATTAATATTTACGTCAACGACCATCGCTTTACGCCCAACCCAAAAAATAAGAAGGAAAACATTTGAGGTCAATACTCATTTGTCATTTGTTTACGGAACTGTCAACATGGCTTTTCTTCACGCTCACTCTTTACCGTGCTCAAAAACCGAAATGGAATTGTGTGTAATTTAATATCGCAAAGATATAGCTTATGAGAATGACGATGTGGCAACGAGCCTTATATCGCCTGCTTAGCCTTGAGTGTTTGAAAATCGTTGAGTAGGAAACTAGAATGATTTGACTTGTAAATTAGCGTTTAAGATGGCTGTAGCAGAGAAAAGGTATGAGGTGTCTGATATCAGCTGCCCAATAACTGGTAGGTAGGACATGTAGAAATATGACACTTTCCAGTGGGAATGGAATGAACGGTGGTCAATTGTTGGATGGTCCCAAAGGTGGTAATTGATGATCCAATCTAAGATGGAGACTCGGCCTTGAGCTTAAGCTTTTTATTGACAAAGCTGCTGAAAAGGCCAAGTGGGATAGAAATGTTCTTGGACCAGATATGTTGACAACTAGCGTTGTACTTGTCTGTATCCTGGAGTATTGTGGTGATGATTGAGGATTCGATTATGGTATCTTTGATTGCAGAGAGGGTTTCCGGCTCGATAGCATGTTTGTAGAGGCCTTGTATAACCTTCCTTGTTAGGATGCTTGTAAACTTGGATGCTAAATTGAAGGTAAAGCGGAAGGAAATCAGACGGCAAAGTTCATCAAGGTAAAACAATCATACGGCCTGTGTCTCGAGGGAGATCCGTGTTTACCGCTGCATCTGCGCTTGTAAACTCAGCATTGACTGAATGCATTTGATGAGCTTGGACTCTGAAGATTGTCCGTGTTTGTCGCTACATCGATGCCTGTAAATTCAGTGTTGACTGATGCTATCGACGAGGGTATAGATGGTACATTTGTTTGAGTTGAGGCAACTTTAGTTTGAATGGGATAGGTTGGTTCCGGTAGATTGCGAGATAAATTTCCTCTGGGCTGAGATGAAGAGATGCTCTTTGTCGAGGTCTTGGTATTGTATTTTGCTTGTAATGTTGGGAGCCTCTCTGGGTGTCATACAATGTTTGACGAGATGATTTTGTCCGCAGCGAGGGCAGACGATTGGTGCTGAGCAGCGATCTGCGAGGTGACCATCTCGTTGGCAACGATGGCAGATAAGCACGGATGGTTTGTAGGGGTGAGATTTTTCTGCTGACAATTGTCTGCCTTGGAACTTGAACCCTTTCGCAATTAGATGTTTAGCTTTGGATGTTGATGTGAGAAAACACGTAGGAGCTTCGTTGGCTGGTTTGTTCGTCGCGACGCAACGCGAAGTATTCTCAAACTGAGAAGCCAGTCGCGTTTAGTTGGTTCTTCAAAGACTCAATGTTAGTTGACATGCTGATACCTGGGAATACCAGCGTTGTCATGATAGAAAACGTCTATAAACCGATGATTGAAGAGGTGTTGCTTGGGATAAAATTCTGTACATACGCAATCCGGTTAATTTATAAAAAATCTCAGAGGCCACTATACAGACCCCGACAAATCAAAAGCGAACTACGGCGAAGCTATGACGTCATAGCAAAGCCGGCTTCTGATCGGTCGGGGTCTGTATAGTGTTCTCTTACTACTGCTGGCACAGACTTCCAACCCGGCTAAATACCACTTGGCCTACCAATGCATGATTCGTTACATAATAACCAGTGCTACCTGCATTGATAACCTGGTAAAGTCCGCCCTCCAAACTGCCAAACTTACAAAGTTTTCTCCATATTTATATGTTTTATATGGTGATTACTTTTTATTTTGTGACCCTCTGGCTCCACACATTCAGTAGACAAATTTCATTTAGCGGCTTCCTTCACTTTCTGTAGGCATTTACAGCCATGAATTCTGCATTACAAATCTAGAAAAACAAAAGACAAAATCGAATAATTTATGTAATATCATAGTGGAAAATTGTTAATGGATATAAAGTACTTTCAATAGTCAGATAGTGTATGAGCAAATCATTTGGATTCATGAAGATAATTGTCAATCTCAATCATACGAAAGAATTATGATTTTTGTTTAATTTGTAGGCCTATTATTAAAATTTCCTTCTCGCATAGCTTTAGTTTAAAAAATTTACCGTGTTAAACACCTTGCCACTGACCTTGCATTATATGAGAACAGATGATCCTCACGAGCTATCAACAGCCTAATAATGCAGCCAGCTTAGATTATCTTCTTCTTGTTGATTTTGCTTATTACTTTTTCTAGTTAGTGTTTTTGTTCCACCTTCGAATATTTTGTTGATATCTCAATTTTGTCTTGGGTGGCTCTTTAAAGATTGCTTTCTTTTTGATATAACGGCTTGATGTCCCATGGCTGTTGTCAGGCTTGTCTTTGAGTGGTCGTTTGTAACGGCTTGGTGTCCCATGGCTGTTGTCAGGCTTGTCTTTGAGTGGTCGTTTGTAACGGCTTGGTGTCCCATGGCTGTTGTCAGGCTTGTCTTTGAGTGGTCGTTTGTAACGGCTTGGTGTCCCATGGCTGTTGTCAGCCTTGTCTTTGAGTGGTCGTTTGTCACGGCTTGGTGTCCCATGGCTGTTGTCAGGCTTGTCTTTGAGTGGTCGTTTGTAACGGCTTGGTGTCCCATGGCTGTTGTCAGGCTTGTCTTTGAGTGGTCGTTTGTAACGGCTTGGTGTCCCATGGCTGTTGTCAGGCTTGTCTTTGAGTGGTTGTTTGTAACAGTTTGGTGTCCCATGGCTGTTGTCAGGCTTGTCTTTGAGTGGTCGTTTGTAACGGCTTGGTGGCTGTTGTCAGGCTTGTCTTTGAGTGGTCGTTTGTAACGGCTTGGTGTCCCATGGCTGTTGTCAGGCTTGTCTTTGAGTGGTCGTTTGTAACGGCTTGGTGTCCCATGGCTGTTTTCAGCCTTGTCTTTGAGTGGTCGTTTGTAACGGCTTGGTGTCCCATGGCTGTTTTCAGGCTTGTCTTTGAGTGGTCGTTTGTAACGGCTTGGTGTCCCATGGCTGTTGTCAGGCTTGTCTTTGAGTGGTCGTTTGTGGCTAGAGTTTTCAGAAAGAATAACTATCTTAATAATTTGAATTTGTTCTTAATAGTAACACTCAGTTGAAGCGCCAGGATTTTAGTCATGGGGGCAAGCGATGGGCAAATTTGTCTCATGTGGGGGTTGGGGGGAGAAAAACCTATAAAGTGGGGCTTGCCCTCAAGCTTTAGCTTCTTGTTCCTGTTAAATGCCCTTGTGAAATTGTATTAGTTTTTGGCGCTATAACATTGATTGATTGAAATCAGACAAAATGTGTCTTTAAGAAATTTTCGGGAGGGGGAGGGGAGTGATCACATGGGGAAATATACCCCCTCCCCCTCATGTCCCTCCACGTAGTGCCGCCACTAGTACATAGCCCTTTCAAAAGAAATCTGGAGTGGGGAAAAAATGCAAAATGGATGTATATCATCTCCACACATTTTTATTTGTCAGCGGCGTAGGATTCTAGGAAAATATTTGACATTTCTTCTCAACAAACCTAAAAATATACGAGTCTTTTATAACCTAAAACTATTTGTAAAGGGAAAAGGAGGAGGGCGGGGGTGTAAAATTATTGAAAAGTTTGGCAACATTTTTAGAAAATTTCCCTGAAAGGAAGAAAATTCTCGAAAATGAGGAAAAGTTTCCGAAAATTTAAGAAAACTTGATAAAAATATAGCAAGCTTAGCAAAAATTTAAGAAATTTTCACGATAAATGAGGCAAATTTCCCCCAAATAAAAGTAAATTTCTCAAATTAGAAAAAAAATCTCCCAAAATTGAAGAAAAAAAAAACCTCCAGAAAATGTAAAAATGAGGCCGAGAATTTTTCTTCATGAAAATGAAGGAAATTTAAAAAAACTCCCCTCAAATTGAAGGAAATTTCCTTTCCTCGAAAGTGAAGGAAATATACTGAAAACTTAAGAAAATTGAAGAATATTGAATGAAAATAACACCAGCTTCCCAAAAATTAAAAAAAAAAAATGTTACAAAATGGAAGCAAATTTTCCCCAATTGAAAAGAGATTTTAAAAAATACGAAGGAATTTTCCCAGAAATTAAAGCAAATTTTTTTCTCCAAAAATTGAAGGAAATTTTCCAAAACTTAAATAAATTTCACAAAAATGAAGGAAAATTGAAAACATTTCAAGGAAATTGTCAAAAAATGAAAAAAGTTTCCAAAAATAAAAGCAAATTTCCCGAGAAGTAATGCAAATTTCACGAAAATGAAGGCAATTTCTCAAAAATTAAAGAAATTTTCCAAAATTGAAAGGATTTTCCAGAAAATTTAAGAAAACTCTGCTAAAAATCATGAAAAGAAAGCAAATTTCACTAAATTAAATTAAATTTCTCGAAATAGGAAGGAAATTTCTCGAAAATTAAAGCAATTTTCACGAAACTGAAGAAAAATTTAAAAGAAATTCGGGAAATTGTCCAAAATTAAAGAGAAGTTTCCAAAAATGAAAACAAATTTTTCAAAAAAGGAAGGAAATTTTCCAAAAAAAAAAAAAAAATAAGAAAATTTACAGAAGATAAACAATCTTTCCCGAGAATTATAGCAAATATCCACAAAAGGAATGAAATGAAGGAAATTCCCGAAAATTGATAATTTCCCGAGTATGCTACTTAATGTTCAAGTTGATTGTTGAGTTAATGATCTTGATTTATTATGTATTATTCAATGTATTCATTTCATAGGAATATTTCCCAAGGTAAAAAAAAACAACTCACCACTGATGGAGAGGGGGTGGGGTAGGGTTAAAGAGGAATGGTGAGGGACCTTTGCTAGTAACCTGGGGCGTAGCCAGAGAGGGGGCGTGACCCCTGAGATTTTTTCGATGATACTTTTTTACCATGAGATAATACTTTGTCTTGGTTTACGTAAATTTTCTTAAATTTTCAGGAAAGTTCATTCAATATTTAGGAATCTCTTACAATCTTTAGGAAATTTCTTTCATTCTCGTGCAATTTTCTTCAATTTTCGGAAAATTTTCTTCAGTTTAGGGCACTTTTTTCGATTTTTATAAATATTCTTCCATTTTGATTAATTTCCTTCAATGTTTTGGAAATGTCTTTTAATTTTGGATAACTTTCTTAATTCTCGTGCCGTTTTCTTCAGCTGTTGGAAAATTTCCTTCAGTTTGGAGCACTTTTAAAAAAAAATTTGCTCAATTTTTTTCAATTATGGGAAAATTTTCTTCAATGTTTAATAAATTTCCTTCATTTCTGGGATATTTTTCTTCGATTTTTAATAAGTTTTTCATTTTCGGTTGATAAATTCTTCAATGTTTGGGAAAATATCTTTTTATTTTGGACAATTTCCCTAATTCTCGTGCAGTTTTCTTCAATTTCCAAAAATTTCTTTTAATTGGGGGCCATTTTTTTTTTGACAATCTTCTTCAATTTTCGCTCAAATTCCTTCAATGTTTGGGATATTGTCTTACCATTTTGGGCAATTTATTTAATTCTTGTTCTTCAATTTTGCTGAAAATTTCCTTTATTTTTGGGGCAATCTTTTCTCAATTTTCAATAAGTTTCCATCAATTTTTGGGAAATTTCCCTGAATTTTTGGGCTATCTCTTTCAATTTTAGGGCAACTTCTTTCATTCTCGTGCCATTTTAGGAAAAATTTTTCTTCGATTTTCGGTACATTCTAATAAATTATCAGGAATTGTTGCCAAATTTTGCATAAATATCTAATGATTTTGCCAAAATTTCTATCAATTTTTTTGTTAGCAGTCCCAATTTTTCAAATCCAAAGTTAACCTTTTAGAGAGAACCACATCTGCTTCCCCATGTCCCAATATGTTCCATTAATCATATCAAAACTGCTCATACAACACGTTAAAACATCATCCCTGGCTTAGTTTGACTTGGCCCCCTGACATTTTTTTTGTTGTTTTTTTGTTTTGTTTTGTTTGTATTGATACTTTTTACGCTCGGTTGGCGTTCATGTCCTCTTGAAGGATTTTTGCCGACATAACCGATTCAGATTCAGATTTTATCCTGGCTACGCCCTGCTAGTATCCCATGATTGCCGCAAGTAAGGCCACTATTTAGGCAAACTCAACCTACTGACTTATCATACCTGTCTACAGACCACGAGGCCCCTTCAATTGTCTGTTGTCAGGTTGTTGACTTGGTTGTCGATTATTTGTACGTCGTACCTGTGCTGTCAATTGGATAGCATTGTTAAGACCCCGGGAAGATGTACCTTGGTTAAATTACTTGTGTGCTATTCGATGTATCGCAGGTTCGGAGTTTTAGTGTTGACTGACATGACTGAGGCATCAATCGGTGAGGCATCGCTAAATTTAACTTAGATTTTTATTTTCGTACTCACATAGAAGTTCATATGGCCTGGTTAGGTACTCGTACAAAATGATTGCACAGAGCAAATCTCGAACACGCGTATAATTGTGTAAACTAGTTCCGCGAAAATATATATATTTTTTTTTTGCTTAGGCCTATGAAGTATGATGAAAAAACCAGGCACAGTCAATAAAGAATACATTCAAGTGATTGCAAGACTCGTAAAAGTGTAAGACTAAAACAAATGACAATATATACACAAACAGTCAGAAAAAGCCGATGACAGTTCATTCGTTTTGCAAAGCGAATAACAAATTGAACGTTACACTCTCAAGAAAACGAATGACAAACTTGGTCCCTCGCTGTCATTCGGTTTAATGTTAGTGTTTTCACTTTTTGTGTGTGTGTAACGTTAGAAAAGGTATTATCATTCGCACTGTAGCCTACAAGTTAGTTGTAGCATAGGCCTAGGGCCTACATTGGTTTAAATTGTATGGAGATTGGGGAACTTCATCTGTTCTTTGTTAGCTTTATGTTTATTTAATTTACTCTCTCTGCATACCAGGCTATTTTTCTCAGGTTTTTTCATATTGTCTCATATCCATTCTAATAATGTTCTTGAACTTAAAACAGCTAAAATTATGTTCATGGTCACAAAATTCACAATTTATAATAGGGTAGCTGTTCTTGTAATTGGCTTTAACTTTAGTCATATTCAGTCTTAATTTGATCATAGTAAGGGTCTCTATTTTTTTCAATTTAGCAATATATTTCTGTCTTTCAAAACCATGTTCTAGTTGAAATCTTAGTTTGCTAGTTTTCTTTCTTTGATCCATTTCCTCTATTTCATCAGCAATTTTCTTTAAACTTTTTTTTTCATTTGCTTTTTGTTTAATTTTTCTGATCATTATTTATATCAATATCAATTTCGTATTTCCCCTATGTCTTTGATTTCATGATACCAACATCTAGGATAGTCTTTATCTTTTTGTTCAATAAGTATTTTTCTTGCTGTTCTACTTTCATCTGAGTTGAGTAAATAATGTAATAACATGAGTTTCGTGTAATGAATAATTTGTAATATTGGCCAAAAACCTGCTTCTTTCATCAGTCCCCAATATGATGTTGCACTATTTATGTTGAAGATGCAGCAAATCATTCTTTTTTGTAGATTTTTAGAGCTTGTACTCTTCTTCCTTTACTGATAGATTAGTCCAAGTTTCCATATTATATGTGAAGGCTGGCATAGCTACTGCTTCTAGTATTTTGATTTTTACTAGTAATGCTGCATTTCTGACTTTCTTCTGGTCTCCATACTTTTCTATTGTTTTATTCATACCTTTAATATGTGTCTATTGTTGAAAATAGCCTCCAAATCAGCCTCAACCAGCTGCAAGTCTGGAGCAACAATAACGGTTTTAAATTCTTTAAAGACAAGACAGTCTGCATGCACTTTTGTCATTTCAACAACCTCCACCCCAACTCGAACTTTGTGCTTAATGGCAATCATATTCCTAAAGTTGAACACACAAAGCTCGTGGGTCTACCTCTATACCCCAAGCTCACCTACAAGCAACACATCACCAACCTGAAACTAAAATGCAACAGCTCCCTTCACATTCTCCAACTCCTCTCCAACACCACTTAGGGTGCGAACCGCTATGCTCTCCTCAAAACTTTCAGGCTCACCATTAGTGCCAAGCCTGACTATGGCAATATTGTCTACTGTGTCGCTCACAACTCATACCTCAACCACATCAACACCATCCAAAATGACGCCCACAGGCTTTGTTTAGGTGCTTACAGGACCTCCCCAATCACCAGCCTTCATGTTGAAGCCAAGGAACCCCCCTTTATACCTAGATGTAGAAAGCTTAGCCTCTCCTATGCTTTTAGAGTCCTCACCAACAGAACCCTGTGTACAACCTCATTAGGTACCCCGGTTTCTCCACCCTCTATGATAGGACTAAAACCCATACTCCTCCCTTCAGCTTACCCATTAAATCAGACCTCTTCCATCTCGGCATCAACCCTGCCACTCTCGGCTTCTCCTGGCCCACTTTTCCTTGGGCCACCCCCTTTCTTTTGTTCACCTGGGCCTCTCCACTCATTACAAAACTCAAACCCACCCTAACCTCTTCATCAATCTCCACAACCAAATCAAAGACCAACTCTTAAATTACACCTCCATCTATACTGATGGCGCCAAGGAAGGCAACAAGACAGCTGCTGCTGCCGTCATCCAAGACATCACCCTCAGTAGCAGAATCCATCTTCTTGGCCGAGGCCAAGGCCATCCTCCTCACCCTCAACTTTATTGATTACTCTCCACTCAGCCACTTTGCCATTTTCTCTGACTCCAAGGCTGTCCTTACTTCATTACTCAATTTTAAATGGGATAACCCCACATCTCACCTCATCCTCCGTAAACTCCTCTTCTCCCCCATCCCCATTTGTAGGAAACATATTCTTTTCTTCTGGATACCCAGCCATTTTGGCATCCATGGCAATGACAGGGCTGACGTAGCTGCTAAGCTTGCCCTCACCCTTCCTTCTACCCCTTTTCCAAAAACCCTTTCTGACATCAAACCGCTTATCTTTTCCCTTGTTTGTGGCCACTGGCAAACCTCATGGGACTCCCAAATTGGCAACAAACTCCACATCATCCAGCCCACCATTCTGATCAAACCCACTACTCACAACCTATCCTGTGTCGACAACGTCCACATTACCAGCCTTAGAATAGTTCACACCCACCTCACTCACTCTTACCTCCTTACTGACTCCACCCCCACCCCTCTGCAACAATTGCCATTGCACCCTCCCAGTCCATCACATTCTCCTTGCTTGCCCCCTGTACAACCTTCCCAGAGCTTCCCTTGCTGCCCACAAGTAAGTAGCAGAGCTCTTCCAAAAAAAAAACTCCGGATAAATTGATCTCCTTCCTTTATCATGCTTCCCTCTATAACCATATTTAGTCCTCCTTCTCTACCCCTTCTCTCTCTACATTATTTTTCCATCCATACACCTCTCTCTATCCCAGCTTTCTGGCTTTTAGATATCGTGTTTCTCTCAATCTCCCCCTGTTTACTCTCCTTCCTACCTCTGGAAATGATCTGACCTCTCAGGCACAATTTGACCCTTACTGTTGTGGTGCCGTTAAACTCTCATCAAACAAACAAACAAACTTTACACCAGAAATCCTAAAAGTGCCTGGCATGGGGGAACTGAAAGTTTGTGAGTCCTTTGCCTCTCTATTATCACAAGCCTAGTTACAAGATAAACAAACCAGAAAATTTGAGGGGGAGAGGTTGGCATCTCTAATTCTGACCCGATCCTATGCATTGCTTCCCTTAAAAGAATACAAATAAACATTGCCCGTATGAAGAGCCATTATGCAACATATGTCCTCCCGTGGTCCCCACTTGTCAAGCTATTCACAAAACACAGAAAAATATACTGCACTATGGCTATCTTGCCTTAACTATAACCTACAGTATCTCTTCAGATACAAGGAAACAAGTGTGGGCATTCTCTGGCTAAAATACACATTAGGTTCCTTTTACAATAGAGAAGAGTTTTAATGCTGAGTCCTGGCATGTAGTGTTGGCTAAAACTTAATTAGGCAAGTCATATGCAAAAGGTGAATAGGTTACTAAAGCTTTGTAAATCAAGGGTTTAGCAAGTGCGTGTGATGTTTGGATTTCTTTTTCCTGTTAGCGATTGATTTGTTTACGAGGAACGTAACGGAGGGGAAGAGAACAAGTCTCACATGAGACCTATCATAAGTAATAAAGGACATTCCGTCAAAAGTTGCACAATAACACTGTCATTTAATAATTAGAAGGTGCAGTGACAGAAAATTTCAGGATGATCTCATAAATTGACTCATACCGATATTCACTGCTATTATCTAAATATGACCACATACAGTACATAATAAGAAAGAATTGACTCATACCGATATACCACTGCTATCGTCCAATTATGACCACATACAGTACATAGTAAGAAAGAGGTGTTGGTGGAAAAAGCCGGGAGAGTTGGACTGAAGATCAACTATAAGAAATGTAAAAGCATGAAAATAAACAGCAATAGGAGTGCAAAGAGTAGAGAGTGGATGTAGAGGACTTTATATACCTTAGAGCAACGCCAACTGCTGATGGAGGAGAAGCTAAGGACTTCCACAACAGAATGGCCAAGCCAGAGGAACGTTCTCTAGATTTAGTAAGGTATGGAGTTCTGCTAGGATCGGAAGAAGGACGAAAATAAAGTTATATAGGATGTGGGTCTGCCTGTACTATTATACGGATGTGAAACTTGGAAGTTGACAAAGAGTGATGAAAGAAGCTGGAGACCTTGCAGCTCAAATGCTCGAGAAAGATTTTGAAAATTAGATCAGAATGAACGCATAATAGAGAGCAGAAATACTGTACAAAGAGTAAGTGATAAAATAAGACAAGAAAAATGGAAATGGATCGGACATGTTTCAAGGAGAGAAGTAGATGATGATTGTGTGTAGCTTTGTGGTGGAAACCAGAAGGGCATCAGAAGGTACAAAGGCCTAAGATGATATGGAGGAGAACTGTTGAAAAGAAGAGAGTCAGGGCAGGGTGGAGATCATGGTCAGATGTAAGAGGACAGCAGATGACAGAAGTGAATGGAGAGTTGTCCGGGTCTACTGGTGCGGGAGAAAAAGGATCAGGTTACTAAGATTAGCTTTGACTTTGGAACGTCACATGGTCCACACAATTCAGGGCTCAAGTATTATAAGAACAGACAGGTTAACATGGCTTAAAGCACACTGAGGGTGTCACACATTGACCATGCTCTGGAGAGCTTGTCAGTCAAATTTATAGCAAAGAAAAGTTATTCAGTAAATGACTGGATGATAAAATTACCCTAAAATTACCTTTAAAATAGTTTTTGAAAATAGGAATGACCATAAACATCAATTATAAGCATTTTTGACAAAAACATAAAACAAGTTGTGTTTTCATAATGATTTAAAACTGAGATTTTGCCTATGCTTCAACAAAGTGTAGCGATCCCCTTTAAACAGCACAGCCAGGTATAGGGCTTTGGAGTGACATTGTACAGCCAGCCATATTAGTACATGTGAATGGCAGCAATCACTAACGTGGCTGGCAGCAATCACTAACATGGCTGGCAGCAATCACTAACGTGGCTGGCAGCAATCACTAACGTGACTGGCAGCAATCACTAACGTGGCTGGCTGCAATCACTAACGTGGCTGGCAGCAATCACTGACGTGGCTGGCAGCAATCACTGGCGTGGCTGGCAAATCGTGGCTGGCAGCAATCACTGGCTGGCACGTGGCTGGCAGCAATCACTAATCACTGACGTGGCTGGCAGCAATCACCGACGTGGCTGGCAGCAATCACTAACGTGGCTGGCAGCAATCACTAACGTGGCTGGCAGCAATCACTGACGTGGCTGGCAGCAATCACTGACGTGGCTGGCAGCAATCACTGACGTGGCTGGCAGCAATCACTGACGTGGCTGGCAGCAATCACTGACGTGGCTGGCAGCAATCACTGACGTGGCTGGCAGCAATCACTGACGTGGCTGGCAGCAATCACTGACGTGGCTGGCAGCAATCACTGACGGGCTGGCAGCACACCGACGTGGCTGGCAGCAATCACCGACGGGCTGGCAGCAATCACCGACGGGCTGGCAGCAATCACCGACGGGCTGGCAGCAATCACTGACGGGCTGGCAGCAATCACTGACGGGCTGGCAGCAATCACTGACGTGGCTGGCAGCAATCACTGACGCGGGCTGGCAGCAATCACTGACGGGGCTGGCAGCAATCACTGACGTGGCTGGCAGCAATCACCGACGCGGGCTGGCAGCAATCACTAACGTGGCTGGCAGCAATCACTAACGTGGCTGGCAGCAATCACTAACGTGGCTGGCAGCAATCACTAACGTGGCTGGCAGCAATCACTAACGTGGCTGGCAGCAATCACTAACGTGGCTGGCAGCAATCACTTACATGGCTGGCAGCAATCACTAACTTGGCTGGCATCAGACGGTACTAAGGGGAGTACGGGGTTATTTTGTACCCTGGATTTTTGTATTATTGATCCCAGTCCTTACTGGAAACTTGAGCAGTTTGCGCACATATCTGTGGTGTATGAAAATATATGCCAATTGGTATGGCATTTTGAAAATTAAAGCTAATAGTTCATAATCTTGCATGGCATGGGATTTTTAACCAGCCATTAACCTTTTTTTATATTCTGCGTAGTGAATGATTAATGAAATTTACGTGTGTAACTCAGCGGCAAAAAAAATCTAATATCACTCGTATTTAACTGCCATATGGACGTACGTCCATGATTCACCAGCACTTAGATTATATCGTTTATATTATATGTCTTAGGCACTAATGGACCAACCAAGTCAACTGCAACCCAGCGGAACGGAATGTTGATCAGCAGCATTTCTCCGGGAGGCACTTTGGAAACTGCCTCCATTGCTGATGGTACACTGGCACAAATCATATGATTGACAGAATCTCGTGACATCCACTTGTAGTCCTGGCCAGTAGAAACAGCTAAGTATTCGGTCCACAGTCTCTTTAGTGTGAAGGTGGCATTGGAGCAGCGTGCTGTTGGAAAACCTGTGGAACAACAACTTGTTCAAATTTGCGACTAACTCAACTTTAGGGATTTGAACTCTCTGTAGAGTAAACTTTTGTGAATAATGAATTGTGATTCATTTGCCTTACCAGTGACTCTTATTTCACCCTTCTCTGCTGACATTCTCGCCTTGGAAAGAGTGGGGTCTGACAGCTGTTCCTTCTCAGTCTTGTCTTTTAATGCAGTTATTTCGGAGGCCTTTGGTGTCTTTAAATCTTGTAGGGCCGTTAGCTTTTCTGCTTCTGTCCACTTGTTTTAACAGCATTGCAGATAGATATCTGTTGGTCATTGGGATAGATATCTGTTGGTCATTGGATATACTTGGAACATGCATTACAGGATCTTGGTCACATGGTTTATGTGTCCACGAGTCATCTGGGTTTTGTGAGCTTCTGGCACCTGTTATATTACCTAGGACAAGGTAATATATAGGGTTATCCATGCATAAAGCTTTAACCTTACCTGTGTAAAAAGGAGTGTCGACATAAATTTCGGCAACTGGAATGTTGCGAACTGTACCATCTAGAAGTATACATCTCTTGGTGATCCCCTTAAGTTGGTTTTGTGGCACCAGATCTTTTCTAATAACAACCGTGCTGCATCCGCTGTCGTGCAAAACAGAAATGATTTTGTTACAAACTACCCCTTGTCTTACAGGCATCTGCCCATTTACTGTACATACAGCACTTACCAATTGGAGTTTATGTCCACACGAAAGTTGTAGGTGTTCACCTACCTGAAAATCGTTGATACATGAGACTACCTTTCTTGAGGCTTCCAGACATACAGCTCCACAGTGTTTGTCGGTATCAGTCTCTTTTGTTTCTATGGCAGCTCCTTTCTCAGTCTTTTGGGACCTCTGAAATCTCTTTCTACAATCTCTGGCCATGTTGCCCGATTTACCACAGACGAAACATTTGTGACTTCTATTGGTTGGTGTTCTGTCTTCTCCCTGACTTCCTTGTTCCTTTTATTTGTTTTGGTTCCCACGACCTTGCTTATTATTTCACCTGTCACGCTTCTGTGTTTTAGGCAGGACATGTGCTTTGGCATACTGATCTGCCAGTTGAGTCAATTGAGTGAGTGAGGTTGGACTTCTTTCCTTCAAAAACAAAGTCAGTTCTTTAGGGCATATATTCACTATTTGTTCTCTTAAGATCAGATCAGTTAAATTTGTATACTCCTTACTTACCCCAGCTGCTTCAAGCCACCTGGTCAAATATCCTCGTAGATGGTCGGCGAGTTGGTTATAAGTTTCCCTTGTTCTTTCTTTGCAGAACAAAGTCTTGACTCTGAATCTCTCTGCTTCAAGCTTGTATTGATGTAGTAATGTCTTCTTCAGTTTGTCATGGCTTGTGAAGTCAGTAGTCTGGAGTAAACTTCAAGAGCCTTTCCTGTAAGAAGGGCACTGAGAGCAACTGCCCATTCAGCCCCTGGCCAGTTCATCGTGGTTGCAAACCGTTCAAAATGGTTCAAATAGGCATCCATGTCATTATGGTTTTCATTAAAGGTTGGTAGCTTAGGTATTCTAGCAAAAGAGTGATTCGAATATTCTCGTAGTATAGTATCTGAAATACTTGCATCTGCAATACTTTCAGATTGCCTTACCTCTAACTCTTTCATAGGTCTCTGATGGTCTCTTTCCCATTGTCTATCATACCTCTCTTTGTTCTTCTTTTGACGTCTCTCCTCTCTGTCAAGTTTCTCCTTCTCCTTCTCTTCATGGTTTTGCACAAACTTGATGAGTTTCTCGCCCGTGAGTCCTAGTTCCTTACCAATCTCTACAAATTTATTGAAGTCCATTCCTAATGAATTGGGATAAAAAAATATATACTGGAAAAAAGTTGAATATTATCCAAAGAATGAATCACATGTACAACTTCAATACAACAAACATCCCAAGTGCCCAGTAAAACAATTTACCTGTCACAATCTTAATCCTCAGTGCACTTTGCTACAGAGAACTGACGGTCTGAACCCTGACGGCAATCTAGTGCGCGTGGCTCAAGTTTACTCAAACCTACTACCAGGAGGAATAAGCCCAGAAACTTTCACCAAGTAATTTTCAAACCTAATACCCAAAATAACTGTGAAGGGTCCCCGAGAATCCAAACAACCTTTTACAAATCCTCACCTAGATTTGTTCCCGGTCAAGCCCCCAGTTTGTCACAAAGTGCCCTACAACAACTAAGTGACAAGGTGAGATCTGTGGCTGTGAACCTGAGTTAACCCCTCTTTGACAGAGACTGGATACAAAAAACAAATGAAGAGTTTGGAAGCAAGATATATTTTGTGTTGTTTATTAGATGAACAGGAATATTCTCCTTTCCTGCAATGGGAATAGTAATGAAAGTGAAGGTTATGATAATACTGCAATAATCCTCAGCACTGGCAACAATACAATAATACTAATAATAATATATACAAAAAAACAAACAAACAGTGATACCAAGAAAAGCCCACACCTATAAATAGTCACAGGTGCAACTATACCTGATAATTATGTAAGCTCACACAGTAAATATACCAACAAGCAGTTCACAAAGAATAAACTTCACAAAAGAAATGACACCCCTTTTACACAACCCCCTCTCTCACAGCACCATATACTGTACACGCCGTACCTGGCTATATGATTGAATGCTACTTATGTTCACATAAATCAAACTAAAGGCGCAGACAATATTATGACCGCAGAAGTTAGTGCAGCACTCACTTGTACTACTAGCGTGCATGCCCCAATATCCAAATCAATTACACACAAATAAGCATACGAATAGCTTCACTTGACTTTAGAGTCCTGCATAATCAAATAAATATGGAAATGCACATATAAATTCAGAACAGCTGCCCTGATAAGTTATAACATATCAGATTCTTAAATCATTCGTTAATACTTTGCACCAGATTCCAACCTTAAAGTCAAAAACAATTTGATCGAACCCTAATTGTTTTTCTCTACTATTGTTTACTTAATGAACTCCACTCAGGCTTGGAAACAATGAACATGGTGGTCACAATACCTGCAAACAGGCAACAGATTCCAACCTTAAAGTCAAAACAATTTGATCGAACCCTAATTGTTCTTTCTTTACTATTGTTCACCGATTAAACTCCACTCAAGCTTGGAAACAATGAACACGGTGGTCACAATACCTGCAAACAGGCAACAGAATCCAACCTTAAAGTCAAAACAATTCGATCGAACCCTAATTGTTTTTCTCTGCTATTGTTCACCCAATAAAATCCACTCAGGCTTGGAAAGAATGAACACGGTGGTCACAATACCTGCAAACAGGCAACAGAATCCAACCTTAAAGTCAAAACAATTCGATCGAACCCTAATTGTTCTTTCTTTACTATTGTTCACCGATTAAACTCCACTCAAGCTTGGAAACAATGAACAAGGCATGGTCACAATACCTGCAAACAATTCTGTAATGCAGGATAGAATGAAGACGGTGGTCACAATACCTGCAAACAGTTCTGTAATGCAGAATAGAATGTACACGGTGGTCACAATACCTGCAAACAGTTCTGTAATGCAGGATAGAATAAACACGGTGGTCACAATACCTGCAAACAATTCTGTAATGCAGGATAGAATGTACACAGTGGTCACAATACCTGCAAACAGTTCTGTAATGCAGAATAGAATGTACACGGTGGTCACAATACCTGCAATAGTTCTGTAATGCAGGATAGAATGTACACAGTGGTCACAATACCTGCAAACAATTCTGTAATGCAGAATAGAATGTACACGGTGGTCACAATACCTGCAAACAGTTCTGTAATGCAGGATAGAATGTACACAGTGGTCACAATACCTGCAAACAGTTCTGTAATGCAGGATAGAATGTACACAGTGGTCACAATACCTGCAAACAGCTCTGTAATGCAGGATAGAATGTACACGGTGGTCACAATACCTGCAATGCAGGATAGAATGCACACAGTGGTCACAATACCTGCAAACAGTTCTGTAATGCAGGATAGAATGTACACAGTGGTCACAATACCTGCAAACAGTTCTGTAATGCAGGATAGAATGTACACAGATACCTGCAAACAGTTCTGTAATGCAGGATAGAATGTACACAGTGGTCACAATACCTGCAAACAGTTCTGTAATGCAGGATAGAATGTACACAGTGGTCACAATACCTGCAAACAGTTCTGTAATGCAGGATAGAATGTACACAGTGGTCACAATACCTGCAATAGTTCTGTAATGCAGGATAGAATGTACACGGTGGTCACAATACCTGCAAACAGTTCTGTAATGCAGGATAGAATGTACACAGTGGTCACAATACCTGCAAACAGTTCTGTAATGCAGGATAGAATGTACACAGTGGTCACAATACCTGCAAACAGTTCTGTAATGCAGAATAGAATGTACACAGTGGTCACAATACCTGCAAACAGTTCTGTAATGCAGGATAGAATGAACACAGTGGTCACAATACCTGCAAACAGTTCTGTAATGCAGGATAGAATGTACACAGTGGTCACAATACCTGCAAACAGTTCTGTAATGCAGGATAGAATGAACACAGTGGTCACAATACCTGCAAACAGTTCTGTAATGCAGGATAGAATGTACACAGTGGTCACAATACCTGCAAACAGTTCTGTAATGCAGGATAGAATGTACACAGTGGTCACAATACCTGCAAACAGTTCTGTAATGCAGGATAGAATGTACACTGTGGTCACAATACCTGCAATAGTTCTGTAATGCAGGATAGAATGCACACGGTGGTCACAATACTTGCAAACAGTTCTGTAATGCAGGATAGAATGTACACGGTGGTCACAATACCTGCAAACAGTTCTGTAATGCAGGATAGAATGAACACGGTGGTCACAATACCTGCAAACAGTTCTGTAATGCAGGATAGAATGTACACGGTGGTCACAATACAGTTCTGTAATGCAGGATGGTCACAATACCTGCAAACAGTTCTGTAATGCAGGATAGAATGTACACAGTGGTCACAACAGCAAACAGTTCTGTAATGCAGGATAGAATGTACACGGTGGTCACAATACCTGCAAACAGTTCTGTAATGCAGGATAGAATGTACACAGTGGTCACAATACCTGCAAACAGTTCTGTAATGCAGGATAGAATGTACACAGTGGTCACAATACCTGCAAACAGTTCTGTAATGCAGGATAGAATGTACAGTGGTCAAATACCTGCAAACAGTTCTGTAATGCAGGATAGAATGTACACAGTGGTCACAATACCTGCAAACAGTTCTGTAATGCAGGATAGAATGTACACAGTGGTCACAATACCTGCAAACAGTTCTGTAATGCAGGATAGAATGTACACAGTGGTCACAATACCTGCAAACAGTTCTGTAATGCAGGATAGAATGTACACAGTGGTCACAATACCTGCAAACAGTTCTGTAATGCAGGATAGAATGTACACAGTGGTCACAATACCTGCAAACAGTTCTGTAATGCAGGATAGCAAACAAACAGTTCTGTAATGCAGGATAGAATGTACACAGTGGTCACAATACCTGCAAACAGTTCTGTAATGCAGGATAGAATGTACACAGTGGTCACAATACCTGCAAACAGTTCTGTAATGCAGGATAGAATGTACACAGTGGTCACAATACCTGCAAACAGTTCTGTAATGCAGGATAGAATGTAGAATGTACACAGTGGTCACAATACCTGCAAACAGTTCTGTAATGCAGGATAGAATGTACACAGTGGTCATCAATACCTGCAAACAGTTCTGTAATGCACTTGACTTCACCCTTCAATGATTGCACATCACCACACTTTTTCATTCTATATTCTATATGATGAATGACAGTTTAGCTCTATTTTTTTATGTAAATCTATTATTTTAAACCATGTGTCTTAGCATTATGAAGGAGCATAACTCCATTATTTTAAACCATGTGTCTTAGCATTATGAAGGAGCGTAAATTCGTTATTTTAAACCATGTGTCTTAGCATTATGAAGGAGCGTAAATCCATTATTTTAAACCATGTGTCTTAGCATTATGAAGGAGCGTAAATCCGTTATTTTAAACCATGTGTCTTAGCATTATGAAGGAGCGTAAACTTGAACAAAACTGTTGAAACAGTTCAGCATCGCAAAGACGTTGTAATTGTGATTCTTTATTATTAATTGCCTTTGTTGATTTTGAACTTCCCTCCCCCTCCAGTGGCCTAACCAAGGGGGGAGGGTTGGCAGGGGACAGTTGTCCCCCTAAAAAGGGCCCGAATTTGTCCCTATTAAGGGGTTGTGAAAAAATATATCATTATAACTATATACCATAGTGGCCCATGATTGAATCGGAGGAAGGGGGAGTGGAGGGGGGTGAAATTCTGCAATAATTATATGAATGAAAACGAGGTTATTAAATAAAAACGATAGTGCTTTAAAGGAAGAACCACTAAAAAACAAAAGGCCATTATTTATGATCTATGGATGTTGAATAATAAAGAATAGAAAAGTATGATCATAAAAAAGCAGTACACACGTACATGAAATGTTCCAACAAGTTTGAACCAAGATTGTAGTCATAAGCATACCCCCCCCTCCAAGTGCAAAAGACTTTCTTAATCATTTTAAAGAAAAAATACAGATTTTAAACTGTCTTACAATTTCTTCATGAAACATTTTGTAAAAATCTTTAAATTTGATGAGCCATTATTTAAAAACTACTGCAATAATTGAAAGAATGTCCAAATCATTGTATTTATTGTGATAGGAAATAAAGCAGAATATTATTTAGAGTTATATTCATAAAGCTTTACTGTAGGCCTATACTGTATCTTTTGAAACTGTGAAGGGTGAAAATAACATTTTTTTCTTTCATCAACAAACCAAACCTAACCTTATTTCTTTCAAGGTATAATTGGACTTGCTGCAAAATCAGCTAAATGGCTTTGAAATATATTTAAAAAACATAGTAGCAAAACATATAACCATTGGTTAAACATTGACCATTTGACTTTTGAAACCTCAGGCATATTTTATGCAAATTTTGTGATGTATTTGATATTTTCTTTTGTTAATCATTTTTTGGTGCGGCACATTTAGACCAAAGTTTTGGACTCTTAGCCATGCACCCAATACAATTCTAGCAGAATAGCAGAATAATACTGTAGGAAAAAATGACAAGAATTACAAGATGTTGAGCAGTTTGCCCAATCGTACATCACAAATTTTGCAAGAACTAACAATTGATCAAACTTTGATCTGTCATCAAAATTAAAACAAGTGATCTGCTTGGATTTTAATACTCTTTCAGCGAATATAGAAATTGCTATATGTCCTTATACAGTACCTTTAAAGATACAGTATCTTGATTTAATGTTATTCAAATAAAATAATGTATAAATTATTTACTTGTTTTCAGATTGTCCTCATATTGGGCTACCGTGACCTCTGAGAGAATTATTCGGTAGCCAGAAGGGAAGTTAAGATTGCTAGCATCAAAATGGAGGATGATCGAGACAACTTCCTGCGACCCAGGATGTCAAGTAAGCTTAGGACCAAACATCCCGTAGATTAAGCCCCAGGAGGAAATTATTCAGGTAAGGGTTAAAGTTAATAGTAAGGTTGGCAAATGCAAAAATTCAGGCAATTTGTGATTGGACGAAGCATTTATTGACTTGATAAGATCGTGTCGGGCTAGACACTGAATTGGTAACATTAAAGGAACGATATATGGATGTTCATTTGTAGGGAAGCTGTGCTTATCTTAAATGGTCTTAATCAGATCAATCATTGAGGAAAGGTAGGCTTTTATTTTTGACCAGTTGTACAAACTGGGCATATATCTAGTTAAAGGGGATAATAATGTTTTGTTTTTCTCTGAGGTAAGGATTCATACACAGTGACAGTTTGATCGTGTGGTAGAACATAATATTTATGAAGTAATTTAAATGATTTGCAATTTTTCTTTTGATGGATTTGTAAATATGAGACAGATTTCTGATTATAATTGATGGAAAGGATGTCTCTGGATTAATAGCAGATATTACTAGGTATGGAAACGTAAAATAGGATACAGTCTGAGGTGTACAGTATGTCATAGTTTTACTAAGAAACTGTATTAAGAATGTGAGTATTTGTTTTGTTATTGACAGTGCAAGCTGTACCTTGTCTTATTTGGGGGAAATACATTTACCTCTGTAAGTAAGTTTTTGCCAATTTTGAGTGTTGAGGGCATGTTTAAAATTTTGCAGAGCCCTGTTAAATATAGGGTAGTTGGACCAGGTACAGAATTACAGTAAGAACATATAAAATGGAAAACAAATTGAAAAGGCAAGAAGGACAACAAATCTTGAAGAGAATGGATTGATACTGTACAGTACTTCTGCAGGTACTGCCACCAGATTTACTTGACGAAATCAATAGGAGTTTTGAAATGATTTAATCTATCATTTATTATTGTGGTTACAAAACCTTACAATTAAGGGTAACATTGAAAGCAACAATCTCTAAAGATGTATTTGGACGGGTAGTAACAGGTAGCTTATAACTGTGAAAATAACAAAATATTTCATCAAATCTGTTAGAAATTGATTGTTTAACAACAATTTAAATTTTAAGCCCTTATTAAATAAACTATGCAATTGTATGTAAATTTGTAATATCAAAACAAGAAAACATCTGAATTATGATATGTTAAATTTTTGTTTTTCACCAATGTGTTTTTAATGGGAGCATTTGAATGTTAGCCACAAATCTACATTCTCCATGATACCTTTAAACAAAATTTCAAAGGAAAAAACAGTCCGATGATTTTGAAGTGAATGAAATGTTCTTTAAGACCGCAGATATTGAAACAATTACATTAAAGATCTTGAGGTGTCTTCTCTTTCATAAATTACACATTCTGCAGTGTACAATTTGATTTGCCAAAATCAGTGCTTTTAGCACAATTTAAATCAGTGCTTTTGGCACAATTTAAATCAGTGCTTTTGGCACAAATTAAATCAGTGCTTTTGGCACAATTTAAATCAGTGCTTTTGGCACAACTTAAATCAGTGCTTTTGGCACAATTTAAATCAGTGCTTTTGGCACAATTTAAATCAGTGCTTTTGGCACAGTTTTAATCAGTGCTTTTGGCACAGTTTTAATCAGTGCTTTTGGCAGTTTTAATCAGTACTTTTGGCACAATTTTAATCAGTGCTTTTGGCACAATTTAAATCAGTGCTTTTGGCACAATTTAAATCAGTGCTTTTGGCACAATTTAAATCAGTGCTTTTAGCACAATTTAAATCAGTGCTTTTGGCACATTTTAGGTCAGTGCCTTTGGCACAATTTAAATCAGTGCTTTTGGCCTAATTTAAATCAGTGCTTTTGGCACAATTTAAATCAGTGCTTTTGGCACAATTTAAATCAGTGCTTTTGGCACAATTTAAATCAAAGGTTTTGGCACAATTTAAATCAAAATCAGTGCTTTGGCACAATTTTAAATCAGTGCTTTGGCACAATTTTAATCAGTGCTTTTGGCACAATTTAAATCAGTGCTTTTGGCACAATTTAAATCAGTGCTTTTGGCACAATTTAAATCAGTGCTTTTGGCACAATTTAAATCAAAGCTTTTGGCACAATTTAAATCAGTGCTTTTGGCACAATTTAAATCAGTGCTTTTGGCACAATTTAAATCAGTGCTTTTGGCACAATTTAAATCAGTGCTTTTGGCACAATTTAAATCAGTGCTTTTGGCACAATTTAAATCAAAGCTTTTGGCACAATTTTAATCAGTGCTTTTGGCACAATTTAAATCAGTGCTTTTGGCACAATTTAAATCAGTGCTTTTGGCACAATTTAAATCAGTGCTTTTGGCACAATTTTAATCAGTGTTTTTGGCACAGTTTAGATCAGTGCTTTTGGCACAATTTAAATCAGTGCTTTTGGCACAATTTAAATCAGTGCTTTTGGCACAATTTAAATCAGTGCTTTTGGCACAATTTAAGTCAGTGCTTTTGGCACAATTTAAATCAGTGCTTTTGGCACAATTTAAAGACAATTCAGAATCTAAAGCTCTTTCTGATCAGTGACGGCACCATAGGCATAGGAACAGGAGGGTGGGGGCACAGGGGCACAATGTTACAGTGACCTACATGGTGCTCCCTCAACTAAGTCCATTTTTTACCATTGAACTAGTGTTCTAGCATATCTTTGTGCCCCCTTCCCCCTCAATGCAGAACATGTACCTATGCCTATGGGCACTATGGGGAGAGGGAAAATTAACAAAAATGTTTCCCCCTCCCCCCCCCTCTGGAAAATTTTGTAGGGTCACATATATTGTCAAATCTGTAGGCCTTTGCCCCTCGAGACAAAGCTGCCCTCTTTCGTTCAAATTTAAAATCCAAATCCTGGTGCCGCCAATGTATCTAATTAATACAAAATGAGACTTTTTACAAAGTTATATAAGTACTGCATGATTATCAATATGACTTTTGAGGAGTATATTACTCACTGGTGCTCTCCATGTTTGATTATAGATGTCTAAACTCATGTGAGAACAATTATAAGTAATTAATCAAATGTTGCCAGTCATCAGTATCTGCTTCTTCAAGGGCCATTCAGATCCACTCACACACATGTATCACTTTTCAGCAAAGGTTTGATTCTATACCCTAGCTCCTTCTTTTCTGTGACCTCTGCTCTAAGCTGCATGCATATTCTTTAATCTTATTCAGATAAATGTAAGAGGATTTCCAATTTCTAGTTTTTGATTTGACCAAAAACTGTATCACTTCCAGATCAAGAATATGTGTTACTGAGCCCCTTTTAGCATTCTACTATATCACTTCTAGATGAAGAAGATGTGTTACTGAGTCCCTTTTAGCATTCTACTGTATCACTTCCAGATGAAGAAGATGTGTTACTGAGTCCCTTTTAGCATTCTACTGTATCACTTCCAGATGAAGAAGATGTGTTACTGAGCCCCTTTTAGCATTCTACTGTATCACTTCCAGATGAAGAAGATGTGTTACTGAGTCCCTTTTAGCATTCTACTGTATCACTTCCAGATGAAGAAGATGTGTCACTGAGTCCCTTTTAGCATTCTACTGTATCACTTCCAGATGAAGAAGATGTGTTACTGAGTACCTTTTAGCATTCTACTGTATCACTTCCAGATGAAGAAGATGTGTTACTGAGTCCCTTTTAGCATTCTACTGTATCACTTCCAGATCAAGAACATGTGTACTGAGCCCCTTTTAGCATTCCACTGTATCACTTCCAGATCAAGAACATGTGTTACTGAGCCCCTTTTAGCATTCTACTGTATCACTTCCAGATCAATAACATGTGTTACTGAGCCCCTTTTAGCATTCTACTGTATCACTTCCAGATCAAGAACATGTGTACTGAGCCCCTTTTAGCATTCTACTGTATCACTTCCAGATCAAGAACATGTGTTACTGAGCCCCTTTTAGCATTCTACTGTATCACTTCCAGATCAAGGACATGTGTTACTGAGCCCCTTTTAGCATTCTACTGTATCACTTCCAGATCAAGAACATGTGTTACTGAGTCCCTTTTAGCATTCTACTGTATTACCTCCAGATGAAGAAGATGTGTTACTGAGCCCCTTTTAGCATTCTACTGTATCACTTCCAGATCAAGAACATGTGTTACTGAGCCCCTTTTAGCATTCTACTGTATTACTTCCAGATCAAGAACATGTGTACTGAGCCCCTTTTAGCATTCTACTGTATCACTTCCAGATGAAGAAGATGTGTTACTGAGTCCCTTTTAGCATTCTACTGTATCACTTCCAGATGAAGAAGATGTGTTACTGAGTCCCTTTTAGCATTCTACTGTATCACTTCCAGATGAAGAAGATGTGTTACTGAGCCCCTTTTAGCATTCTACTGTATCACTTCCAGATGAAGAAGATGTGTTACTAAGTCCCTTTTAGCATTCTACTGTATCACTTCCAGATGAAGAAGATGTGTCACTGAGTCCCTTTTAGCATTCTACTGTATCACTTCCAGATGAAGAAGATGTGTTACTGAGCCCCTTTTAGCATTCTACTGTATCACTTCCAGATGAAGAAGATGTGTTACTGAGTCCCTTTTAGCATTCTACTGTATCACTTCCAGATCAAGTACATGTGTACTGAGCCCCTTTTAGCATTCTACTGTATCACTTCCAGATCAAGAACATGTGTTACTGAGCCCCTTTTAGCATTCTACTGTATCACTTCCAGAACAAGAACATGTGTTACTGAGCCCCTTTTAGCATTCTACTGTATCACTTCCAGATCAAGAACATGTGTACTGAGCCCCTTTTAGCATTCTACTGTATCACTTCCAGATCAAGAACATGTGTTACTGAGCCCCTTTTAGCATTCTACTGTATCACTTCCAGATCAAGAACATGTGTTACTGAGCCCCTTTAAGCATTCTACTGTATCACTTCCAGATGAAGAAGATGTGTTACTGAGTCCCTTTTAGCATTCTACTGTATTACCTCCAGATGAAGAAGATGTGTTACTGAGCCCCTTTTAGCATTCTACTGTATCACTTCCAGATCAAGAACATGTGTTACTGAGCCCCTTTTAGCATTCTACTGTATCACTTCCAGATCAAGAACATGTGTTACCTAGCCCCTTTTAACATTCTACTGTATCATTTCCAGATCAAAGTAGATTTTTTACCGAGCCCCTTTTAGCATTCTACTGTATCACTTCCAGATCAAGAAGATGTGTTACTGAGCCCCTTTAGCATTCTACTATATCACTTCCAGGTCAAAGTAGATGTGTTACCGAGCCCCTTTTAGCATTCTACTGTATCACTTCCAGATCAAGAACATGTGTTACCGAACCCTTTTTAGCATTCTACTGTATCACTGTCAGATTAAGAAGATGTGTTACTGAGCCCCTTTTAGCATTCTACTGTATCACTTCCAGATCAAGAACATGTGTTACTGAGCCCCTTTTAGCATTCTACTGTATCACTTCCAGATCAAGTAGATGTGTTACTGAGCCCCTTTTAGCTTTCTACTGTAAGTCAAATTTAGAAACTGGTCTCTCTACCCCTCAAAAACTTGGGTAAGAAAAAGTTTTGAGCCTACAGGTAGTGGGAATTAAAACATTATTTGATTTAAAGTTTACTAGAATCTATGCAAATGTCAGCAAAAAGCCCCATCAAAATCGCTCAAAATTGACCATATTACTGCATTATAAAATTTAGATTCCATACCTAATTAGGGAAAGCTCACAATTCCAACTGCCCAGACATGGCCAGTGATGTTATGCTTCAGTGCATATATACTAAGCACTTATTTGTATATATGCACTGAAGCATGACTGCACTGGCCATGTCTGGGCAGTTGGAATTGTGAGCCTTTTCTTAGCATAAATTGCACACTATTTAAGGACCTCAGAATGGAACAACCAGAAAATTGCTCATGTAAACTTATTTTTTTTGGCACCAATTAATATTACCATGTAACACTGTGCTACTCAGAAGTTGATAAAATCCAGAGATCATTAATGTTTGGATGGTCTGACTGTGATCATTAATGTTTGGATGGTCCTGTTAATAGTGATGGTCATTAATGTTTGATGGTCTGACATTATAATGTTTGGATGGTCTGACTGTGATCATTAATGTTTGGATGGTCCGACTGTGATCATTAATGTTTGGATGGTCCGACTGTGATCATTAATGTTTGGATGGTCTGACTGATCATTAATGTTTGGATGGTCTGACTGTGATCATTAATGTTTGGATGGTCCGACTGTGATCATTAATGTTTGGATGGTCCGACTGTGATCATTAATGTTTGGATGGTCTGAATGTGATCATTAATGTTTGGATGGTCCGATGGTCCGTTTGGATGGTCTGATCATTAATGTTTGGATGGTCCGAATGTGATCATTAATGTTTGGATGGTCTGACTGTGATCATTAATGTTTGGATGGTCCGAATGTGATCATTAATGTTTGGATGGTCCGACTGTGATCAATAATGTTTGGATGGTCCGAATGTGATCAATAATGTTTGGATGGTCCGTCTGTGATCATTAATGTTTGGATGGTCCGAATGTGATCAATAATGTTTGGATGGTCTGACTGTGATCATTAATGTTTGGATGGTCCGACTGTGATCAATAATGTTTGGATGGTACAACTGTGATCATTAATGTTTGGATGGTCTGACTGTGATCATTAATGTTTGGATGGTCCGTCTGTGATCATTAATGTTTGGATGGTCCGTCTGTGATCAATAATGTTTGGATGGTCCGAATGTGATCAATAATGTTTGGATGGTCCGTCTGTGATCATTAATGTTTGGATGGTCTGACTGTGATCATTAATGTTTGGATGGTCTGACTGTGATCATTAATGTTTGGATGGTCCGTCTTTGATCATTAATGTTTGGATGGTCCGACTGTGATCATTAATGTTTGGATGGTCTGATCATTAATGTTTGGATGGTCAACTGTGATCATTAATGTTTGGATGGTCTGATGGTTTGGATGGTCTGACTGTGATCATTAATGTTTGGGATGGTCCGACTGTTTGGATCATTAATTAATTTTGGATGGTCCGACTGATCATTAATGTTTGGATGGTCCGACTGTGATCATTAATGTTTGGATGGTCCGACTGATCATTAACGTTTGGATGGTCCGACTGTGATCATTAATGTTTGGATGGTCTGACTGTGATCATTAATGTTTGGATGGTCTGACTGATCTTTAATGTTTGGATGGTCCGACTGTGATCATTAATGTTTGGATGGTCTGACTGATCATTAATGTTTGGATGGTCTGATCATTAATGTTTGGATGGTCTGACTGTGATCATTGATGTTTGGATGGTCTGACTGTGATCATTAATGTTTGGATGGTCTGACTGTGATCATTAATGTTTGGATGGTCTGACTGTGATCATTAATGTTTGGATGGTCTGACTGTGATCATTAATGTTTGGATGGTCTGACTGTGATCATTAATGTTTGGATGGTCTGACTGTGATCATTAATGTTTGGATGGTCTGACATTAATGTGTGATCATTGATGTTTGGATGGTCCGACTGTCATTAATGTTTGGATGGTCTGACTGTGATCATTATTAATGTTTGGATGGTCCACTGTGATCATTAATGTTTGGATGGTCTGACTGTGATTATTAATGTTTGGATGGTCTTGTTTGGATGGTCCGACTGTGATCATTAATGTTTGGATGGTCTGACTGTGATCATTAATGTTTGGATGGTCTGACTGTGATCATTAATGTTTGGATGGTCTGACTGTGATTATTAATGTTTGGATGGTCCGACTGATCATTAATGCTCATGATGGTCCGACTGTGATCATTAATGTTTGATGGTCTGACTTGATTAAATGTTTGATGGTCTGGATTATTAACGCTTGGATTGATCATTAATGTTTGGATGGTCTGACTGATCATTAATGTTTGGATGGTCCGACTGATTAATGTTTGGATGGTCTGACATCATTTAATGTTTGATGGTCTGACTGTGATCATTAATGTTTGGATGGTCCAACTGTGATCATTAATGTTTGGATGGTCTGACTGTGATCATTAATGTTTGGATGGTCTGACTGATCATTAATGTCCGGTCTGTGATCATTAATGTTTGGATGGTCTGACTGTGATCATTAATGTTTGGATGGTCGGACTGTGATCATTAATGTTTGGATGGTCTGACTGATCATTAATGTTTGGATGGTCCGACTATCATTAATGTTTGGATGGTCTGACTTTAATGTTTGGATCATTAATGTTTGGTCGATCATTAATGTTTGGATGGTCCGACTCATTAATGTTTGGATGGTCTGATCATTAATGTTTGGATGGTCCGACTGATCATTAATGTTAATGGTCTGACTTGATCATTAATGTTTGGATCTGACTTGATCATTAATGTTTGGATGGTCTGACTGTGATCATTAATGTTTGGATGGTCTGACTGTGATCAATTTTGTTTGATGGTCCGACTGTGATCATTAATGTTTGGATGGTCCGACTGTGATCATTAATGTTTGGATGGTCTGACTGTGATCATTAATGTTTGGATGGTCTGACTGATCATTAATGATCATTAATTAATGTTTGGATGGTCCACTGATCATTAATGTTTGGATGGTCTGACTGTGATCATTAATGTTTGGATGGTCTGACTGTGATCATTAATGTTTGGATCTGACTGTGATCATTAATGTTTGGATGGTCCAACTGTGATCATTAATGTTTGGATGGTCCGGGTCTGACTGTGATCATTAATGTTTGGATGGTCCGATCATTAATGTTTGGATGGTCCGTGATCATTAATGTTTGGATGGTCTGACTGATCTTAATGTGATCATTAATGTTTGGATGGTCCGACTGATCATTAATGTTTGATGGTCATTAATGTTTGGATGGTCTGACTGTGATCATTAATGTTTGGATGGTCCGGATCATTAATGTTTGATGGTCTGATGTGATCATTAATGTTTGGATGGTCTGACTGATCATTAATGTTTGATGGTCTGACTGTGATCATTAATGTTTGGATGGTCTGACTGTGATCATTAATGTTTGGATGGTCTGACTGATGTGATCATTAATGTTTGGATGGTCTGATCATTGATCATGTTTGGATGGTCTGACTGTGATCATCACTTAATGTTTGGATGACTATCATTGATGTTTGATGTCCGATCATGAATGTTTGGATGGTCTGACTGTGATCATTAATGTTTGGATGGTCCGACTGTGATCATTATGGTCTGACTGTGATTATTAATGTTTGGATGGTCTGACTTGGATGGTCTGACTGTGATCATTAATGTTTGATGGTCTGACTGATCATTAATGTTTGGATGGTCTGACTGTGATCATTAATGTTTGGATGGTCTGACTGTGATCATTAATGTTTGGATGGTCCTGATCATTAATGTTTGGATGGTCAATAATGTTTGGATGGTCGATCATTAATGTTTGATGGTCTGACTGATCATTAATGTTTGGATGGTCTGACTGTGATCATCTAATGTTTGGATGGTCTTGACTGTGATCATTAATGTTTGGATGGTCCGTCTGTGATCATTAATGTTTGGATGGTCCGTCTCTGATCATTAATGTTTGGATGGTCCGACTGTGATCAATAATGTTTGGATGGTCCGACTGTGATCATTAATGTTTGGATGGTCTGACTGTGATCATTAATGTTTGGATGGTCCGACTGTGATCATTAATGTTTGGATGGTCTGACTGTGATCATTAATGTTTGGATGGTCCGAATGTGATCAATAATGTTTGGATGGTCCATGTGTGATCATTAATGAATGGATGGTCGGAATGTGATCATTAATGTTTGGATGGTCGGAATGTGATCAATAATGTTTGGATGGTCTGACTGTGATCATTAATGTTTGGATGGTCCGAATATGATCAATAATGTTTGGATGGTCCATGTGTGATCATTAATGTTTGGATGGTCTGACTGACTTTTCATATCAATGTTGAAATATTGGAACCTTTATTAAATTATTTTGAGCAAAGTATGGGGTTTGGACCCACCCCTGTTGCTATGCCAATACACAAATACTGTATGGGGTTTGGACGCACCCCTGTTGCTATGCCAATACACAAATACTGTATGGGGTTTGGACCCACCCCTGTTGCTATGCCAATACACAAATACTGTATGGGGTTTGGATGTACCCCTGTTGCTATGCCAATACACAAATACTGTATGGGGTTTGAATGTACCCCTGTTGCTATGCAATACACAAATACTGTATGGGTTTTGGATGTACCCCTCTTGCTATGCCAATACACAAATACTGTATGGGGTTTGAATGTACCCCTCTTGCTATGCCAATACACAAATACTGTATGGGGTTTGGATGTACCCCTCTTGCTATGCCAATACACAAATACTGTATGGGGTTTGGATGTACCTTCTTGCTATGCTAATATAAAGTTGTGTTAGTTCTTTCCTGTATAGAATAATAATTATAATATGAATAGTTTTTGATATAATACAACTTGTATTAATACTTTTAAACATTTTTTAAATATTCTAATTCAAGGTAAGAATACTGTATTGAAAATTTCCACCAAAGCTGGAATTCCTAAATGTTCAATAATAAATCGTGGATCAAATAAGGTTTTGAAAAGTTTTTTCTTCATGTTTTTTTTTTTTTTAAGAATTATTTAAGATGTTATAAACTTTATATGGTATATTTGCATTATCATGACCCCTGCATTAAATCCTTGTAAATGCATGGCCTTAAGTATTTGGTTAAGTCCATTTTTAGAACAGGTGAATTTCTTAACAAAGTAAAAAATGTATGTAAACTTTTCTCGTTTTTCATTCTGTATTGTTGTTTTTATGCATTTTAATTAATTTGATACAGAAATTTTACAAAGCGATGAATGTTTTGGCATTGCGTTTATATGCATATTTAATGCATGGGGCAAAGGACTTTACACTCGCGAATGACCCTCCTAAAGTCAGGTCATTCCACTCAGGCAAAAGTCCTTTGCCCCGTGCATTAAACACTCTGCCTCAGCATTAAACTTTAATGAATGCATGACTACTAAACTTACCATTTCTGCCAGTTCTAACCTATTTTCATAACTTTAATAAATGTTTTAAAGTGAAAATACTTGGTAATACTTACAAAGATCCTGCAATTGATCAATCTTTTGAGTAGCTATGATCATTGTTTTAATGCTGCTATAAATTTTGGTTCTTGGAGCAAAACAAGTACAAACATAATATTTTGATATAATTGTATTAATGATCTTTCCAAAAGTTTACCTGGTACAAAGTGTTACATATTTTTGCATTTCTTTTTAATCTAAATCTCCATTCAAATTACAATTTTGTGGATGGATAAATTCCTTTCCTCCATGGTGATTGGTGTCTTTTTAAACAATAGTGCAAGTTCTACAAAGAATACAAAGCTTTTCCTGGAGTAACTACACTACATGTATTTTCCTGTATGAAAGAAAGATTCTCAGAATTCTGAAACTAAAGTATGCCATATTTTGAAAATAAAGCTTGGGAACACTTTCCTCTAGAGATTGTCGTCCATTGATCTAAAGTTTACTTTGTAGAATAAAAACATTATTTTACACCATGGATTTATTTTCATCCGTCAAAGTTTAAGAAAGTAGTCAAAAAATGTTTTGTAGCACTTTTACATTAGATTCAGTATTTGAACTTCTTTGTGAAAAGTGGCATTGTGGACAAAAGTAGCTCTTCTCAGGGATATTATATTATATTATATTATATCATATTATATTATATTATATCATAACATTATATTATAAAGTTTTGCACTTTTGAAAAATGTTTGTTTTGGCTACATAAATAACTTGGCGTTTCTAAGACTGCCTTGGTGAGAAAAGACTTTATTGGGTGACGAGCGGGTTATGAACTGAACCATTCTAAACTTTTGTTAAATTTTATTTATTTTTTGGCATTTAGCTTAATTCTTAAATGTTAGAAAATCAAACATGTGTTGTAGGTAGAAATAAACAGCGATTATCTTTTTAAAATTGGATAAAATAAGATGAAATTTCTTGGTATAATAAGAACTGCAAATTTTTAGTGGGAAGAGGGTGGGTGTAAAATGTACTTTATATATGTCCATGTCCAAATGTTTGTCTGTAAGTCATATTCCATACTTTGATCTGTTCTATAGAGTGCTAATTCCTCGGGTGGCAGCAGGACCCTCCCCATTTGCAGTAATAACATTTTCCCAGCCTCACCTCACTTTATTATATTAAGCCACAGGGACATAGCTTGTGGTTGGGGTGGGATGGGGGAAGGGGGTGTACAGTGTGTGGGTAGGGTTCAATAATGGTGCTTGTATTTTTCCATGACATAATATCTAGAGGATTGGAAGGAATGACTGTTTGTTTCATTTCATTTCTTTCCCACCAGTCCCAATGTTCAAAGCTCGTGTTTTGCTTGTATTGACCACAAATGTTCAATAAGCTTTGTTTATCATACATTTAAGGGTCAATATATTTGGATGTAACGGGCATGCTTTACCGGGTTCCTATGACCGCACAAGTGGGCCTGTACGGACAGTCAGTTGTGCCAGTTTTCCAGCAGGGACTAGATTGAAGGAAAGCTCCCTATCACCATGCTTTAACGCTTGATTGTAGCCCACATTTTGAAACTGAATATTGACCATCACCAAACCTGTCGTAAGCAGATCAAACTTGAATCATGTAGTATTTCTATGGTACCATAATTTACATGCATCTAATTTGGTTTCAGTCAATTGATTGAACTTCAAGATCAAATGTATGATCAGGTAGCAACAGCTTGATTTTAATTGGAAGAAAATATGCAATAAAGCATGGAAATAGCAAAATGTTTCTTGAAAATCAGTTGAAAATTGCAGCATTTTAATTAAATGTTAAGGCCTTATTATAATAAATTATGCAAATTTTATTTAAATTTTATATGACATCACAATAAGACAACCTATGAATTTTCTTATGTTAAAATATTGTTTTTCACTCCTCCACCAATGTTATTTGAATGGAAGCAATTGAAATTGACCAAGAATTTTGAATATCCATCATATACCCACAATATCCATCATATACCCTCAATATCCATCATATACCCTCAATATTCATCATATACCTTCAATATCCATCATATACCCTCAATGTCCATCATATACCCTCAATGTCCATCATATACCCTCAGTATCCATCCTATACCCTCAATGTCCATCATATACCCTCAATACAGTATCTATCATATACCCTCAATATCCATCATATACCCTCAATATCCATCATATACCCTCAATGTCCATCATATACCCTCAATGTCCATCATATACCCTCAGTATCCATCCTATACCCTCAATATCCATCATATACCCTCAATATCTATCATATACCCTCAATATCCATCATTTATCCTCAATATTTATCATATACCCTCAATATCCATCCTATACCCTCAATATCCAATAACCATCATATACCCTCAATATTTATCATATACTCTCAATATCCATCATATACCCTCAATATCCATCTTATACCCTCAATATCCATCATATACCTCAATATTTATCATATACCTTCAATATCCATCACATACCCTCAATATCCATCATATACCCTCAATATCCATCATATACTCTCAATATTCATCATATACCTTCAATATCCATCATATACCCTCAATGTCCATCATATACCATCAATGTCCATCATATACCCTCAGTATCCATCCTATACCCTCAATGTCCATTATATACCCTCAATATCCATCATATACCCTCAATATTCATCATATACCCTCAATATCCACCATATACCCTCAATATCCATCATATACCCAGAATATCCACCATATACCCTCAATATCCATCATATACCTTCAATATCCATCATATACCCTCAATATCCATCATATACCCTCAATATCCATCATATACCCTCAATATCCATCATATACCCTCAATATCATCATCCCTCAATATCCATCCTCCCTCAATATCCATCATATACCCTCAATATCCAACATATACCCTCATCATATCCAACATCATATACCCTCAATATCCATCATATATACCCTCAATATCCATCATATACCCTTAATATCCATCATATACCCTCAATATCCATCATATACCCTCAATATCCATCACATACCCTCAATATTTATCGTATACCCTCAATATCCATCACATACCCTCAATATCCATCATATACCCTCAATATCCATCATATACTTTCAATATCCATCATATACCCTCAATATCCATCATATACCCTCAATGTCCATCTTATACCCTTAATACAATTTAGCAGGAAAAGACAACTTTCAGTGACTAAAATTTTGGACAGAAATTATAAAATTACATTAAAAATTGTTTTTGTTACCTCACCATAAGACAACCAATGACAACCAGTTGACCAATCTTATTTGAATGGAATTGTAGAAATTAACAAAGAAGTTTCAAATATCCATCATATACCCTCATTACAATTTTCAAGAAAAAACTATGTGGTGATTTTTGGTGACTGAAATTTACATTACTGTATTCTAATTTTCAGCTGTCTTTCTTCATACATCATATCTTTTGCATATATTAAGAATGATTTTGCTTTGGTTAGGGATGGAGGCTTCAGGAAAGACTATTCATAAATTAAAGATCTGTCTGGTGCATGTATTATCTCTACCTGTCCATAACTGACTATTCATAGATTAAAGATCTGTCTGGTGCATGTATTATCTCTACCTGTCCATAATAGAGTATGCATAGATTAAAGATCTATCTGGTGCATGTATTATCTCTACCTGTCCATAACTGACTATTCATAGATTAAAGATCTGTCTGGTGCATGTATTATCTCTACCTGTCCATAACTGACTATTCATAGATTAAAGATCTATCTGGTGCATGTTTTATCTCTACCTGTCCATAATAGACTATTCATAGATTAAAGATCTGTCTGGTGCATGTATTATCTCTACCTGTCCATAATAGACTATTTATAGATTAAAGATCTGTCTGGTGCATGTTTAATCTCTACCTGTCCATAATAGACTATTCATAGATTAAAGATCTGTCTGGTGCATGTATTATCTCTACCTGTCCATAATAGACTATTTATAGATTAAAGATCTGTCTGGTGCATGTTTATCTCTACCTGTCCATAATAAACTATTTATAGATTAAAGATCTGTCTGGTGCATGTATTATCTCTACCTGTCCATAATAGACTATTCATAGATTAAAGATCTGTTTGGTGCATGTATTATCTCTACCTGTCCATAACTGACTATTCATAGATTAAAGATCTATCTGGTGCATGTTTTATCTCTACCTGTCCATAATAGACTATTCATAGATTAAAGATCTGTCTGGTGCATGTATTATTTCTACCTGTCCATAATAGAGTATGCATAGATTAAAGGTCTATCTGGTGCATGTATTATTTCTACCTGTCCATTACTGACTATTCATAGATTAAAGATCTGTCTGGTGCATGCATTATCTCTACCTGTCCATAATAGAGTATGCATAGATTAAAGATTTATATGGTGCATGTATTATCTCTACCTGTCCATAATGAACTATTCATAGATTAAAGATCTGTCTGGTGCATGCATTATTTCTACCTGTCCATAATAGACTATTCATAGATTAAAGATCTGTCTGGTGCATGCATTATCTCTACCTGTCCATAATATACTATTCATAGATTAAAGATCTATCTGGTGCATGTATTATCTCTACCTGTCCATAATAAACTATTCATAGATTAAAGATCTATCTGATGCATGTATTATCTCTACCTATCCATATACCTTCAAAATCAAGTCTCAAAGTTTGTTGTATATCAGAGGCATACTGTTTTTGTCTTTGAGGTCAGTGGGGAATTCAGCTTGCAGGACTCATGAAAAGATAACACAGTGGTATTGATTAGGACCCCCGAACTAAATTTGTGGTTAGGCTCATGGAAGTTACCCTCTCTTCGCATTGTCACTTCACCCATGACATTAATCATGAATGCTCAGGGGTATTAAAATTACAGGAGAAAAAGGGGGGGAGGGGGCTTTTATTGAACAGTGATTGGGGGTCCATGGTATAAAATGTCAATCTTTTGCTTAAAACAGAAGAGAATATATAACAGATATTAAGAACAAATATATAACAATAAATGTTTTTAATAGCTTCCAGGACATACCATGCATGTTGGATTGCATTAAAATCTAAAATGTTTTATTTCCCTTTTTTGTTTTGGTGAATTTTGAAAGTTGCTTGAAATTTTTAGGCCCCGGAGTCTCCCTCTTAAATTAAAAAAAAAAAGGAAACAAAAAGTGGGGGTAGGGGCAAGGCCATACCAAAACACCCCTGTGCTACTGTATAATATCAATGCTGGCTATAGCAGTTCAGTGAACAGACAGCAGATTAATATAGGAAGAAAATGTTATTTTTTCATTGAGAAAAGGTGACAAAATATTTGTTCTTCAGAAATAATCGTCTTTGTTTGTTGTTTTGTTAAGGTTCATTAGTTCATGTGCCTTAAGAGCCTGAAAGCTCTCTGAGGGGAACAAGACTTGGACATCTTTGATGAATGGACGGTCATGTGGAGGATAATTACCGCATTTAGTCATGCGTCACAATACGTGGTTTCTTTTATGTACAATCAACAATGGAAATTACTTTTTTGTTTCTCCTTTGGTGGAAATTAAATTTTGAATGAATATTAGGTAGAAACCAAACAATTTCTACTTCCTTAGAACTGACAGGGTCACATATTTTTTATGATGTATCAAAAGTTCACACCCTTGTTGGTTTTGGCCATTCTTTGTGTTGGTCAGAACGTGTGCCAGGGATGGAATTGAGTCCTTTTTACATTGAAACTCAATCAGTTAAACAAGTATTGGTAGAAAAGTTCAAGTGAAGGTTATATTACATAACCACCTCTGTATTACATACAATAGTAGAAAGGAACACATCCTGAATCCCAAATAAAATAGTGCATGCATTCAGCCAGGACAACATTGTTATGTTTCTTTAACCAGAAAACATGTCCAATGTTCCTAATCTTTCTATGCATCTGTCCAAGCTCATCAACTTGTTCATTGAAAAGAGTTGGTATCTTTTTTGTTTGCAGAACTGTGTGGTACCTGTCAAAAACTCGTAAATAAATATCTCTTGCACCCAGGGGCCTCAAATTTGTCCTGTCATAAACCTCTGGTCATAAGGTCAGCATTAATGTGACAATTTTATTGCTCAATCTTGTAAAAGGAAATTTTGAGTTTATCTTATTTAATGGTGGTTTCTACCAGTTGTTAAATATCTTTGTTGTGGAAATAATTTTTAAGAAAATCATTTTAGAATATTCACAGAAGACAGGGATATTGTGCATGGGTTTCTGTACCAGTTAATTCCATATAGATTTTTAATTGAGTATTATTTTATTTTAAATGCATTTGTTTTCAAATAATTGTTGATGGGGGTCATAGAAAGTTTAAAACTGACAGTGGGAGCAATTTGTAGTGCACCAATAGTTTGGTTAGTAGTATAGTTAAGGAGAAAACCTTTTGTATGTTCTATAGACAAAGTGTTTGATATTTGTCATACTTATTAAGAGGAGTTAGATTAATTTGCTGTAAGCTGTAGATTTGTAATCCCAGTAATATCACCTTGAAATTGATTTGCTGGTTATTGAGTTTGTTTCGTCATTTCATGTAATCGCAAATGGACATAGGTGTGAGAGCCCCTTTTGAAAATGAAAAGTGGCCCTCAATTACTGTCAATTGTGCAAAAACTGTTAGAATGTGCACACACTTAGGAAAAGATATTACAAAAGTACCCCATTTGAAATGAAATGCTCCTTAACTACTGACCCAATAGTAGGAAACTGGGGACTTTCTTCAGTCCCCATGTACGTATTTGTCCTCATTGCAAAAGTGCTCGTTTCTAAAAATGGAGGGCCCTTTTTACTTTACTTTATTGTTTTGGGCTCAATAATTATATCTACAAATGTGTGTGTGGGAGGCAGAGGGGGGGGGGGGTATATATATGACTTGGGAGTGCCCCCTAAGAGGTTGTTCCCCCACTTTTCAAAAGATTCCTATACCCCTGTAGATGAAATATTCATGAAAAAGTTTGAAGGGAGCACATCATGCAAATGAAATCAGGATGTACTGTGAGCATTGTGAAATGTCGTATTAACATGTAGCAGGAACTCTTCTTATGTTTACATTGATTATTGTAGCCCAACTATTGGAAATGGTTATTGGTGGGACCAGGGGCAGGAGTGAGTAATGGTTATTGGTGGGGACCAGAGGCAGGTGGTGAGTAATGGTTATTGGTGGGGACCAGAGGCAGGTGGTGAGTAATGGTTATCGGTGGGACCAGGGGCAGGAGTGAGTAATGGTTATTGGTGGGGACCAGAGGCAGGTGGTGAGTAATGGTTATTGGTGGGGACCAGAGGCAGGTGGTGAGTAATGGTTATTGGTGGGACCAGGGGCAGGAGTGAGTAATGGTTATTGGTGGGACCAGGGGCAGGAGTGAGTAATGGTTATTGGTGCGGACAAGAAGCAGGTGGTGAGTAATGCTTATTGGTGGGGACCAGGGGTAGGGGTGAGTAATGGTCATTGGTGGGGACCAGGGGCAGGAGTGAGTAATGGTTATTGGTGGGGACCAGAGGCAGGTGGTGAGTAATGGTTATTGGTGGGACCAGGGGCAGGAGTGAGTAATGGTTATTGGTGGGACCAGGGGCAGGAGTGAGTAATGGTTATTGGTGCGGACAAGAGGCAGGTGGTGAGTAATGCTTATTGGTGGGGACCAGGGGTAGGGGTGAGTAATGGTTATTGGTAGGGACCAGGGGCAGGAGTAAGTAATGGTTATTGGTGGGACCAGGGGCAGGGGTGAGTAATGGTTATTGGTGGGACCAGGGGCAGGGGTGAGTAATGGTTATTGGTGGGACCAGGGGCAGGAGTGAGTAATGGTTATTGGTGCGGACAAGAGGCAGGTGGTGAGTAATACTTATTGGTGGGGACCAGGGGTAGGGGTGAGTAATGGTTATTGGTGGGGACCAGGGGCAGGGGTGAGTAATGGTTATTGGTGGGGACCAGGGGCAGGGGTGAGTAATGGTTATTGGTGGGACCAGGGGCAGGAGTGAGTAATGGTTATTGGTGCGGACAAGAGGCAGGTGGTGAGTAATGCTTATTGGTGGGGACCAGGGGTAGGGGTGAATAATGGTTATTGGTGGGGACCAGGGGCAGGGGTGAGTAATGCTTATTGGTGGGGACCTGGGGCAGGAGTGAGTAATGGTTATTGGTGCGGACAAGAGGCAGGTGGTGAGTAATGGTTATTGGTGGGGACCATGGGTAGGGGTGAGTAATGGTTATTGGTGGGGACCAGGGGCAGGGGTGAGTAATGGTTATTGGTGGGGACCATGGGCAGGGGTGAGTAATGGTTATTGGTGGGGACCAGGGGCAGGGGTGAGTAATGGTTATTGGTGGGGACCAGGGGCAGGGGTGAGTAATGGTTATTGGTGAGGACCATGGGCAGGGGTGAGTAATGGTTATTGGTGGGGACCAGGGGCAGGGGTGAGTAATGGTTATTGGTGGGGACCATGGGCAGGGGTGAGTAATGGTTATTTGTGGGGACCAGGGGCAGGGGTGAGTAATGGTTATTGGTGGTGATCAGGGATAAGGGTGAGTAATGAGCATTCAGAGAGGCTGTGAAAGATAGACACTAATAATCTAAAAATAGGGTGGAGTTTACAGTGTATGTTCCAGGTCCATTCATAGTTACTCAAAAGTTTTTATTAGAAAATAAAAATCTCCCTTTGTTTTACCATTACTTTTTTGTTTTATAATTATACAAATAATTTCCTACAATGCAACTTTATTAATAAACTTCTGTACAATGTTAGCAGTATTTAATATTTTATGATCACAAATGATCAATTTTTAATGAGAAGTTCTAAATTTCATTATTTCAATTTATCATTTAAAGTTTTGCTATATGTTCTCACCTGCATTTATTGCAATATCACTAGAGCATTGGAAAGAAATTAGTGAAAATAGGGTTAAATTTTGGTGTGTTGACGACTCATTTTGTAACTAAAGTTACAGAAATGTTAGGATAGTTTCATCAGGTATTCATGAAATTACATTTCTGGAGCATCTACAGGAAGCACGCAGCTGGGAATTTGAAAGGGGGGTTCAATTTTATATAAAGGGACAAACAACCTTCAAATTCCGGGTGCTTATTATTTTTTCAGATTTTTAAAGGGCACTTTCTCAACAGCTTCAGGATTTTGAAAGGGGGGTTTGTTTTTTGTGTAAAAGGGCAACAAACCTTGAACTTTCAAGTGCTTATTATATTTTCAGATTTTAAAAGGGCATTTTCTCAACAAAAGGGGGTTTGTTTGTTTGGATGAACCCTTGCTGGCTACGGGAGCATGTTTATTAGTGGCATAATTACCATATATTCTACGTTTCATAACTTGAAACCTGTTCAATAGCTGCAGTATACAACACTTACTGTAAGACGCAAACGATGCAATAACTACTCAAGTACACGATTGATCAAATGATCACGCGATTGGTGGATTGGACTGGACTGGACTGTTCTGTGAGACCTTTAACTAATAAGTATAATAGTTCTAAGTGTGTTTAAATGGAGGTCACAAATGTCTGCTGAGAACTTGTTACATCATTTATCTAAGAATTGGATGAATTGAAGGAGTAAGATAACAATGGGCCCCCTATATGGGTTGCTGACAAAGGGCAAAGTTTGACAGTGTGTTGGTAATTTTTCTGGGTATATACAAACAAATAAATCCTGAAAAGTAAATTTCCGTAATTGTTTGAATGTCCAAATAACCAGTAGCATCGGATTCAGCCTGATGTTTGCCTTGACATAAAAATATAATGAAAAAAGGAAACAGCATTTTAAGTTTGCATGACGCTGAAGGTAATTGCTGTCGATCATTATTACAATTGTGACCTTTTCACCTGCAGATTTTTGTGCATTTTGTAAGGGAAAACTTGATCTAATGCCAATCTTTTTATTGGTCTTTGTTAATTTGTAGTCTGCGTGTAAGGGTGTCTAGAGGTAACGTAGTTTTCCTTTCTTTGGATAAAAATACACAGATTCGTAGAAGTGTTTGCGAGTATATGACACAAGTTTCGGTGGGGTCCCAGTGATTTCATCGTGGGGTCCAAGTAATTTCATCGTGGGGTCCAAGTGATTTCATCGTGGGGTTCTGATTAAAGAAGAAGCCTGGTTTATTTTTAGTTTGAAGAACTTTTACTGTTTAACATTTTGTTGTAACGATTGACAAGAAATGTCACAACAACTGAAATTAGAACAGTTGGTTTGAAAATGGAGGGACATGTGATTATTTTGGGAGGGGGATGGGAAGGCGTGAAATTGAGGAGACAATTATTTGACAAAGAGCAGCTAAGTTTAAGAAAGAGTTTTGAGATTGGTTTCTAAAGCTTTTTCAAAAGTTAAAGATATTTGTGTTCCTAATTTTGTATGGATAGAACCTAAAGCCACTGTTAGATACAGATCAAGATATGCACCTCTTGAAATTCAATGGGTCTAGTTGTAGACTTATACTGCAAAATTACTTTTTTCCAAGAAATTAAGTTTTGACATATTTCCGTAGTTTTATTTTATTTCGTTTTATGTTTTTTATTATTTTTTTTGTGCTCAAAAATTCCTCTCCATGGTGTAAAGTCAGATTAATAATTATTCTGGCTGATAAGAAGGAAAGCTTAATGCCGGAAACTTGATCATTTTCTAAGCTTCACTTTGTTTATACATGAGATTTTTGCTCCAGGGCAGATACTATCAGTTTAAAAACATGTTTGGAACATCAGATTTTGATGGAACTGACCCCCAGTTTGGCATTAAATTACAAGCAAGTGGGCAGGATTTCCTATAATTCTTTTCCCTGTTTATACATTTGACCAAATATGATAGATTTTCACACAAAAAATCTACCAGAAATAATGACAATTAAAAATATTTTGTTAGGACAAATTGTTTAGCTCTTGTCATTTCAAACACCTCGTACTTGCTGTTTAAAACCCTGGGGACAGAATTTCCTGGAATTCTCACCTTAAAATTACCTGTGTAAGTACACCTACTGTTACACTGGGCAAGTCATTAAACTGGTAAGCCCAGGTAAAAACCACAAAAATGTGAAAACATTCCATAATGCCGATTTGGGAGCTCTGGAGATTTTGATGTGTTTTCCTGGTTATTTGTGTTTGGAAGTGTTAGTGGGTGGTTGTCGGATGGACGTAAAATCCAGCAAATTCCTGGTTTGCAAAGGTATAAAAAGATGTTCAGGATGGACAGTGTGGTAGTTGCCAGCCATTGGTTATTTGAAGCAGGACGAACTAAGTTCTCCAACAATTACAACATTGCTTGTATTCTATTTAATCAAATCTTCTGTGTTTGCCGCACCACCATTCTACTTGCAGAAATTTTTTCTTTGACATCAGGTAGAGTCTCTTTTTACATTACTTCCTAATTTTCAGGGATAAAACTGTTCATTTTAGAAGTTGGTTTCAACCTTTAATCATGATATTTTCATTAATTATATTTTTTCATTAATTCACTAAATGATTTGTGTACTTTTGTTGATTCTGTTTCATACATACATGTACACTGTACTGTATTTGTACATATTTTATTTATTCATGGAAAAATATTACTAAAGATCTAAGCTATGAGGGCTAAATTTTAATTCTCAATTTATGTGAAAGCTTTTTATTTGGCATTTTGTTTTTAATATAAACAACAAATTTGTTTTGCATGGATTTGTTTTGTCTTTGAAATTGTTTACTGCATAAAGTTGTTTACACAAATATTTCATTTTTCCTAGTAAGCTTTAAGAAAGTAGTTGTTCCATTTTCATTCTTTGTTTAGATTAATTTGAATGGTATGTGAGAATCATTCAATCAATTATTACAAATTTGGTACACCTACTTTTTGTATTTGTAGAGAATCATTTTTAATTTATTTTGAAATTATTATTTTATCTCTTGAAGCTGTACAGCAGTACAGTATGTGTGCTGTGCGTTTGGTTTAAAACTGAGAAGAAAAATAAATAAATAAAAATAAAATTGTAGAAATCATATGAGAATTGATTTAAGTTTATTTTGAAAATTTAGAAATTAAAATTTTAAAAGTTTAAGAATTTAGAAGTGTTGTTAGAACAGACCTAGTACATGATATTTTGTGAATTAAATATTTTGATATGAATTGATGAGTCATGTGGAATAAAACGTTACAGTATTATGAATACAAATTTGTGAATAACAAGTTATTTTTCTAGTGAACTGACAAAATAGGATTTATTTTATTTTAATATGCATATCCGACAGAGCAAATACATGCACAGTATTTCTCTTTATTTAGAGTGAAGTCTGTGTGTGATGCAGAGCATTAATAGCAAACCTTGTTTCTCATAGATTCATAACATATTGGCTATATTTTAGCTTCGCTTACTTAATAGCTTTTCTATTTTATGCAAGCAATGGCTGATAATATGTTAAACAATGAAGTCAATTAAGTTTATTCAAGACAGTTCTAAGTAGAATGTGTTTAGTATTGAAAGAAATTAACAGTTTTGTAAATTATTTATGCTATCTGATTTGAATTGGATTTATGATACCCCCTCCCCCCTCCCCTCCACCACTCCTTTTCCTCTTCATTCACTGGGCATGTGCATATATATGTATATATATGTATATATATGTATATATACATATATATATATATATATATATATATATATATATATATATATATATATATATATATATATATATACAGTATATATATATATATATATATATATATATATATATATATATATATGTATATATATTTATATATATATATATATATATATATATATATATATATATATATATATATATATATATATATATATATATATATATATATATATATATATATATATATATATATATATATATATATATATTTATAGGGTCTTAGATAAATTAAAATTGCATTCTTATATTGTTGGAGAGTGGTAGGTATTGATGTGTGTTAGGTACTGATGTGTGTTAGGTACTGATGTGTGTTAGGTACTGATGTGTGTTAGGTACTGATGTGTGTTAGGTACTTATGTGTGTTAGGTACTGATGTGTGTTAGGTACTGATGTGTGTTAGGTACTGATGTGTTTTAGGTACTGATGTGTCTTAGGTACTGATGTGTGTTAGGTACTGACGTATGTTAGGTACTGATGTGTGTTAGGTACTGATGTGTCTTAGGTACTGATGTGTCTTAGGTACTGATGTGTTTTAGGTACTGATGTGTGTTAGGTACTGATGTGTGTTTTCTTGAAAGGGTGATATAACGTTGCTACAAAATAGTTCACATTTTTATCGGGAGAAAATATTTCCCTGTAAACTGTCCTATATTGCTACTACATGTAACCAGAACTGTATTATACTGTACTATTACTGTAGTACTTTCATATTTAGCTGACTGTTTTCTTGATAAATGAGTTTTGAACCCTTAAATGAAAGAATTTAGAATTTCTATGTAGTGTTTGTATGTCATGACCCATGCATTAAATTAACATAATGTACAACCTTCAATATTTGGTTTAGTCCATTTTAACAACAGGTAAATTTCTTAACAAAGCGAAACAGTGTATTGTAAACTTTTCTTGTTTTTCATTCTTTTGTTTTTATGCATTTTAAACAATTTAACACAGAAATTGTATAAAAAGATTAATGTTTTGGCATCATGTTTATATGCATATTTAATGCACGGTTCAAATGACTTTACACTTGTGGATGAGCCTCCTAAAGTCCTTTGCCCCGTGCATTCAATACGCATATGAATACTCCACCTCTGTATTAATTTATTAATAATGTTCTGGAAAATTCAGTCAAACCAATTATGTCAATTTATTATTCCATTCAAATACAGTAATTATCATAAGTTAGTCAAAAGGCTGTCATTGAATGATTCAGACCATCATATGATTGATTAAACCACTGTATCAGTCATTTTCACATGTAGCCAATGGTCAATTAATCACACAAGTTGATGTATTAACCTTTTGACACCCATTCATGGGTTCAATTTATATTCATGTGACAATAGAGTCCTACAAATTGCAGACTTGTAAAGTTCAGGCATTGTCAATAATAAGTCTTGTCTTCATTAGGTACAAACCACCCACAGTATTAAATCTTATATGTTAAGCCTCAACAAATTAATATCATTAACAAATGTTATGCATAAAAGAGTATAGATGAGGAGTGTAAAATTTCCCTGGAGGGTGAGGGGCAAAATCATAATGGTGGTCCTGGGGCAAAATCATAATGGTGGTCCTGGGGCAAAATCATAATGGTGGTCCTGGGTATAATTTTTCAGAATTTTGTCAAATTTACTAAGGAAGTTTATATACTGCATTTCAAATATCTAAAAAGAGAAGGGATTAAAGTCCCCCAGTCCAGTCCCCTCTTCAGTAATCTCACCTGCACAGGTCGCCCAGTCCAGTCCCCTCTCCAGTAATCTCACCTGCACAGGTTGCCCAGTCCAGTCCCCTCTCCAGTAATCTCACCTGCACAGGTCACCCAGTCCAGTCCCCTCTCCAGTAATCTCACCTGCACAGGTCGCCCAGTCCAGTCCCCTCTCCAGTAATCTCACCTGCACAGGTCACCCAGTCCAGTCCCCTCTCCGCTAATCTCACCTGCACAGGTCACCCAGTCCAGTCCCCTCTCCAGTAATCTCACCTGCACAGGTCATCCAGTCCAGCCCCCTCTCCAGTACCCTCTCCAGTAATCTCACCTGCACAGGTCATCCAGTCCAGCCCCTCTCCAGTAATCTCACCTGCACAGGTCACCCAGTCCAGTCCCCTCTACAGTAACCTCACCTGCACAGGTCACCCAGTCCAGTCCCTTCTCCAGTAATCTCACCTGCACAGGTCACCCAGTCCAGTCCCCTCTCCAGTAACCTCACCTGCACAGGTCACCCAGTCCAGTCCCCTCTCCAGTAATCTCACCTGCACAGGTCACCCAGTCCAGTCCCCTCTCCAGTAATCTCACCTGCACAGGTCACCCAATCCAGTCCCTTCTCCAGTAATCTCACCTGCACAGGTCACCCAGTCCAGTCCCTTCTCCAGTAATCTCACCTGCACAGGTCACCCAGTCCAGTCCCCTCCCAGTAACCTCACCTGCACAGGTCACCCAGTCCAGTCCCCTCTCCAGTAATCTCACCTGCACAGGTCACCCAGTCCAGTCCCCTCTCCAGTAACCTCATCTGCACTGGTCATCCAGTCCAGCCCCCTCCAGTAATCTCACCTGCACATGTCACCCAGTCCAGTCCCTTCTCCAGTAATCTCACCTGCACAGGTCGCCCAGTCCAGCCCCCTCTCCAGTAACCTCACCTGCACAGGTCACCCAGTCCAGTCCCCTCTCCGGTAATCTCACCTGCACTGGTTACCCAGTCCAGTCCCCTCTCCAGTAATCTCACCTGCACAGGTCACCCAGTCCAGTCCCCTCTCCAGTAATCTCACCTGCACTGGTCATCCAGTCCAGCCCCCTCCAGTAATCTCACCTGCACAGGTCACCCAATCCTATCTAGTAATCTTACCTTCACAGGCAGTTGGTAATCTTTGTTTTTCAAAAAAAAAATCTAAATTTCTATTATAGGCATGATAGGTCTTTTCCAGTACATGTAGATGTTTATTTTGCATTAAGGGGTGGCAAGGCAGTAATTTTTCCCCACCTTGTTTTCCTAATTTATATTTTTGGTAGAAAGTTTCACTAGCTCACACTATATAGCCTGCTTGCAGTGAGTTCAGGATAACATCAAATAAGCTTGTTTTGCTCCATAAGCTTGTTAAGGTTTCAATTTTAGGCTTCTGAAACTTTTTATAGGTTCTAATTGCGAGCTTGTAGCAAACTTGTGAGGAGCTTGCGATGAGCTTCCTATTTTTGTAAGAGTAGTTGGTTCATGCAGTGGCTAAGGAGTCATGCTCTGTATGCTGTGGGCTCAACTCGACGAGCCCTGCATTGTCTTTCAGCAAGACACTTTACTCTGCTTACTCAATCAAGTCCACTCAGCTGTAAAATAGTACCAGCAATGCTGGGGAGTTGGCCTGCATGAACTGTGAATAGAAACTTGGGAAAAGCACCTGTCTGATGGGTTTTCTGGCTCTATATTAACTTTAACTTGTGGCTCAATAATCATTGCTCATGAGCAATCAGCTCCAGAAAGTCATTAAGATGTAAAAATGTTGATCATATGTCAAAATTTTAAATTTTAAGATCTGACATTTTAATAATTGTTAAAATGACCACCTAGAATTTTATCTTTATGTTTTCTTTTCTCAAATTTGATAATTATATATTTTTTTACAGGGTCCTTTTTGGTGTTAGCAACGCTTTTAAATCTGACCCACTCTGACAGATGGCAAAAATGACAGGAAGCAATTCAGCTTCTATCACCAACATGAAAGGCAAGCTTGCACCGTTGCTCCATTTTCTGTTGCTGGTGGTTACCACCGTAACATCATTTTATGTGGATGTATCGAGTGCTGTGAATGGTTAGTATTAGACTTGTTTTTCATCACCAAGGTGATTACTTATTCATTGATTCAATTTCTTGAAATTTGTCAGGAAAGTTGTCATTCCATGAGTTGGTATAAAGTTGAAATGTGATATTGGTTTAATACTTGATCCACAATGACATTTGCCCTTCAATGATCACACTCAGTTCTACTGTAAAGTTTGGTAATAGTCATCCTGGATATGTAGCTTGAAGTCACTAGGTCAAAGGGGACAGAAATCACATTCATCATCTAGAGAAGTCTGTTGGATTGTATGTAACATTCATGCATATTCAGCAAGGTACTCAGATTAATGTTTATTTATTTTTTGCCAAATGCAATGGCGGCGCCAAGATTTTGATGCTGAAGAAGCAAGAGAGGGGCAATTGGTCTCATGGAAAAAAAGGGAAACCCCCTCTCGTGGTAGTGCAGCCACTGGTCAAAATGAATGATGTCCTTTGTCACCGGTTGCCACATGTAGCATAGCTTTGCAAGGCTTCATGTCCCGAAAGCATCCAGTGCTGGACATTATATCAAGACGGCCACAGCCTTTGATAACCAGTTGTGAACTCACTGGTTGCAGACCCACCGGGATTCGAACCCGAACATGCGGGTGAGAGCACAAATCACTAACCACTATACCACGGAGGTCTGTTGCCATTAAACATTGTAGTGTTTACACTTCTGCCCATATACCCCAGTCCGTGACTTATCGATTTGTTTATTATTTGTTTAGAAGTAGTCACATGTCAATGGTACCCAGGTAACATTTGTAACGCTTGCTTAATGTGTGGGGACTAAATAACTTTTTTACATAAATCTAATGTAAAAATGTCCCCTCACATTTCACATGCGACCTCCTTGCAAATCAGTTAGTGGTAAATCTGGTATTAAAATTATCTTGATATCTGTCGATTGATCCTGACAACCAACTGAGCAAAAACTGACATACTTGTTTGTTACACATTTATTACAGCTACGATATCACGGGATAAGATAGTAGAAGTCGGCTCCAATGTGACATTGGACTGTACACTGCGGGGAAACGAGGAGCATTCGTCAGATATCATTTGGTTCAGCCACCCACCAGAACTTCAGCAACAGGTGCCAAGCTCCCTCTATTATTTACGTGGCAACAGAACGTCCCGGCTCCATTTCGTGAACGTGACGACCAACGATACTGGCATTTATTACTGCGCTCTTCCATCAGATGGGAAGGATGCCTTTGCATATCAGGCTTCAAGAATAATTGTTGGTGGTGAGTAAGTGTCAGTATGTTCAGGCTGATATCACAGTTCAGGTGGCTTATGGGTAATGGGTCCATTGCTATGATCCATTGAGAATGTCATTAATGGTTATCGTGAAGGAGTGATATTTTCTTCAATGTTTTTTTTCATGAAAGGATAAAATAGTTAATATCTTTTCAACATTTTTTGAATAACTGTGTACCCACACCCCCATCCTGATTGTGAAATTTTGAATGAAATCATCAACAACAATATATATTTTTGAATGAATGAGCTGCATCACTAGTTGCAACATGCTCAGTCCCATTTGTACTAGTTCTAGCATGTTTAATACTTCATACTTAGTCCCATTTGTACCAGTTCTAGCATGTTTAATACTTCATACTTAGTCCCATTTGTACCAGTTCTAGCATGTTTAATACTTCATACTTAGTCCCATTTGTACCACTTCTAGCAGGTTTAATACTTCATACTTAGTCCCATTTGTACCAGTTCTAACATGTTTAATACTTCATACTTAGTCCCATTTGTACCAGTTCTGGCATGTTTAATACTTCATTTGCTCAGTCCATTTGTACCAGTTCTAGCATGTTTAATACTTCATTTGCTCAGCCCATTTGTACCAGTTCTAGCAGGTTTAATACTTCATTTGATTTAAATACCATCGTGTTTTGAGCAAAATATAAATGATTCGTAAGGTTGATGTGTTTATTCTATGCTGCCTGAAGCCTTCAGGCAGTGTGACATTGATTCCGTAAGCTTGATGTGTTTATTCTATGCTGCCTTAAGCCTTCAGGCAGTGTGACATCTCTCATGAGAAATATAGTGGTAGGGCAAAAACATGAAAGTATTCTAATTTTACACTTCCCTCCACCGCCACCTCATTATCCTAAACGAAAATCTCATGTCACCCTGCATGAAGCAGGGAGCTGTTAAGATGAAGAATTTAAAGTTTGAGAAGACAAACTGTTCAATGTCATATCAGTGGCTTGTCAGTCATAAATTAGTTTTAAGTGATAGTACTTTACTTCAGAATGAAGATAAATCAAATGGACTGACAAATAGGTGGATTTCAAATGTAATTTGTTTGTGGTCTGAGGAGGCATCAGCCCAGGCATCATTCTTAGCTATCATGTCTTGGTCAGTGTTTAATCTGTCAATGTATACCATTTGATAATTGGTCAGCGTTTAATCTGTCAATGTATACCATTTGATAATTGATCAGTCTTTAATCTGTCAATGTATACCATTTGATAATTGGTCAGCGTTTAATCTGTCAATGTATACCATTTGATAATTGATCAGTCTTTAATCTGTCAATGTATACCATTTGATAATTGATCAGTCTTTAATCTGTCAATGTATACCATTTGATAATTGGTCAGTCTTTAATCTGTCAATGTATACCATTTGATAATTGATCAGTGTTTAATCTGTAAATGTATACCATTTGATAATTGGTCAGTCTTTAATCTGTCAATGTATACCATTTGATAATTGATCAGCGTTTAATTTGTCAATTTATACCATTTGATAATTGATCAGTGTTTAATCTGTCAATGTATACCATTTGATAATTGATCAGTGTTTAATCTGTCAATGTATACCATTTGATAATTGATCAGTGAATAATCTGTCAATGTATACCATTTGATAATTGGTCAGTCTTTAATCTGTCAATGTATACCATTTGATAATTGATCAGCATTTAATCTGTCAATGTATACCATTTGATAATTGATCAGCGTTTAATCTGTCAATGTATACCATTTGATAATAAATCAGTGTTTAATCTGTTAATGTATACCATTTGATAATTGATCAGTGTTTAATCTGTCAATGTATACCATTTGATAATTGATCAGTGTTTAATCTGTCAATGTATACCAACTGATAATTGGTCAGTGTTTAATCTGTCAATGTATACCATTGGATAATTGATCAGTGTTTAATCTGTCAATGTATACCATTTGATAATTGATCAGTGTTTAATCTGTCAATGTATACCATTTGATAATTGATCAGTGTTTAATCTGTCAATGTATACCATTTGATAATTGGTCAGTGTTTAATCTGTCAATGTATACCATTTGATAATTGGTCAGTGTTTAATCTGTCAATGTATACCATTTGATAATTGATTAGTGTTTAATCTGTCAATGTATACCATTTGATAATTGATCAGTGTTTAATCTGTCATTGTATACCATTTGATAAATGTTTTATGGTTTGATGTGGTTTGTATTCACCACTGAATGTGATAAAGGGCTTAGGAATATTGTGAATTTAGTTGTTTTGGGTAAATATTTTGGTGTAAGAAGCTGCTGTTAAAAGATAGATGTGAGTGTTTTTCTGAAAAGTGAAGAATCTTAATTGCATGGGGTAGAGGGTCAAACACTTCGAGGACACAACATTGTAGAATAGCAGTATGAAGCTCATGAGTATAGTAGATAGAGTGATGAAGATATTTCATAGAAACAAACACAATTGTATTACAAATTAGCCGTGGCTATTTCCAAAGTTTACACCCTTTTCATGATTAACCCAAAACATGACATGACAGTTACATGGATGTGGTTTTCTGTAACCGGCTGGATTTTGTTCTCTTTGTAATTAGACCTATTTCTGTATAAGATATGATTTTGCTTTGGAAGGAATAAAAGGTCAGATTTCAAAAATTCTGGGATGATATTTTGATGTATGCGAAACAAATTTGGAATGATATTTTTAGGTATGTGAAATTTTGGATGTTTTGTAAATTTGTTGACAAATTGTTAAAGTACTGTATACAGCAGATCTGTTCATTTTTTTTTTTTTTAATGTCAACATTTGTAGGTCATAAATTACACCAAATCCTAGAGTGAATTTTATTTTAAAACTTATTCTAGTATGCTCAAGGTGGGTAGTGGTATTGTAGGTGAGGGGATGGAGTGGGGGGGGGGGGATACTTACTGTTGTTTGAGCAAATCTTCTTCAAACAGTTTCTTTTTTCTTTAGCTTCACCTTCTCACATGCTTACTAAAAGTTAGTCGTAATCTCTGATTATTTCTTGTGAAGAAATGTTATTATATTTCTTTCCTTGTTGTTTCTAGCTGGAAAAAAGGTAAATCTATCTGATCTTTTGTTCATTGTAGGAAGTCCAACACCGCCGTATAACATCCATTGCATGAGTCGTAACATGCTTGATTTTTGGTGTGTCTGGGAGCACGCGACTCCGGCTAACATCAATACACAGTACACCTTCCAGTACAAAGGAATGTGAGTGCTTCCTTTTTGCTCTTTTTTCATTTCTTTGGAAAATGAGAAGTAAATTGTGAAGTTTGTGAAAAGTTTATACAACATATCTTTTCAAGTTATAACAAATGAAAGCTTAAGATTTGTTTGATATATGTACAATTTTGGATGTATGTTTGATTTTGGATGTGTTTTGGTTTAAGTAACCAAATAACTAAAGTCATACATAATGTAATCATATAAACTTTGTTGGTCAAAGTCAGCCAAGTTTGAATACTTTCAGAATTTCTTTTCCAGCCAAATACTGAACGGGGATATAACCAAGTTCCTATATAAAATATACAAAAGTTGTACTGCTTTCTTTTATTAGATTGATTGGAAGTGAATGAGGGCTAGGTAAAGGCCAAACCTGCAGTAATGTATAATACTATTTTGCTACACTGGAGTTTTTAATGCAAATAAACAAGTTTGTGTTTTTGCTGCTTAAATTGACAAATTTGAATGTTTACAAAATTTAAGGGAAAAGAAGGAAAATTTAGATTTGAAATTTTACAATTTGATTAATTTTCAAATTTAAAACATTAATTGTTTAAGAAATCTTAAATAAATAAAAATGAAGTTTAAAGTTTATAATTTGCTTTATTCTCAACTTTGAAACATTTTCTGAGTAATTGTTTTGTGCCCTTATCTCCAAAAGAAAAATTAAGTCAATATCAAAGTTAGACTAAGAAATTTGCTCAAATTTTGTTGATTAATTTTTGTGCTAAATTTCTAAAGATGTCATTTTTATAATTTACTGATCCATTTTATTTCAGATATGAGACCAATCCAGTATGGAGGACTTGTCCCGATTATCACAGCAAGGGACCAAAATCCTGTTTTGTGCCTTACCTACTCAATAGTGGACTGGACCAGCTCATAAATGTGACGGCAACCAATGTTCTTGGATCTCGGTCTGCAACATTCCGATTTGATCCAAATTCGGCTGGTAAGTGCATGTCTTCTTCGAGGGCAGATCCAGAGGAGATAGGGGAAATTACTCCCCATAAACAAATTGATTAATAATTTATTATTGTTTTTTAATCCTGGAAATGCAGGACTGACCAGACTAGGATAGGGTTAGGATGCCAGGGAGATTAACCATTTTCAAAATTCTCCCCTTTAATTTTGTTTGGATCTACCCTTGTTCCATTTATTGTGATCTGTCAGATATTCAGGGTTTTTCACCTTTCTGCCACAGTTGTGTTGCTTCTTTCCCCTTCATTCCCACCCTGTACAATGTTGAGGTTCCACAGGTTATAATTCACAAAGTAGGGGCCAATGGTGAAGAGAGTCTGCAGAGGTCTGAGCTGAACATTTTGACCAAAGTGCACAGCATAAATCCAAGCAATTAAGATAAAACCATTCAATTCTAAGAACCAGCAATTTGAGTTAAATATAATTTTTTTAATTCGACCTGAAATTGGGGATACCCGTCTCCCCCTCCCCAAAAAAAAAAATGAAAAATGAAAATATCTCTGCTCCACCCCTACATTTTCACAACCTCCACAGTCATTGAAAGTCATGCATTACAATGGATAAGTTCATGGGCAAATGACATTCACATTGATTTGTTGCTGCATATATAAACAGTTTAAGATCCCAATCATAGTTTTTCTGTTACGTTTTCCCTAACGACAAGATTGACAACTTAACACCTCTAAGAAGGGTAATAGTATTATACTACTTTTTGAATACTCATATTTCTATTGCTCCAACAGTTATTCCAAATCCTCCAAACAATATCAAATGGGAGCCGGTTGGTAAGAACGCCATCAAGGTGTCGTGGGATCTTCCATCTGATTGGGAGTTCATGTATTCCTCCAGACTTGGTTATCGTCTCAGGTTTCTTGGGGGACACGTAGAGGAAGAACTTAGCTGGGTGGAGGTGAGTTCCTTACATTTATTTATTTCCACCCAGAACACAATTGTGCTTTTGCTGTTGGTAGAAACAAATGTGATGCAGAATTGTGATACCTTAGGAATTTAAAGGACTGAAATGTGATCGGGTATTAGTCTAGGGGTGCTGAATAATCAAATACTAATCAATAATTATATGTCTTTTCTCATTGATGTTTTCTACTTATGATTGAATTGCTTGATGGTGTGGATCTGGATGGAATACATTGCAGAAACCACTTCTGGTTGAAATGGAAATGGATTAGAGAGAGGATTTGTGCAATGCTATGAGGACTGGTTTCTGGTTTCACTCAATAAGGCTGACTTAAATGAATCCACTGACTTTACCTGTAGTTTCTATGAGATTGTTCCATTCAAGTATGTTATGGACAAAAATGAGTTTCTATATTGGTTACAAGAACTCCTTGGAACTTGAAAGCTTTTGGAGTTGTGTACAGCTGGCTTAATGATTATGTTCTTGGTTTTGCAGTCAGCAAAGACCTTAGCACGTATCAATCTATTGCAATGAGCAGAATGGTAATTAATGTGTCCTAGATTGCACTTAGAATGACAGTAAGTGACCAAGTACAAATTGTCTTCAAAGAAAATTTGTGTTTATTATATGAAGGAGTTATCCCATTTTCCAAAGATATTTCTTACTTCAAAACTCAAATCTTTTATGCTCTGTTTGGAGTGAAGGCTGGTGACATTTTGATTGTCTTTTTGCAACCCTGGCTTCATTTGACCTAGATGTTCGTGCACTATATTGCAATCATAAATGGTCTTAGTGACCTAAAATCTTTTCTAATTTATTATTGTTTTACACCTTATTGGTTTTCAATTGTTTCCAAAATGATTTAAAAGAAAATTGACTTCCGCTTTGTAGCTATTTTTAGAAAAAGAACAAGCTTTGGATTTGTAGAGGAATCATTATTAATAGAGTTTTTTTAATCCAGGGTAGTCTGTCAGACATAGTTTTGCAGTAACCATAGAGAAAAATATATCTCAAGGTCGTTTTTGCTTATTTAAATTTTTATGAGGTAATTCTAAAGGACGAATTGTGCAAAAAAAAAAAAAAAAAAAAAAAAAAAAAAAGATCTTTTTGGCCGTAGTCAAATTTGGAGAAATAGAACTGGTGGATCTTGTTTGAGATTTTGAAGGATTCAGTTGAGCTGTTTATTGGTTGATAGCATAGCCTTTGGTAAACAGTGGTGTCACTGGGAGGGAAAATTTGTCTCATGTGGGTCAAAATCCTATAATCACACAAATTATGTGACTTTACAAAAATAATTGGGGGGGAGGCTAGTGTGGGGGGCAAAGCGATCTCATGGAGGGAAAATTCTCTACCACAGTGCCGCCACTGTTTGTAAATACTAATTGGGTTAGCAGATCCTTGCATTTGTCCCCACTCAGCCCTTTCTTGCCCCTGGATAAACCCCTTTTCATTTCAGTTGCTTGAATATGTTCTTATCCAGCGGGAAAGTGTCTGATGGATCATACACCATCTATTTCCAAATTCTCAAATTTTTCCTGAATTCTGACCAAAAATTTGCAAAAAGCAAAAATGTTCAGCATATTTGGGTAAAAAAGAATACAAAATGTACATTATAATGACAATATCTTTACAATTCAGAACCACTGGCAATGTAGGGCCTCTTTTGGCAAGGTAGGGTCAGGTCTCCCTTAACCCTTACTCTACCAGTACTTTTTAAAAATGCACTTGGGAGTCAGGGTCAAATATGGGGCACCCAAAATGGCGATAATATTGCCGCGTGCTAGAGTAAGGATTAAGCACAGGCTGATTATTGAAGGGTTCTCTGTCTTCCAGGCAGCATAGTCGGGCTCATTCCGCTTCAGTGACCCGCTGGGCCGCCCACTGGGATCATGCTGCATATATTTTTGAGTTGGCACACTTGTCACAGGTTGATTAACCCTTACTCTACCAGCACTTCTTTGAAAACGTGCTTGGGAGGCGGGGTCAAAGATGGGGCACCCAAAACGGCGATAATATTGCCGCATGGTAGAGTAAGGGTAATAAGCTTTGGTTTTTTCCTTTGTGTTGTTTTTCTGATTTTGACCTGCTCAAAACAAGGGTTGTTTGAAAGTTCAATAATTTGGTTCATAAGAAGTTGACATTAATTGTCCATTTGTGATGGACAAAACAATATCACAAACATGTTTATTTCTCACATGTTTGATCTATTATATTGATTCGTTCACAATTTACCGCCAAACTGTGAAATGCCAAACAAGTAAGAAATAAAAGAATCCTGGATTTTTTAAACATTTCAGTCATCCTTAAATTTGAATTCCTATGATGAACTGTTAATTACAAACATGGTGGTCATTGATCAAAGACTTTATTGTTATTGTTTCAATTGTTGCCACATAAATATAAGTTTGATGAGGTCAGTAGTAGGCCACCAGTGGTAGCATACCAGCAAGATGGCCGTAACCAATGGATGCTCATAATATATGGTGACTTTTTCCAACTACAAAAAAGTTCATTCAAAGTTTAATGAATCTTTCTCAGTGATGCAAATAAGAGCTTTGTAGTGTAAATGACAATCAACATTTGAAAGATGCATTTTGCAGAGATTTGGGGGAAATATTTAATGAAACTTTGGTGACAGGTCATGAGCAACGTATGTTTGGCATGGTAGATGGTTCTTCCATTCTAAAGAATGAATTTTTTCAGATATAATTTAATCACATATAGTGTTCTTTGGATCAACCTGTACTAACATTTAATCCATTTCTGCATTTCCTGGTTTGTAAAGTGCCACTGAGTGCATTATTTCTTGTAGAAGTGAACACTCAACAAGTTTATGTAATGAAGATGGCAGAAATTCAAGATTTTGTCACTTATTTTGAACTGAAAAGGAAGACAGGACTTTGAACAAATATGCTTCATTTTTTTAAATCCTGATGATTATCATAACGTTAAAACAAATTAACAAGAAATCAATTAATACTTACAAGGTCATGACCTTTAAGAATGTTAAAGTATAAAATTTCTTATACCATTGTAAAGTGAACAGTATCTAATTGTTTTCTGTAAGTTATTAAAGCACGAGACCAACAAGATTAAAATTGTCTCGATGGATTCAAACTTGTGTGTTCTTGGACGAGAGGGGAACTATTGAGTTCTTATCTACGTCAAAGATTATATGAATTAAATTTTGTGCTGGATCTAACCTCTTTTACTGTAGAAATAAGAAACCAATTAGGGCCAATATGCAATTAATACCAGAAGGTGTTTTGATTATTAAAGACTTAAGTAAATCATCATCTTCTACTGTGGATGGGATTCAACATATGGTTCACCATAACATCAGTAATTATGTTCAGCAGGTTTAGATTTGGAAGTTCAGGCCATTCGATTCTTTTTAAGGACAAAAAGAATCAATAAAAAATGGTTTACAAATAAAAACCATGTAAAGTTGTTTGCACAGTTTTATCTCTTTCCTTATATTATAGCTTAGACAATTTTTGAGCTTGATGTACTTGATGTACTTTTCTGTTTTTCTTAGAACAAAAAAATGCACATGCTTGTACTCTTTCAGGAATTTGTTCCTTTTCTGAAAACTTTTTATCAAGAATTTCATGAAAAAACATTTTAACATCAAATTTGTTGCACTTATAAAAGTTCGAAGAACGTAAATGTAAATACAGCTGTCTGTAGTATTCACAAAGTTTATCTTAGTGCTACCTGGAGATTTGCTGGTAGAGTTTTTATGAAAACTTTAGAGTTTCATAAAAACTGTCTGCATGTTTGTTGGTATAGGCACTGTTTACTCCAGGTGGTCTCATCAGAGATGGACAGTGTCACTTCTTTCCATTAAATCAAAATGATTGCATGAAAATGGGAAATTTTGCCAATTTTTATTTGATATCTTTAGCAGAAATTAGTTTTTAATATTCATGGGAATTTGTCAGGTGCTTCTCTTGTAAAAAAAAAAGGAGTTTGTTGGTAAAACAGAGGTAGGAGCCTCGAGGGATGGGATGACAATTTTATTTGGCATTAATTGAATATTTTAGGTAGTAACAAAATACCAGGGAATATTTTCAGTGATAATGTATACACACAGTATACATACAGTCAAGTATACACACAGTCAAGTATACACACAGTCAAGTATACATACAGTCAAGTTTACATGCAACCAAGTATACACACAGTCAAGTATACATACAGTCAAGTATACATACAGTCAAGTATACACACAGTCAAGTATACATACAGTCAAGTATACATACAGTCAAGTATACATACAGTCAAGTATACACACAGTCAAGTATACATACAGTCAAGTATACACACAGTCAAGTATACACACAGTCAAGTATACATACAGTCAAGTATACATACAGTCAAGTATACGTACAGTCAAGTACACACACAGTCAAGTATACACACAGTCAAGTATACATACAGTCAAGTTTACATGCAGTCAAGTATACACACAGTCAAGTATACATACAGTCAAGTATACACACAGTCAAGTATACATACAGTCAAGTTTACATACAGTCAAGTATACATACAGTCAAGTATACATACAGTCAAGTATACACACAGTCAAGTATACATACAGTCAAGTATACACACAGTCAAGTATACATACTGGGGTCATTTTGAAGTTGTTCTTTGTTTTCACAAATATTTTTGGATTTCCAATATATTTGATTTCTTTGAAAATTTATGATAAGCACAAGGATAAATCTGAAGATAACATGTGATTATGCTGAGAGGATAGGCACAATCCTGCACATTTTATAGATGGAGATCCGGAAGAACTTTGTCTTTGCAAGATTTAAAGACACCTGAATGTGTGAATTCTGGAGGGGATGATTCATCAGTTTGATTTGTTTTTCTGTTATGGACTGAGTTATCTATGAATGTATGCAACTTAATTAATTGAGTTAAAATATTTCTTTTTGTCCATATTTCATGATTTTGTTTTGCATCAGCATGTTTGGTATCAGAAGGAGGGGAGGGGGTAGCAAGGGGGCTGAAGTTACTATAAAATCCTCCCGACATGTTTGCTAGTCCAAAAATTATAAGGACATATTTTTTTATTCAATTATGTTAAAAACATTGAAGATTTTATACCTACAAAATGCTAAAAGTTGTATGGTTTCTAGGTGCTTCCTCACTCTGGTACCCTCCTATGGACTGTCAATTGTGATCACCCTGGTACCCTCCTATGGACTGTCAATGGTGATCACCCTGGTATGCTCCTATGGACTGTCAATGATGATCACCCTGGTACCCTCCTATGGACTGTCAATGGTGATCACCCTGGTACCCTCCTATAGACTGCCAATGGTGATCACCCTGGTACCCTCCTATGGACTGTCAATTGTGATCACCCTGGTACCCTCCTATGGACTGTCAATGGTGATCACCCTGGTATGCTCCTATGGACTGTCAATGATGATCACCCTGGTACCCTCCTATGGACTGTCAATGGTGATCACCCTGGTACCCTCCTATAGACTGCCAATGGTGATCACCCTGGTACTCTCCTATGGACTGTCAATGGTGATCACCCTGGTACCCTCCTATAGACTGCCAATGGTGATCACCCTGGTACCCTCCTATGGACTGTCAATGGTGATCACCCTGGTACCCTCCTATAGACTGTCAATGGTGATCACCCTGGTACCCTCCTATGGACTGTCAATAGTGATTTCTGCATATTCAGCCCTCCTGCTCCACATTAACAAAATGCTCTTCTGTCCCTGAGTATTTCAGAAATTATTGGTATATGAACTTTTTCAAAGATGAATTTGATTTGAGGTACTTAGCTGTACACCTGCATATGATGCGATTGCTAATGTAATGATTGAAACATTCAGGCTAAAAAATGCTAATAATTGCCAAAATATACAACATGCTGCAAAGATAAGTTTCAACTCCGTCCCACACCACTCAAGTTATCTAACTTTATATCAAAAAGTGTCTTGACCCCAGGCACGGTTGACTCAAGCCTTGTTGCTAAGTCTCCACTGGGTGCTGTGAGCAATATATATTTCATTTCGGAAATTATTTGTTTGGGAAATGATTTGTTTCGGAAAAGATTTGTGTTTTAAGTGAATTATTAACTGTTGTATATCACATGCTAATCTCTTCAAAATGTAAAATGTTGCCATGAAATGATTACCACATGACAGACTCTCAATTTTCCTGGCAGTTGGAAGGAAACAGAGCTTTAGCTCAGCTTGAAATAATTTAGTTTCACCCTCTTGGTACGTTTGTCTCTGATTGTTGCAGTGCCATTAAAACCTCAACAAACCAAACCAAACCATCAAAAATTACAAAGTTGTGGAGTCTTCAAACAGTGTTAGGAAACTTTTCCTACAAACGTTTTACCATGAATTTTCATGATAGTTAAAAAAAAGGTTAAAGTGGTCTAAATTTAGATTAATCAACTTGACAGATAATAATGTATCTACGGTATGTACAAACTGGAATACAAGATTTGGTGCAATATTTCAGTTACCTTGCCGATCCTTCGTACATACAGTAAACCTAGATGGCATATAAAAGCATTGCTCTATAACAGACCTAGGTAACTTATGCAATCAACAAATTTCATGAAATAGTGTGAAAATTATTTAGCTATATTTTGGAATGGAAATGTTACTTTCTTTTTGAAAAATAAACATTGTGTGAAACATCGACAATGTAAACTCTTTGTAATTGGGTAAGAACCTTATTGAACACTAACTAAATTGGTCAGTTTTATTTTAGATGATTCCTGAGTGTTAAAAAGACTAGTTTAGCAGCTGACAATGTTTATCTTTTATAAAAGAGAACACAAACTGGTTTAGTTCAGCAGCTGACGACGTTTATCTGTTATAAAAGAGAATACAAACTGATTTAAACTGCTTTAGTTCAGCAGTTGACAATGTTTTTTTTTATAAAATAGGACACAAACTGGTTTACTTCAGCAGCTGACAATGTTTATCTGTTATAAAAGAGAATAGAAACTGGTTTAAACGGGTTTAGTTAAGCAGTTGACAATCTTTGTTTTTTATAAAAGAGAACACAAACTGGTTTAAACTGGTTAAGTTCAGCAGTTGACAGTGTTGATCTTTATAAAAGAGAATATCAACTGGTTTAAAAGCATTCAAAAACCTTATTTTGTTAAGGAGAAACATAAGTTCAAAGCTGTCTCTCATTGGTTTGAAAATAATGAAAATAAAGAGTAGAAGTCACGTCCTATCTTTAAAAGTCTTCTGGTATTTTACTAAAATATCTTGTGAAAGGCTAGGCTATGCTCATCTTGTGAAAAGCTAGGAGATGACTAAAAACTAATGGAGATGGCAGCTAGGAGATGACTCAAAACTAAAGGAGATGGCAGCTAGGAGATGACTCAAAACTAAAGGAGATGGCAGCTAGGAGATGACTCAAAACTAATGGAGATGGCAGCTAGGAGATGACTCAAAACTAAAGGAGATGGCAGCTAGGAGATGACTCAAAACTAAAGGAGATGGCAGCTAGGAAATGACTTAAAACTAAAGGAGATGGCAGCTAGGAAATGACTTAAAACTAAAGGAGATGGCAGTTAGGAAATGACTCAAAACTAAAGGAGATGGCAGCTAGGAGATGACTAAAAACTAAAGGGGATGGCAGCTAGGAAATGACTCAAAGCTAAAGGAGATGGCAGCTAAGAGATGACTCAAATGGGATCTCGTGAATTAGCTGAAATTACTAATTTTGTGACTCAAAACTAAAAGAGACTGCAGCTAGAGATTACCTAAATGGAATCTCGTGAATTAGCTGGAATTACTCATTTTGTGACTCAAAACTAGAGGAGACTGCAGCTAGAAGATTACCTAAATGGAATCTCGTGAATTAGCTGGAATTACTCATTTTGTGACTCAAAACTAAAGGAAATGGCAGCTAGGAGAGTACTAAAATGGGATCTCATGAATTAGCTGGAATTACTTCTTAAAAATACGTGGAAAAAGTTATTTTCAATTGAGGGAAAATCTGAAGAAAAAACTTTTCCTGTAAAATAAAGTAACACGTGTTAAGTAAGTGACATTACTTTTCTATGGTAGACTTTCCACACCAGTCATTTTCATGCAAACTTGGGAAAATTTAAAATTTAGTTTCTCATTAACTTTTAATCTTGGCAGTTTCTTCAAAGGTGTGTCTTTTTACTATCTATCATATGAGATGTATTTGTTTGAACTTATTCTCTAAGATTGTCTTTTCCCTTTTTGTAGATACCTTCAAAGAAATTGCGCGGTTACTACATCCGACGACCTATGCACATCATCCGCAACTTGCAGCCAGGAAACATCTACCATATTGAAGTTGCTTGCATGTCCAAGTATGGCCGGCCAAGAGGGCGGTGTTGGTCCGAATGGTCAGAAAGGGTCACCATGCAGCTCCCTCCTGTTGGTAGGTTTATTTTAGATTATTTTACAAACTCAAAGGCTAATAAGCATTGCACATGTAGTTGATCTAAAGTCAGTGGTTCCTTCAGCTTTATTAGAATTTTGGATAATAATGTTTGAATACTGTACAGTCATAGGCTGTTCTTGAAAATATGAATGAAGACTTTATGGTATCATGTATTCTTTATCATCCAAAATTGATTAATCAAAGGATGAATAGAATTAAACTGGTGTTTTTATTTCAGTAATATATCACTTGTCCAAGTCATTAAACCCATTTATTAAAAGCTGATTCAGGCTTCATCCATCATAAAAGGGCAGTGGTTAAGTAGTCATGCTCTTATGGTTAAGTAGTCATGCTCTTATGGTTAAAAGGCACGCTCTTATGGTTAAAAGGCACGCTCTTATGGTTAAAAGGCACGCTCTTATGGTTAGGAGTCACGCTCTTATGGTTAAGAGTCACGCCCTTATGGTTAAGAGTCACGCCCTTATGGTTAAGAGTCACGCCCTTATTGTTAAGAGTCACGCCCTTATGGTTAAGAGTCACGCCCTTATGGTTAAGAGTCACGCTCTTATGGTTAAGAGTCACGCCCTTATGATTAAGAGTCACGCTCTTATGGTTAAGAGTCACGCTCTTATGGTTAAGAGTCACGCTCTTATGGTTTAAAGGCACGCTCTTATGGTTAAAAGGCACGCTCTTATGGTTAGGAGTCACGCTCTTATGGTTAAGAGTCACGCCCTTATGGTTAAGAGTCACGCCCTTATGGTTAAGAGTCACGCCCTTATTGTTAAGAGTCACGCTCTTATGGTTAAGAGTCACGCCCTTATGGTTAAGAGTCACGCCCTTATGGTTAAGAGTCACGCCCTTATGGTTAAGAGTCACGCTCCTATGGTTAAGAGTCACGCCCTTATGGTTAAAAGTCACGCCCTTATGGATAAGAGTCACACCCTTATGGTTAAGAGTCACGCTCTTATGGTTAAGAGTCACGCTCTTATGGTTAAGAGTCACGCCCTTATGGTTAAGAGTCACGCCCTTATGGTTAAGAGTCACGCCCTTATGGTTAGTCATGCTCTTAAGCGAAAAGTACCAGGTTCTACTCACTTCGCAAGCAATGGTCTGGCACCCTTTATTCAATTTGCAGTGGTCTGGCACCCTTTATTCAATTTGCAGTGGTCTGGCACCCTTTATTTAACCTGCAATGGTCTGGCACCCTTTATTTAACCTGCAATGGTCTGGCACCCTTTATTAAATTTGCAGTGGTCTGGCACCCTTTATTTAACCTGCAATGGTCTGGCACCCTTTATTTAACCTGCAATGGTCTGGCACCCTTTATTTAACCTGCAGTGGTCTGGCGCCCTTTATTTAACCTGCAATGGTCTGGCACCCTTTATTTAACCTGCAGTGGTCTGGCACCCTTTATTTAACTTGCAGTGGTCTGGCACCCTTTATTCAACCTGCAGTGGTCTGGCACCCTTCATTTAACTTGCAATGGTCTAGCACCCTTTATTTACCCTGCGGTGGTCTGGCACCCTTTATTTAACCTGCAATGGTCTGGCACCCTTTATTTAACCTGCAATGGTCTGGCACCCTTTATGTAACCTGCAATGGTCTGGCACCCTTTATTTAACCTGCAATGGTCTGGCACCCTTTATTTAACCTGCAATGGTCTGGCACCCTTTATTTAGCCTGCAATGGTCTGGCACCCTTTATTTAACTTGCAGTGGTCTGGCACCCTTTATTTAACCTGCAATAGTCTGGCACCCTTTATTTAACCTGCAGTGGTCTGGCACCCTTCATTTAACTTGCAATGGTCTAGCACCCTTTATTTACCCTGCAGTGGTCTGGCACCCTTTATTTAACCTGCAGTGGTCTGGCACCCTTTATTTAACCTGCAATGGTCTGGCACCCTTTATGTAACCTGCAATGGTCTGGCACCCTTTATTTAACCTGCAATGGTCTGGCACCCTTTATTTAACCTGCAATGGTCTGGCACCCTTTATTTAGCCTGCAATGGTTTGGCACCCTTTATTTAACTTGCAGTGGTCGGCACCCTTTATTTAACCTGCAATGATCTGGCACCCTTTATTTAACCTGCAATGGTCTGGCACCCTTTATTTAACCTGCAATAGTCTGGCACCCTTTATTTAACCTGCAATGGTCTGGCACCCTTTATTTAACCTGCAATGGTCTGGCACCCTTCATTTAACTTGCAATGGTCTAACACCCTTTATTTACCCTGCAATGGTCTGGCACCCTTTATTTAACCTGCCGTTGGCTGGCACCCTTTATTTAACTTGCAGTGGTCTGGCACCCTTTATTTAACCTGCAGTGGTCTGGCACCCTTTATTTAATTTGCAGTAGTCTGGCACCCTTTGTTTAACCTGCAGTGGTCTGGCACCCTTTATTTAACCTGCAGTGGTCTGGCACCCTTTACTTAACCTGCAGTGGTCTGGCACCCTTTCCATGGGAAACCGTGTGCTCTCGTCTGCTTACGCCAGCGGAACTGGAAACACCAGCCTGGTGGGTCACCTGGCCTGAATATGGATTTAACTTGAGGTTTCATCAAGCAGGTTTCAACTCAACACTAACAGATTAGAATTGCTGCAAGCTCACACAAATTCCTATCATGCAAGCTCCTAAAATCCCCTGCAAGCTTGTTACTGCTCTCCGCTCACTCAAGCTTATTGTGAGCTTGAAATTGAAATGTTTGTATGGAAAACTAATCAAAACTCATCCAAACCATTGAAGTTAGATTAAATAAAAAAAGATTTTGATTTGAATTTCCGCTTCTTCACAGCTCCTTCTGGCACTGTTGATAACTTTGATGCGACAGAGTACAGACAAATCACAGAAGTTGGGGATGTACAGAGAGACATCCTGTTGACATGGCAACCAGTACCCGAGAGGTTTCAAAATGGAGACATTACAAACTACTCTCTGTTCATTCAGTCTGATGGGGGTGATGAGGAGGTGGTGGTGCTACCAGCTTTATCAAACATGTATCAGTTACAAGGTATTCCATCACACCATTATGGGTTTATACTTCTGTGTGCTCAGTGGGAAAGGTTCTGCAGTCAAACTGGTCCAACACCCAATCAGACCAAAGAGTGCTATCAATTTTTTAATGTGCACTGTAAGCTTTGTATTAATTGATTGATTGATTGATTGATTGATATTCATCAATATGATAACAGAGCACAAATCACAACACAGAGAAACAGTTATAACAAAAGATAAATTGTATTTACATTACAATGTAAATTTATACATGAGAGTGGCAGAAACTGGAGACAAGTCTGTAGAAGACTTTTATATCCCAAGTCCTGTTAAACATGATACATGAAAAAGAAAATATTATAAGAAAACTGATTTCTTATATACCTCCCGCCTGACTCATCTAAGCAGTTTGTCCCTGAATACACCCCCTGCTTTGGAACATTTAATGTCTCACAGATGATACAGCATAACAACAATTATAAAGCACGAACAAAACACATCCTTATTTAAGACATGAACACATATGTAGATTTGATAGACACAAAAGAAAAACACAGCAGAAATATTCAATAATAACGCACCCATCAACCCACCCTCTAAACCCTAGAAAAAATGTAAAAACCCACAAAAGGCTCTCCCTACACACCCAAATTCCTCCATAACAAAACCTATATCAAATTCATAAGTATAGTGATATGAAGATTATTTTAACTGAAGGAAAACAAACAGCTCTGTAAATTAAGTTTTGAATTCCATCATATGAATTCAGTTGAAACTTGTCAGCTTGTTCTTAGGTGTACATATAGGTAGTATGGTGTACGGACAGGTAGTGCGGTGTACGGACAGGTAGTGCGGTGTACGGACAGGTTGTGCGGTGTACGGACAGGTTGTGCGGTGTACGGACAGGTTGTGCGGTGTACGGACAGGTAGTGCGGTGTACGGACAGGTAGTGCGGTGTACGGACAGGTAGTGCGGTGTACGGACAGGTAGTGCGGTGTACGGACAGGTAGTGCGGTGTACGGACAGGTAGTGCGGTGTACGGACAGGTAGTGCGGTGTACGGACAGGTAGTGCGGTGTGTGCGGACAGGTAGTGCGGTGTACGGACAGGTAGTGCGTGTACGGACAGGTAGTGCGTGTACGGACAGGTAGTGCGATTGTATGGACAGGTAGTGCGTGTACGGACAGGTAGTGCGGTACGGACAGGTAGTGCGTGTACGGACAGGTAGTGCGGTGTACGGACAGGTAGTGCGTGTACGGACAGGTAGTGCGTGTACGGACAGGTAGTGCGTGTACGGACAGGTAGTGCGGTGTACGGACAGGTAGTGCGTGTAATGGACAGGTAGTGCGTGTACGGACAGGTAGTGCGTGTACGGACAGGTAGTGCGGTGTACGGACAGGTAGTGCGGTGTACGGACAGGTAGTGCGGTGTACGGACAGGTAGTGCGGTGTACGGACAGGTAGTGCGGTGTACGGACAGGTAGTGTGACATATGACGTAAGAATAAGGACACAGCGAGGCCTACAATGCATAACTTCCACAGTGTCACTGTGTCACATTGACCTAGGCTACTTTAAAACATCAGTTTTATTGAATCAGACATCAGAATGTCGCTTAATTAGTGATATGCTAATTATTTTAGGACATTTTCTCGTGGATAAAAAAGAAATATCAGCTCAAGTTCAGCTCCATTATTTCTTTATGATTGGTAAACTGCACTTGTTATGTTAGGCTGTAAGTATCACTGTATGGTACACTCTACCTTTCACATAGCATTATTGTTGTACGGTCCTATCCTTACATCATGAAAAACCAATACGTAATGAGCATACACTTGGAGACCTAACAATAAGCCAGATTTTTCACATTTTGGGATTGATTTTATAAGAAAGTGTTTGTGGTGAGTGTTTATGAAGGGCATTTGTATCAATTTATGCAAAGTGGTTGCTACCTGTCCATATGCCTTAAAAACTGTTTGAAGTTAAAGATATCATATGATGAAAAGGCATTTATTTTACTTTTATTGGTATTTCGGAAAAAAAGATGAACAAACACTCTAATGTTTTCTCTGTTTTTTCAGACTGTGAAATAGATCAGACGTACACTATTAGCATTTCAGCTGCAAATGCAGCTGGCAATGGACCAAATGCGACAATTTTAGTTGAAATGCAGGATTCTGGTAAGAAAATAATTTGATCTTGTTGAGATTTTTATTGTTTAAAGAATTTACAGATGATGATGTCATATATCGTTAACGTTTTTAACACTCCCACTCTTCCCTTATTGCAAATCATGGTGGTTAGTGAAATGTTAATCCAAGCATGCTTAATTCGTTGAAAATCTTTCATTGCATCATTGTTCCGACTCAACATTTCGTCAGGGAACTTTTTAGAAACAGGGCTTTTTTCAAACTTTCTCTAAATTTTATTCTGTTGTATGTTTGTATTGTGCGTTAGGTAGGACTTTGAAATATGACATATTGACATCATGCTCAGTAACAGCTTACTTGTCTTAAATTATTTGTTTCACTTATGTAAAGCTATCCCAATACTTAATTGCAATGATGCTTCTGTTATGTATAACATCAGTCTTTGGTTTAATCTGAAGAACATTTTCTTTTTCTTGAAACATGTAGTTTTAAGAAGACCAAGCAACTTGAGGGTCTCTTACCTGGCAAACCGATCACTCTTGATATCATGGACTCCACCACATCTGCTGCCCCAGTGGGTGGACTCGTATGAGCTACAGTGGAGACAAGACTCCATGCTGGATCTCTGGTAAGAAATAATGGTCACTCATTTTAGGATTGAGTAGTTTTTTGTTTAGTTGTCAAGCATGGTCGTGCTATATGAGAAAGTACATTAAATGAAACACATTGGTGAAGAAGACATTCCATTAACGAGGTATTCAAGTTTCAGTACCAACAGACTTTTCTAGAAATGACTGAAAGCAGCCTACAAGTTACGTCATGTTCACAAAAGTTGAATTATTTTGTGGATTTTTGTGATATGTGCTTTTGTTGGAAATGTTTGCAGAAGTAGTAAAATAGAGTAGTTTAGTAAGTAATTTACCATCTAAAATAGTAAAATAGAATAGTTTAGTAAGTAATTTGCCATCTGAAGTAGTAAAATAGAGTAGTTTAGTAAGTAATTTACCATCTGAAGTAGTAAAATAGAATAGTTTAGTAATTTACCATCTGAAGTAGTAACATAGAATAGTTTAAGTAAGTAATTTACCATATGAAGTAGTAACATAGAGTAGTTTAGTAAGTAATTTACCATATGAAGTAGTAACATAGAGTAGTTTAGTAAGTAATTTACCATCTGAAGTAGTAAAATAGAGTAGTTTAGTAAGTAATTTACCATCTGAAGTAGTAACATAGAATAGTTTAGTAAGTAATTTACCATATAAAGTAGTAAAATAGAGTAGTTTAGTAAGTAATTTACCATCTGAAGTAGTAAAATAGAGTAGTTTAGTAAGTAATTTACCATCTGAAGTAGTAAAATAGAATAGTTTAGTAATTTACCATCTGAAGTAGTAACAGAATAGTTTAGTAAGTAATTTACCATATGAAGTAGTAACATAGAGTAGTTTAGTAAGTAATTTACAATATGAAGTAGTAACATAGAGTAGTTTAGTAAGTAATTTACCATCTGAAGTAGTAAAATAGAGTAGTTTAGTAAGTAATTTACCATCCGAAGTAGTAAAATAGAGTAGTTTTGTAAGTAATTTACCATCCGAAGTAGTAAATAGAGTAGTTTAACAAGAATAATTTACCATCTGAAGTAGTAACATAGAATAGTTTAGTAAGTAATTTACCATCTGAGGTAGTAAAATAGAGTAGTTTTGTAAGTAATTTACCATCTGAAGTAGTAAAATAAAGTTAGTTAGTAAATGAGTAATTTATCATCTGAAGTAGTAACATAGAATAGTTTAGTAAGTAGTTTACCATATAAAGTAGTAACATAGAGTAGTTTAGTAAGTAATTTACCATCTGAAGTAGTAAATAGAGTAGTTAGTAAGTAATTTACCATCTGAAGTAGTAAAATAGAGTAGTTTTGTAAGTAATTTACCATCTAAAGTAGTAAACTAGAGTAGTTGGTAAGTAATTTACCATCTAAAGTAGTAAAATAGAGTAGTTTAGTAAGTAATTTACCATCTGAAGTAGTAAACTAGAGTAGTTAGTAAGTAATTTACCATCTAAAGTAATAAAATAGCGTAGTTTAGTAAGTAATTTACCGTCAGAAGTAGTAAAATAGGGTAGTTAGTAAGTAATTTACTGCCTAAAGTAGTAAATATAGTAGTTTAGTAAGTAATTTACCATCTGAAAATTTCATTGTTATTCATTTTGTTATATTTATTTCATTAAAACACAATAAGTCTTAAAAGATTATTTCAATGTCGGGTAAGACCATCTTAAATGAAAGAAACGAAATAGGAAAGAAAGCATTCAAAAATCTTATTCCGTTAAGGAGTTGTCAAGTTTAAAGTTTGAGAACATTTGTGTAGAAATGACTGAAATTAGATTATCTGTGATGTTTTATTTCTCAAAAGTCTTTTTGTATTGTATTAGATTTAAAACCCTTTTGGGTATGTTATGAATGTAGTAACAGAATCTAGTAAGGTAGTTTTAAGTTTGAAGAAAAAAAGTCAATTCATTTTCTCTAAAATATGGGGAAACCTTCCATAGTAGACTTTCCACACCATCTGTTTCTGCACAAATAACTTTTAACTTGTAAAAGTAGTAAGATCTTGAAGAAGTTTCTCCACTATTTTGTTTCTTTTCAAGTCTTCTTTTATATCAGATGAATTGCGTGACCATTGCACTAAACCGTTGGGAAATTGAGGGTGTCTTGCTTCACTATTTCCTAGTCATTTACTATCAGTCATTTTCAAACCAAACTTGTTACATAAACTTATTCTAGATAGTTGCTGAATGGAATAAGGCATCAAAGTAGTTTCTTTACCATTCTGTTTGTATTTTTGACTTCTGTCATACAAGAAAGAAATTCTGACCACTGACCAAGCCCTCTAAAAGTCTAGTGCTACCTTGTAGCTTATGTGAGAGAGCATCAAGTACTGCTGTGTCACATCTTTCGAAAGCAGGTCCATACACACCATGTACAGCTACAAACTAATCATTTAAAAAAAAAAAAAAACTCTTTTTAGATCGCCTCACCTGATTATCACTTGACCATTTCTAACATTTTCTTGCATTCTTTTAATTCCAGGGAATCTTTAGACGTTCCCGGCCCATCGCAGCAATTCATCGTCCGCCATCCTCATAACCCAGCTTCCTATTCATTCCGGATCCGATCCAAAACAAGAGGTCAACAAAGCTTGTGGTCACCGCTTCTAAACTTTTCATTGAATGGACTTCGATTAGATTTACGTCACACCTTTACTTCAAGTATTTAAGGAAAAGTAACAAACAATTGTATTTATTATAAGAATATGAGATTTCTTCAAGTACCTCTAGAGAAATATGACACGGAACAATAAAAGTTCCTCGACTGCTTCAAAATATATAATGGTATGTGTCCCCTCTTGAATGGTATATAATGGTATGTGTATATATATATAATGGTATGTGGTATGTGCCCCCTCTTGAAATTTTGTGCCCCCTTCCCCCCGCCTTAAGAAAAGTCCTGGCTATGGGCCTGCCCAAAGATGTATTTTGATGATTTTTTTGATTTCTTTGAATAAAATTTTGCTGTAGTTGTCCAAAAACCTGCTTCTTATTAAAAGAATATGACAATAAGCCTGATGTTTAAAAATGATCTAAATTGGTTTCCTTATTCAAATGCAGCTTCTATAGCATAGCTCATAGAAAAGAAAAATGTTGCTTATCATAGATATTATGAAATGGAAAAGATACTAGAATAAAACAGCCCACCTGCATATTTTTTTCAATAGGGTAAGGGTGATAAGCTAATACATTAGGGTGATAAGCTAAAACAATGTTTTATGGGGCTTAAGATACATTCCTGAAAATTAATAAATGTCATGGGTAAGATATGCAAGTAAAAATCATTTATTAAAACTTATAGAAGTATTGTTTAGATAAAGAGAGATTGATTTGGTGAAAGAAGAGTATTTATTGCTTAAAAGTGTGGAGTCTGAAACTTTCTGATGAGAATGTGCAGTGTTAGATGTGTGCAAGTATCAGTCTAAGTGAATCAGTATGCAGGAGCAGGATGTATATAGAAATTGTAATCATAACCACGTTACCTCAGGAGAAATTGTTCGATTTAATTTTTACCAAGGTTTATATATTTATGTTATGAGGAATTAATATTAAAGCCAGAATATTTGGTGGTGAGCACATTTGGTACATAAAAGAAAAGATCTGCTGTAAGGAGTGATGCTGGGATTTGGCCAAGGAGGAGAAAGAGCGGCCTCCCCAGTGATGGTGCCAGGAGATGTCCAATGGGGTGGGTAGTGTCCCAGTGATGGTGCCAGGAGATGTCCAATGGGGTGGGTAGTGTCCCAGTGATGGTGCCAGGAGATGTCCAATGGGGTGGGTAGTGTCCCAGTGATGGTGCCAGGAGATGTCCAATGGGGTGGGTAGTGTCCCAGTGATGGTGCCAGGAGATGTCAATGGGGTGGGTAGTGTCCCAGTGATGGTGCCAGGAGATGTCCAATGGGGTGGGTAGTGTCCCAGTGATGGTGCCAGGAGATGTCCAATGGGGTGGGTAGTGTCCCAGTGATGGTGCCAGGAGATGTCCAATGGGGTGGGTAGTGTCCCAGTGATGGTGCCAGGAGATGTCCAATGGGGTGGGTAGTGTCCCAGTGATGGTGCCAGGAGATGTCCAATGGGGTGGGTAGTGTCCCAGTGATGGTGCCAGGAGATGTCCAATGGGGTGGGTAGTGTCCCAGTGATGGTGCCAGGAGATGTCCAATGGGGTGGGTAGTGTCCCAGTGATGGTGCCAGGAGATGTCCAATGGGGTGGGTAGTGTCCCAGTGATGGTGCCAGGAGATGTCCAATGGGGTGGGTAGTGTTTTAGGTAATGCATGGCGTTTAAGTTTGAGATGTGTGTTATTTGCAATCCAGATCTTTGTTGTTGTTCCCTCACAGATACAAAAAAATTATAGCAGGGAAGCCGGGCTGTAGCCCCTTGTCCCCCCAATGCCTGGGCACCGGAAGGAGTTTTAGGTTGGTGGGGCAAGAAGATGGGGGGTTTGGGAAAAACTATGATCCGCCAAATTAGTGGTGGGGCATATTCCCCACCTGTCTCACCCCTTCCAGGGCCCTTGCATTCACATCACTCATCTTCAACTTGAAGAGTTGGAGTAATTGATGACATCAATTGTGGTTTCATTGGTAAATTACCACATTGGAAGGTTTCATTCAACTGAATCAGTAGTCCAGTAACATTTGATGAAAGCAATTATGATAACGGGATAGATTTCACCAAGACTGTCCTTGATTAGTTTCGCTATTCAAAGAGACAACCTAGTGAAAATACTAAATTCAATGTATTAAGCGCCACGGGCTTACAAAAATACAATTGCACCACATTTTACGCCCGAAGTTTCTTCTCAGTAAGTGCCCATGCATTTGGTGTGCTATTCAAACTGTATTGTGTGAAATGGTTAATATATACTTGCCCCACAGTAACACCAGAAAAACATTGTGAGATGCAAAAAAGGAAATAATGTAATAAAACATATTTTAAATGTTCAAATTAATCAAATAAATTGTGTTAAGAGTCAAAAAATGTTGGGTGGGCGCTTATTAGAGCAGGGGTGCTGAATACGTTATGCTGACTGGACAAGGGTACTGAATACGGTATGCTGACTGGACAAGAGTGCTGAATACGGTATGCTGACTGGACAAGGGTGCTGAATACGGTATGCTGACTGGACAAGGGTGCTGAATACGGTATGCTGACTGGACAAGGGTACTGAATACGGTATGCTGACTGGACAAGGGTACTGAATACGGTATGCTGATTGGACAATGGTGCTGAATACGGTATGCTGATTGGACAAGATTCATTTTCTGGAGACAAGAATTTTAAGGATCTATGGACAGACGGACACAAACCTTAATTGCTTTAAAATCTAGTAAAATGACCTTTGATGACTGGAGATAATTATCATGTAAACCATGTGTACTGAGAATGGTAATATTACATTGTAAATTGGTATTTGGTGTTGCTGCCATCCATTCAGAAAACCAAACTGATTGGGAAAGAGTTTTGTATATTGTGAAAGATTTGTAAATAAACTAAAGATGAAAGGTGTTTGCACTCGGTGTGTTTGTCTGCGTCAAAAAAAATTTATATAGCAATTATGGTACTATTAAATATATATGCACATCATTCCTGGTAAATAAGGTGGTCACAGTAAGAGAAACTTTGAAAAACTAGAATTTTCTGAAGGTGGGGGAGGGGGATTGGATTGTTTGGGGGGACTTTGAAAAGCTAGGTAGAATTTTCTGTGGGTTGAACAAGGAGAGTCATGTCTACAGGATGCATTTCTACTCTTTAAAGGTTGTGTTATTGTTGTCTCTTTGCCTTCAAATACTTTAGTTGTAGTTTGCATGTTTACAGTACGTAATACCTGTAAGCTAGAGAGGGAGGGGTCTGCCGGACCCTTCTTGGGGGATTGACCCCTTTCATAGATGACTCACTTCACATGCCTCCTAAATGGCTGGCCTACACCTATTTGCAGCAACTGCACAGCGTAGCTCACTGTCAACACATCCTTACAATTTCCCCCTCGACACACTTCCTAGGACTCTTCTCATCTCCTCTCAGGGAAGTATTAGGCTTTATCTCACCCCCTTCCCAGAGCCACAGTATGCTTTATATCATCCCATTCCAGGGCCATATTAAGCTTTATCTCACCCCCTTCCATGGCCGCAATAGGCTTTATCTCACCCCCTTCCATGGCCGCAATAGGCTTTATCTCACCCCCTTCCCCAGGGCCATAGTATCTTACCCCTTCAAGGGCTGTATTATGGTTTATCTCACCTTCTAGGGCAGTATTATGCTTTATCTCACCCCTTCCAGGACCTATTATGCTATTATCTCACCCCCTTCCAGAGCTGTATTATGCTTTATCTCGCCCCCTTCTGTAGCCGTATTATGCTTTGTTATCTCACCCCATTCCAGAGCCATTTCATGTTTTGTTATCTCACCCCCTTCCAGAGCTGTATTATGCTTTATCTCACTCCCTTCCAGAGCTGTATTATGCTTTATCTCACCACCTTCCAGAGCTGTATTATGCTTTGTTATCTCACCCACTCCTTCCAGGGCCATACTAAAGGATTAGTTTAGGTGTCATGAAAGTCCAGCTTACATGAAAGATGAATTTAAAAGAAGCAAAATGGCACAGAAAGCATTCAAAAATATTATTCGATGAAGGAGATATTTAAGTTTAAAATTTGGTATCATGTGTAGAAAAGACTGAAATCAGACTAATTGTTACATCACAGCCTCAGATTCATCAGCCTTTATGTATTTGATCCTATTTTTTCATGCGCTTTTGGGGCTTAAAACCCACAGGATATGTCATAAAAGTAGTAAAACAGAATCTAGTAAAGGTAATTATATACTACTTGACGAAAATTAGAGAAAAGATAATTAAAACAGTAATAAAATGTAAATACATTTTCTATCAAATACAATTTAAGAATGTGAGGATGATGACACCAACTTTTTGTAGTCAACTGACTACACCAGTCATTTCTACATTACATTAAAAGATGTCCCCAATGGAATAAAATTTTGAAGTGCTTTTTTCACTATCTTGTTTCTTGTAAAGTCCTCTTTCATATAAGATAAACTTGCTTGACCCTGAACTAATCCTTTAAGCTGTTTTAGGGCCGAGGGCAGAAAATATATACTTTCTGGAGTGAATAGTGTGCGTCTAGAAGTGGGGAAGGGGGTATTTTCTTTCTTCCTGATTGGGAGGTAACATTGGGAAATCATTAACTTAAAACTATTGAAAATTGTGGAAAAATTTGGCAACAATTCCTGAAAATTAAGGATAGGTTTCCCAGATATAAAGAAATTTCACAAAAATTGAAAAAAAATTCATAAACATTGAAGAAAATTTCCTGAATATTGAAGAAAGTTTCCTGAAAATGAAGAAAATTTTCTGAAAAATAAAGATTTTGTGATTAGCAGCAACAAGAGGTGACTACAGGCATGCATCCATCAATTTCTCCTGAATAATAACATTGATATGTGATATAATACCAGCTGAAGTGATCAACTGAAAGATTTCTCAAAATAGCAAAAACAATTGGGGATCAACATTTGGGTTTTTGGTTGACTTTCTATACCTGCAATTTTCGTGCAAATTTGAGCAAGACACAACTCTATTTCAGTTATGTAAATACCGTGGGTGTGGGTGTCACCCCCCCCCCCCCTTCCCTAAATTTAAGGCTCCTTGGTAAATCTGCTATCAGGTCGGTGAAAATATCAATTTTGTTATTAACTTCTTTTCTTTCCAAATGGGATGCTAATTCGAGGCCACGGGTAAATCTTATACTTCACAGAATTCCCCCTTCCCCCACCCAGTCAAAATGGTCCACTAACACCATTGCTCACTGAAGCCTACTCCGCTATAAAATGTGTAACAGCATTGCTGGGGAGTTAACCTGTATCCCATCCAGAGGGAGTTGTGTGCTCTCATCTGCTAGCGTCATAAAACTGGGGATAAGCACCAACCCTATGGGCCTAATGGCTCAGATGGATTTAACTTCACTTTTTGATAAAAAGATTTGGTAGGGCGGGTCACGTTTGGATCTGGGGCTATAGTTGACTTTCTAAACCTCATGGGTCTGGGGCTATGGTTGACTTTCTAAACCTCATGCTCATTTACAGTAAAATTAAAAATACAAATGGAATTTCCGTTAGATAGCATGGACATGACTGATGTCGAAACTTAAAAAGTATGAACTATTTTATCAGCTAGTATACTGTAGTATGAAATGTTATCTCCGACAGAGATACTTTCCCTCTTAGATCTGTATTGGCAGAGAGCCCTAATATTAGGCTCCCATATGACTTGAAACCGGGAAAGGTAATTTGGTAGACACTGAGGATATTCAGGGATAGTTTCGTGTAATTGAAAAAGCAAATCTTAACAGGTGCTATGAATTTCAGTGCAGAGGGCAAGGTTTCCTTGAAAATTCTGCCCGACCGGCAGAACTTCGCCTTTCAAAACGGTTCGTCAGAAAGAACAATAACTCCTGATCTTGAAGGTATTCCCCCTTCATATGTAGACTGTATCTTGAAAAATTATGGATAATGCCGTGATCTTTTTTTTACTACTCTTGAGACTAAAAGAGGTCATAGCTTCAAAATATGTACCTAGAAGAAAATGTCTTGGATCCCTTTAATGTATTTTGTGCAGCGCCTACGACGCCTTTTTCTTGTTTGAAACTATAAGCTCAACAAGCATTTTGTTAAATTAATGTTTTTGTGTACAAATTCTTTGATCTCTTAGAAAATGTCTGTTGCTTTGAGCAGATATTTTCATTTTACTCAAAATTGTGAAATAGAGGTCTGACTTAATTTTCTTTTAAGGGCTACAGAAAGGGAGAGGTGGAAAAGGAGAGGTGGAAGTGGAGGGGGACGGGATAACGTAATTGACCCATCTACGTTATTGTGTGAAGTAAATAATACAGCTAAATTATACGTTTATTGGATATACATATATAAATATATATGTAATATATATATATATATATATATATATATATTGTGACGCCCGCATTTTGTCACAAGGTTTTACCCCGTAGTAGTTCGATTGTGATCGAGCTTTTGTTGTGTGTATGTCCACACATTTTGTCAGGATTATAACCCCGAGTGTAGGTTGACCTCCTTTGGCATTCTTAGGCAGTTCAATAAGTTTTTAACCAATGGGTCGCATGCTTTACCGGCACATATCTATTTACGCAGGAAGCTAGGTTTGTTATTGTGTACATCATGCTAATCTCTCTTTTGTTTCTTTTATTACAGGGTTTGTTGCTGCTTGTGCCCTGTGTTATCCGTCATACCTAACATACTTTGGATGTTTGTTAGAGTTTTCTTGTAGAGCAATTTAAGTTGGTTAAGACACTCATTATTCTGGTTTCGTGTGGTTTAGGTTTCGTTAAGTAAGTGGTGAATATATTCACTACTTATCATGTATTTTATAGGAGTTTGATAGCTAAAGGAAGTGATTTACCAGCGAGGAAAGGTATTATGTTGTCAGCCGGTACAGGTCTGTAGTATATTTATTTCTATGTGTTACTGTTAGTGAGTCCGGAGGCGAGCACCAATTTACAGGGCGCATTTAAAGTGGTATGTTCCCTAAAATTTCTTGTAATTGACCCTTGTTTTTACGGACTGTTTGTGGGGTTTGTTTATATTAGTAAGGGGTTGGAAGAGCGACTTTTCATGGCTCTTCGGGGGGTTTGGGGTGTAGTTTGTCAGTATTTGAAAAAGGGTGGGGTCATGATATAGGTTAGACTGTTGAGCGGTCATTTATTAAGCGCCCTGGGGGTGGTGCTCGGTTCCGTTAACGCCGGCTGTACCTCACTCGCTTGGTATGTATTTAGTTCTGTTATATTTAGTTAAGTTAATTTATAAACGTGTTGGGTGCTAAATATTGTTTTACGAGTGATGCTTCCTCGTACTGTTGACACCGTTTCGTTTGTTTGCGTACCATTTCCAAGTACGCACACGCGCATCATATATGCGCGGCCGTTTAAACCTGGTAGTGAATCTGGGTTATATTCAATTGTTCATTATTTAAGTTAAAGTAATTTAAGTTTAAGTTTGTAAGTCCATGCAAGATGTGTACCATGTTAGTACTAGTTATGTTTATTCTAAGAGAATAATCAGTTTATTCAGTTATGAAAGATTATATATAGACATAGATTTTGTCAACTGTTTAATACTGCCTTCATTTTATTCAGTAATTCTAAGTGTGTCGTCTTATTTAGTTTAGGGGCTGTCGCCTAGGTCCCTTGGGTTAGTGGACCCCTGCCCCCAGGGAATTTTACCTTGTTATCTTGGTTTTCAGCCGAGTTTGAATATCTAGTACTTATATTTCGGAGCTTATTTCTTAGGCTCTGCTCTGATATCGAGTGGCCTCCAGCTGCTCGATTACTCATGCCACCGCTCGGTCGTGAGAGTCGTTGGTTCTTCGCCCTGGGGCGTTACAGTTTGGTGTCAGAGGTGGGATACATTTTTAGGTAGTATGACATGAGACGATTACGTTTTGGGATAACATTGTATAGTATATAGTCTTACAGTTTAAGGTTATCTGGTATGCGGAGGATGGCAGCACAGCGGCACAGCACAGCAGACCCTGTGGGGAGGATGGCATCACATACTTATGGGGAAATGAGTTCTATGGAGAGATTGGCCAGGGAAATTCAAGCGCTAGAAAGAGAAACTGAGGTAAGCCGTGCAACTGTTGAGATGATAGGTGATCAGTATTTTAGCACCCCTCGTGCCCAGGAAAGTCCAGCACCAGTATTAGATAATGGTGGTGCTTCTAGACCCATTATAATGCCAGATTGTTATGATGGACATACTAAATGGGATGATTATCTTGCCTATTTCACCACTTGTGCAGAAATTAATGGTTGGAATAACATGAGGAGGGCTCAGTTCTTGGCAACTAGGTTGAGAGGGCAGGCTCAAGAGGTGTATATGGGAGTGCCGGTAGATGATAGACTTAATTTCATTACAGTTGTGGGTGCTCTCTCACGTTTCTTTAAACCAGAGGCCCTGGTCAGTAGTAAGAGAGCTAGATTAAGGTCCAGGGTGCGTGTTGAGGGTGAAGGTCTATTCTCAATGTGTTCATCTATAAGGAGGGATGTAGTGGATGCCTATCCTACAGTATGTACCCAGGCTCAGGACGAGTTAGCTTTAGATTTTTTCATAGGGGCCATCAAGGATAGAGATATTAGAGTTGCCATAAGGAGGGGTAGACCAAAAAGTTTAAATGAGGCCCTGGCATTGGCTATAGAAATAGAGGCCATTGATCAAGCGGAGGGGATTGTGAAATCCCGTCGGCTGGCCTGTGCTGTTACATCACGGGATGATATAGTTGAGGATCTAATCCATAGGTTACAAAGGCTAGAAACTCAATTAGGAAAGGTCATGGAAGAGAATGTTAAATCAATGCAGGCTTTGCAACAGATGCAAAGACCATTTGAAGCTCAGTCAATTAATCCAAGTAGGCCGGCTTCCCGACAGTGTTGGCATTGTCAGCAGTGGGGACATATTAGTCGTTTCTGTCCGGCTAGAGTTAATGGTCAGGGGATGGGAAACTAAGTTCGGTTGAGCATGCGGGCGCCCTCGACCGAATATGAAAGAGCCCTTCCTATCAGTACAGAGCTGGATGAAGTGACTTTTAAACAGTCTGGAGCTAAGTATGTAGATGTTCAGATTCGAACACAATAATTACTTTTTAGTAGATACTGGTGCCAGTACCACTATGGTTAGTGCCCATGTTTGGAGGCAACTTAGTAATCCTATACCGACGTTGTCGAGGGCTGACACCACTTTGGCAGGTGTAGATGGTAGGCCTCTCAAGTCAAAGGTAAATGCGATTTGATTTTTAAGTTGCAGGCTTTCGAAGTTCCGGTACAGGTTGTAGTAGCAAAATATTTCGATTTCTGGTATTTTAGGTGCGATTTTCTTCAAAAGTATGAATGTGCTATCCATTTGGGAAGCAAGCCATTTATGTGCATTGGTAGAATACAGCAGGTCGTGCCACTTAAGGAGATTACTTCAGATCAGTCATATAAGGTAGCTTTAGCACAAAAACGTTAGAATCCCTGGGAGTCCAGAGATTATTGTTGAAGGTCATATAGAATTCAAGTATGGGGGAGTTCTTCTCATCTGAGGGTGGGACTGGTCTTTTGGAAGCCGAGTCTAGTGTAACCGAGCATCGACAGGTAGTAATAGGTCGGCTTTAGTGGACACAACTAGGGGCACAGTTCCAATTCGACTTTTCAATCCAACGGCCGCCCCACTGACTTTATACAAAGGTACTCATGTGGGTGTAGTATCTCCTATTTGTGGTATAGTTGATGCAAATACTTCTGGCGTAGGGTGTAGTGAGTTAGATTTACCTCCTGATTTGGAAAAGTTACTAGATGAGAGTAGAGGTCATGTTTCTGATAGTGAATTGATCTTATTGCGTAAATTTTTGCAGGAGAATAGGGATATTTTTGCTTGTAGTGGTGATCCTTTGGGTAGTACTGGGGTGGTGAAGCATACTATTGATACTGGTGATGCTCGCCCCATACGACAGAATCCATGTAGGCTTCCTTTTCACAGTAAATTAGAGACTCAAAAAGAATTGGAAAACATGTTGAAACAAGGCGTAGTTTCTCCTTCAGATAGTGCGTGGGTTTCTCCTGTAGTTTTGGTTAAGAAGGACGGTACTTTACGGTTTTGTATAGATTATCGGAAGATGAACAATGTCACTAGGAAAGATGCTTTTCCACTTCCTAGGATCGATGACAGTCTAGATGCTTTGTCGGGCTCCAAGTGGTTCTCGACATTAGATTTAAAGAGTGGGTATTGGCAGGTGGAGATGGATCCTAAGGATAAGGGTAAAACAGCGTTTTCCATGGGTAGTGGTCTTTATGAATTAAATGTAATGCCGTTTGGCTTATGCAGCGCCCCCGCCACGTTTCAAAGGCTCATGGAGCAGGTACTCAGAGGTCTTCATTGGGAAATATGCTTGATCTATATTGACGATATTATAATCTATGCAAATAACTTTGAGGAACACATTAAGCGACTAAGAGAGGTGTTCGGTAGACTGCGTAATGCAGGGTTGAAACTCAAACCTTCTAAGTGTGAGCTTTGCAAAGCAGAGGTCAAGTATCTAGGCCATATTGTTACTGAGCAGGGTATTCTGCACAGACCCGACAAGATTAAAGCAGTTTCTGATTGGGCTCGCCTACCAACCTTAAACAATTACGAGGTTTCTTAGGGCTTTGTTCATATTACCGTAAATTTATTCACCATTTTGGAGATTGCTAGCCCTCTCACGCTTTAACAAAAAAATGAGTTTCATATGGAGTTCTAAATGTGAGGGAGAGTTTTCCAGATTTAAAGTCTAAGCTGGTCACAGCCCGACCTTAGCGTGCCCTAATTTTGACCAAATTTTCATTCTTGATACTGATGCACGAGTGATAAAGCAATTGGGCGCAGTGTTGTCACAGGTACATGAGGTTATGAACACCCAGTGGCTTTTGCAAGCGCACCCTTAGTTGTAGTGAGCGGAAATATTCCGTGACCCGAAGGGAATTATTAGCAGTTGTTACATTTATCAAACATTTTCGACCCTATTTATATGGGAAGAAGTTTTTATTGCGCACTGATCATGGTTCTCTCCGGTGGCTGTATAACTTTAAATCACCTGAGGGTCAAGTAGCTCGGTGGTTAGAGATTTTGGGAACTTATGACTTTGACATAGAGACTAGGCCAGGCAGGGCACATGATAGTGCTGATGCTTTGTCCAGGGGGGAGTGCAGAGTCATTAGTCCACAGGGCACTAGTGCCCAGCCATATAGTTTGGTTGGGACTGTTAGCAGCTGGGTAGGGAGTTACTCTAATGATCAGCTCAGGGAGCACCAATTGCAGGACAAGCATATTGGTGTGGTTCTGAAATGGATGGAGGAAGGAACTCGACCCCCTTGGGAGAAGGTTAGTGGTCTTGGTAGAGTAGTGAAGGCTTATTGGGCCCAGTGGGATTTGTTAGTTATTCATTAGGGTGTACTGTTTAGGCGTTGGTTGTCTGATAGTGGCTCCCAAGACAGAGACTTAATGGTGGTGCCTCAAATACTGAGGAAAGATATTCTGTCTGAGCTTCACAATTCTCCTACTGCAGGGCATTTGGGTCAAAAGAAGACACTGGGCAAGTTACTAAGCCGGTATTATTGGTTTGGTATGAAGAGAAGTAGAGAGTTGGTGTCGTAAATGTGAATTGTGCGCTCGGCGCAAGGCACCCAGTCCTCATGCCAGAGCGCAAATGAAGGTTGTTAAGATTGGGGAACCCATGCAGCGAGTTGCCATGGATATCCTAGGCCCTTTGCCAGAAACTTACAATGGGAATAAATATATTGTGGTAATAGCTGATTATTTTACCCGATGGACTGAAGCCTATCAATACCCAATCAAGAGGCTCAGACAGTAGCTTCTGTGTTTTTAGATTTTGTTGGCCGCTTGGCCCACAGACCTTACATACTGATCAGGGTTCCAATTTCGAATCGGCATTGTTTAGGAGCTTTGTAATTTATTAGGTATTGAGAAAACTCGTACCACTGCATACAGACCCCAGTCAGATGGTCTTGTAGAGAGGTTTAACTGCACATTAGAACAGATGCTTTCTGTGTATGTTCATGAAAATCAGAAAGATTGGGATTTACATGTTCCTCTTGTATTAATGGCTTTTCGTTCCAGTCCACAGGAAACCACTGGGTACTCTCCGAATCTACTCATGCTGGGACGTGAAACAACTCTTCCAGTAGAACTGATGATTGGTCCTCCTTCTCAGAGAGACGGCCACTCGACATCTGAGTACGTTGCCAAGTTTGCTGATCGCTGTGAAAAGGCCTACAGTGTAGCGGCGTGACAAAGCACAGCATGGTCAGAATCGCCAAAACGGCACTATGACGCTTTCGTATCTTTAAAGTCGCTTCCCGATGCAGCTGGTGATAAGGTATGGCAAAGAAACTTTTCGAAAAAGAAAGGTTTGTCACCAAACTACAGTTAAAGTGGAATGGACCCTTTGTGTAGTCAAAAACTGTCAGATTGCCTATACCGCATCAGACCAAAAACTCACAAAAACTCAAAGTCGTACATATCGACAGGCTCAAGAAATATGAGTCTCCAGATGAAGTGATAGAGGGACAGAATGTTGATGAAAGTAGTAATACAGGAGAGCGGACGCCTGTTCTGATAATGGAAATGACCACAATATTTTGGATAGGCAAGATCCTATAGATGGAGATGAGATGAGCGATGAGGTAGTCGATGATGATGAGGGGCACCGTCCAGAACCTTCGCTCGAGGCGGGCGACCCCTGCTTGGATGCAGGATTATGAACAGTATTAGTTAGGCTGGTCAGCTAGCTAGTGCGATATGTATGAAATGGACAGTTTATATGTGGAAAGAACTCTTATGTTAGTTGAAAGAGGACAGTTTTTATGAATTGATAAAAGTGATGTAGATGTGAACTTTCGTTGTTTTACTGGAATGTGAACAGTTATACGATGTGTATCCGGTTGGAGAGTACCCTTTATAGGATGTGGTTATTGACTGAACTCTTGTTATGTATTAGGTGGCGCTTCGGCTTACCCGGGAACTTAAAGTTGTCTCCTTGGTGTTGGTATATGTGTGGTTTCATTAACTTTGAGGAACATGTGTTATGTGCAACATGCGTCTAGTTAGTTATGTAGAACATGTGCTTAGGTAGTTACATAGGGCAGTGTTTGTTAACTGGACGTCGGGGACGCGTCCTTTGGGAAAGATGGGAGCAGTGTGACGCCCGCATTTTGTCACAAGGTTTTACCCCGTAGTAGTTCGATTGTGATCGAGCTTTTGTTGTGTGTATGGTCCACACATTTTGTCAGGATTATAACCCCGAGTGTAGGTTGACCTCCTTTGGCATTCTTAGGCAGTTCAATAAGTTTTTAACCAATGGGTCGCATGCTTTACCGGCACATATCTATTTACGCAGGAAGCTAGGTTTGTTTTTGTGTACATCATGCTAATCTCTCTTTTGTTTCTTTTATTACAGGGTTTGTTGCTGCTTGTGCCCTGTGTTATCCATCATACCTAGCATACTTTGGATGTTTGTTAGAGTTTTCTTGTAGAGCAATTTAAGTTGGTTAAGACACTCATTATTCTGGTTTCGTGTGGTTTAGGTTTCATATAAGTGGTGAATATATTCACTACTTATCATGTATTTTATAGGAGTTTGATAGCTTAAGGAAGTGATTTACCAGCGAGGAAAGGTATTATGTTGTCAGCCGGTACAGGTCTGTAGTATATTTATTTCTATGTGTTAGTGAGTCCGGAGGCGAGCACCAATTTACAGGGCGCATTTAAAGTGGTATGTTCCCTAAAATTTCTTGTAATTGACCCTTGTTTTTACGGACTGTTTGTGGGGTTTGTTTATATTAGTAAGGGGTTGTTTGGAAGAGCGACTTTTCATGGCTCTTCGGGGGGTTGGGGTGTAGTTTGTCAGTATTTGAAAAAGGGTGGGGTCATGATATAGGTTAGACTGTTGTGCGGTCATTTATTAAGCGCCCTGGGGGTGGTGCTCGGTTCTGTTAACGCCGGCTGTACCTCACTTTCGCTTGGTATGTATTTAGTTCTGTTATATCTAGTTAAGTTAATTTATAAACGTGTTGGGTGCTAAATATTGTTTTACGAGTGATGCTTCCTCACTGTTGACACCGTTTACGTTTGTTTGCGTACCATTTCCACGCAATGCCACCAGCATCATATATGCGCGGCCGTTTAAAACCTGGTAGTGAATCTGGGTTATATTCAATTGTTCATTATTTAAGTTAAAGTAATTTAAGTTTAAGTTTGTAAGTCCATGCAAGATGTGTACTATGTTAGTAGTTATGTTTATTCTAAGAGAATAATCAGTTTATTCAGTTATGAAAGATTATATATAGACATGGATTTTGTCAAGTGTTTAATACTGCCTTCATTTTATTCAGTAATTCTAAGTGTGTCGTCTTATTTAGTTTAGGGGCTGTCGCCTAGGTCCCTTGGGTTAGTGGACCCCTGCCCCCAGGGAATTTTACCTTGTTATCTTGGTTTTCAGCTGAGTTTGAATATCTAGTACTTATATTTCGAAGCTCATTTCTTAGGCTCTGCTCTGATATCGAGTGGCCTCCAGCTGCTCGATTACTCATGCCACCGCTCGGTCGTGAGAGTCGTTGGTTCTTCGCCCTGGGGCGTTACAATATATACAGCTAAATCATATGTTTATTGGATATATATATATATATATCTATATATATATATCTATATATATATATATATCTATATATATCTATTGATGTATATAAAGTAGCCTATTGATGTAAATAAAGTAGCCTATTGATGTATTTGTTAGGTTTTTATTTACAATAAATTGTCAATTATTTTTCCAAGAATGGTTTCTAGTGCCATGCCATGCCATGGTACGATAGATGTAAAGTTTATTAACATATCTTATTTGATTATCTTTTTTTCTTTATTGTTAGGAATTTCTTGGAAGTTTGACAAATGACACTTTGCTTGAAAATTATTTGCTTTCATAAAAAATTGTCATTCTAAAAATCTTTGCAGACGAATGAAAATTGTGTGGATTTTGATCAAAGCAGAAGCTTTAATGGGAACATCAACAAGGTTATTGCATAGTTACTCTATTGACATGAATGTCCAAAGTTTGGTGCATGCCGGTTCATGTATTTGGTTATTGCATAGTTACTCTATTGACATGAATGTCCAAAGTTTGGTGCATGCCGGCTCATGTATTTGGTTATTGCATAGTTACTCTATTGACATGAATGTCTAAAGTTTGGTATTTGGTTATTGCATAGTTAGTCTATTGACATGAATGTCCAAAGTTTGGTGCATGCCTGTTCATGTATTTGGTTATTGCATAGTTACTCTATTGACATAAATGTCCAAAGTTTGGTGCATGCCTGTTCATGTATTTGGTTATTGCATAGTTACTCTATTGACATAAATGTCCAAAGTTTGGTGCATGCCTGTTCATGTATTTGGTTATTGTATATAGTTACTCTATTGATGTCCAAAGTTTGGTGCCTGCCTGTTCATGTATTTGGTTTTTGCATAGTTAATCTATTGACATAAATGTCCAAAGTTTGGTGCATGCCTGTTCATGTATTTGGTTATTGTATATAGTTACTCTATTGACATTATATCTAAAGTTTGGTGCATGCCTCTTCATGTATTTAAAGAATATTTAGCTCTTTGTTGTATGAACTATGTGTACGAGAGCGACGTGACAACTGCTCCTATTCTCCTAAACTATTTTCGCTCCAATTTCTCTCCAATTTGCACCTTTTTGTTTTATAACTTCATTTTCGGTTTTTCTTTTCGGTGGATGGGCTTTTATCCTCGGTGAGATCGTTTCTTTTCTTTTTTTTTCTATTATATTTTCCCTCGTTCTGTCCCGACTTTTCACGCCCTTCGTTACTAATACAGCGGTCCCCATATAGTGGTTCCGCGATTTTTTCTAGCTGCCTCTGGTCTCTCGGCCCTTGGTTTTTCTTTCATAATGACAAAGCGCCTATGCAGTGACCTTGACCCCCCCTCCTCCCCGTGACCCACCTGCTACCATCATTGACCATTCTGCAACCCCAATCCCAAAAATCCTTATAATCCATGCCACCAACAAGCAGGAAAGCTTTAAAAAGTTTCTCCTTTCCTCATCCATAAAGCCCTCTTTGGCCTTGTCGGTACCCTCCCCAAAGTCTCTACCCTTAGATCCAGTGATCTCCTGGTGCACTGCACCAGGGACACACAAGCCACCACCCTCCTTTCCACCAAAACCCTATCCAACTCTGGTATCGACATCACAGTCACCCCCATCGCTCCCTAAACTCCAGCAAAGGCGCATACGCACCGCGATCTTGGCGTACATGACCGATGACGACCTCCAAGAAGAACTAGCTAACCAACATGTAACCGAAGCCCGCTGTCTCGTTCTAAAGAGAGACGGAGCCGAAACTCCCACCAACACCATATTTCTCACTTTCGCAACTCCAACTCTCCCACATCATTGCCGGCTACCTGAGAATCCAGGTCGCCCCTTATATTCCTAACCCTTTACGTTGCTACAATTGTCAGAGGTATGGCCACGGAAGAACTCCTGCCACAGCCAAGCGCGCTGTGGTAACTGGCGGAGCCCCGACCATGACAACACCTCCTGCACCAACCCCACTCTGCACAAATTGTGACGGTAAACACCCAGCAAACCATCCCTCCTTCTCGAAAGACTGTCCCACCTGGCTTCAGGAAAAACAAATAACAAAACTTAAAACCCTTAACCCCAACATAACCTACCCTGAGGCCAGGAAACAATTCCTCGCTTCCCTTAACTCCAAGCCTTCCTACTCAAACGTAGTCTCCTCTAACTCTAATTCCGCCCCAAACACAACTAACACAACAAAACTAACTCCCATGCCCAAACCGACCTCACCTGGCTCTTCTTACCTAGTCCTAAGCCCATCACCATTTCCAACAACCCAATCACACCCAATACCCACACCACCTCCACCACCACTTCTCTCCTCAACCCCCTTCCTACTCTAAAGCCCCTACCGCCCCTACACCAACTCCACTAATACCTTCATACATCAAGCTAAAACCAGCCAAGCAAACAACCAACAAATCAACCAGCAAACAACCAACCAAAAACAACCTATCAACAAACAACCTATCAACAAACAAACAACCAATCAACAAACAACCCACCTCCCAAACCCACACTGAAGAGAGTATGGATTGTTCGACATCGAACACATCGATCATACTTCTCGTCAATTTTCAAAAACAATCGCTCCCAAAGAAACAAATCCAAAGAAAAAACAAGCGAACTCAGACCCAGCAGATCTTCCTCCAGATAACCCCCCGCCTCCTTTATGGCATACACCACAATCAATTACAATAACACCCACAACATCATACAATGGAACATTAGGAGCCTTAAGGCCAATTCTGAAGAAATCGACCTTCTGGCCTCCACCTTCAACCCGGTCGTCTTCTGCCTACAAGAAACTTTCTTGAAAACCACGGACCATTACTCCCTTAACAACTTTGCTTGCTATCACAAACATCAAGTGGATGCTGACAGGGCCTGTGGTGGCGTCTCCATTCTCGTTAGACACGATATCCCACACAGCCCTGTTCGTGTGCACACCGACCTTCAGGCCATCTGTATTTCTATCTCCTCCACAAAACTTTCACTCTCTGCAATATCTATCTCCCTCCCAACACCAACATTCGACCAACCAGCCTTAACAACCTCATCTCTCAGCTTCCCACCCCTTCATCCTTCTTGGTGACTTCAACGCTCACAACCCTCTGTGGGGCTCTAATACCACCACCCCTAGAGGCAAGTTCATCAAAACGCTCTCCGTCAGCACAGCCTGTCCTTACTGAACACTAACTCCCGACCTACCTTCATCCTGCCACAGGCTCTCTCACCTGTATTGACCTGTCTATCTGTTCCCCTAACCTCCCCCTGACTTTAGTTGGAGAGTCACTGCTGACCTCTGTGGTAGTGATCATTACCCTCTTCTTATACACTCCAATCTTCAAATCCCCACTGAGCACACCCCAACTGGAACCTCGACAAGGCTGACTGGTCCCTTTTGAAACCATCTGTGACTCACACCTCTCCCCCATCTTCTCGAGGATGAGGATCCCATGTCTAACTTCAGTAATATCCTTATCAACATCGCCACCTGCTCAATTCCCAAAACCTCCAAACCCCAAATCATCCCCCCAACCCCTGGTTCTCAGATGACTGCAAAACCGCCATCAAGAACAGGAAAAGAGCCCTCGGGAACTTTAAAACTAACCCGACCACCCATAACCTTAACCTCTTTCGCATCAGCCGTGCAAGGCCAGACGCACTATCAAGGACAGTAAAACCAACACTTGGAACAACTTATCTTTCTCTCACCACCAACACCCCCACTAAGAAGATTTGGAGAATGGTTAACAGCTTCCACGGCAGAGTAGGTAAATCTTCCATCTCCCATCTCTCTTGGAATGGAGACCTTCTCACCAAAAAAGACATCGTTGACCACCTCGCCGCCTCTTTCAGCAACATCTCGGCCTCTACCAACTACTCCAATGCTTTCAAAATCAAAAAAGCTTGCGATGAAGCCCGAGAATCACTTTTCCTCTGACAACTCCGAAAGCTACAACACCCCCTCTCACCCTTTCTGAATTAAACCAAGCCATCAGCGACGCTGGCTGCACCTCCAAGGGCCCAGATAACATCCCCTATCAGTTTCTGAAACACCTCCCCATCAAAGCCACCACTACCCTACTCACCATCTTCAACCACATTTGGTCCTCACACTCCTTTCCCCTATCTGGAGGACGGCTATTGTCATCCCGTCCTTAAACCGGGAAGGATAGCACCGACCCCACCAGCTACCGACCCATCGCCCTTACTTGCTGTCTCTGTAAAATTATGGAAAAGATCATTAATCAGAGACTAAACTGGTTCCTCGAGACCAACAGAATCCTCTCTCCTCACCAAAGCGGCTTCCAAAACGCCGCAATACCCTAGACCAGTTAATTACGCCGACACCGCTATCCGGGAATCCTTTGCAAAAAGGAACACCTCATTGCCATATTTTTGACCTCGAAAGCTTTCGACACTACTTGGAAATACGGCATTACCCGAAACTTCACACCATTGGCCTCAGAGGCCACCTCCCCATCTTTATTCAAAACTTCCTCTCACCCAGGCAGTTCCAAGTTCGTATTGGCCACACCCTCTCCAAGCCGTACCCCCAAGAAGAGGCGTCCCCCAAGGCAGCATCCTCTCCCCACTCTCTTCAACCTGAGCATTAATGACATCGGGAATGACCTTGGCCCCAGCATCAAACGTACCCTCTACGTGGATGACTTCACCATCTTCTACTCCTCCCCTAGCTTTCCTATTGTTGAAAATAGGCTTCAAACCAGCCTCAATCAGCTGCAAGTCTGGAGCAACAATAACGGTTTTAGATTCTCCAAAGACAAGACAGTCTGCATGCACTTTTGTCATTTCAACAACCTCCACCCCAACCCGAACTTTGTGCTCAATGGGAATCGCATCCCTAAAGTTGAAAACACAAAGTTCCTTGGTCTAACTCTAGACCCCAAGCTCACCTACAAGCCACACATCACCAACCTGAAACTAAAATGCAATAGCTCCCTCAACCTCTGACTGCTCTCCAACACTACTTGGGGAGCGAACCGCTATGCTCTCAAAATTTTCAGGCTCACCATTCGTGCTGCTTGACTATGGCAATATTGTTTACTGTGTCGCTCACAACTCATACCTCAACCACATTAACACCATCCAAAATGAAGCCCTCGGGCTTTGTCTAGGAGCCTACAGGACCTCCCCAATCACTAGCCTTCATGTTGAAGCCAACGAACCCCCCTTTCTACTTAGATGTAAAAAGCTTAGCCTCTCCTATGCTTTTAGAGTCCTCACCAATACCCAGAACCCTGTTTACAACCTCATTAGGTACCCCAATTTCTCCTCCCTCTTTGATAGGACTAAAACCCTATCGCCCCCTTCAGCTTACGCATTAAATCAGACCTCTTTCAACTTGGCATCAACCCCGCCACTCGGCACCTATTCCTGGCCCACTTTTCCGCCTTGGGCCACCCCCTTCCTTCTGTCCACCTAGACCTCTCCACTTATAACAAATCTCAAACTCACCCTAATCTCTTCATCAATCTCCACAACCAAATCAAAGACCAACTCTCAAATTACACTCCATCTATACTGATGGCTCCAAGGAAGGCAACAAGACAGCTGCTGCTGCCATCATCCAAGACATCACCCTCAGTAGCAGACTTCCTGACCACTCATCCATCTTTTCAGCCGAGGCTAAGGCCATTCTCCTCGCCCTCAACTTTATTGAGTACTCTCCTCTTAGTCACTTTGCCATTTTCTCTGACTCAAAGGCTGTTCTTACTTCATTACTCAATCTTAAATGGGATAACCTCACCTGCCACCTCCTCCTCCGGAAACTCTTTTCTCCCACCCTCTGCAGGAAAAGTGTTCTTTTCTTCTGGATACCCAGCCATGTTGGCATCCCTGGCAATGACAGGGCTGATACAGCCGCTAAGCTTGCCCTTAATCTCCTCCCTTCCCCTTTTCCCAAAACCCTCTCTGACATCAAACCGCTTATCGCTTCTCTTGTTCGTGACCGCTGGCAAACCTTATGGAACTTCCAAATTGATAACAAACTCCATGTTATCCAGCCCACAATCCCGATCAAATCCACCATCAACAACCTTTCTCGTATCGACAACGCTCATATTACCCGCCTTAGAATTGGTCACACCCACCTCACTCACTCCCACCTCCTTATTGGTTCCCCCAACCCCTCTGTAACAATTGCCACTGCATCCTTACAATCCAACACGTTCTCCTTGCTTGCCCCTGTACAACCTTCCCAGAGCTTCTCTCGCTCCCCACAACTCAATTGCTGAGTTCTTCCAAAAAAATCCTCCAGATAAAATAGTCTCCTTCCTTCAGCATGCATCCCTCTACAACCATATTTAATCCTCCTCTTCCACCCCCTCTCTACTCTGTTTTTAGTTTTACCCATGCACCTCCTCTCTCGATCACAGCTTTCTGGCTTTTGTTCTTGAATTTCTCTCATTCTTCCCCTGGTCTCTTTCCTTACTACCTCTAAAATGATCTGACCTCTCAGGCACAATTTGACCTTCGTTGTCGTGGTGCCGTTAAGACCTCATCAAACAAACTTTGTTGTATACTTGGATTTTTTCACTAGGTAAATTGTATTTATTTTTCTAGAATTTGTTGTGCACTTTCCTGATATATCCAATGGTCTTTAGGTCACAAAATTTCCCTAAAACCAATGAATCTTTCACGTCCTGCTCCAAGTAAAAAAAAAACCACAATTACTTTGAGTCCTATAATAATACCCATGTATTACATAATCTGTATCTATTTTGAGTTTGAACCCTGAAACATTAAATTCAATTCTCCCCTCATCCCCCTTTTTTATAAATAATATAATTTGAAATTTGTGATTTTGTTAATCTTTTTAGATGTATACACAAGTAGTGGCAAGGAAGGACCTTCAATGGTTGTCCTAATGTTAAAAGCCTGTGAACAATTGCCAAATACATCATTTATTAAAAAATTAATCAATTTCCAAATACCAACAGAAGCCTTGAAAAATTCTGCTTAGTTTCTCTGTATGTTACTATATTTATGACCAGCTGTGTCATGTCTGAAAATTACTTTCGTTTTTCAGAAGATATACTTCTGGTCTACTTTGCACTTAAATTCAATATTTGAAAATATATAACACTGATCCTTCTAAACCAATTTCAAAATAGTTTTTGGAAAATGTTGTTATAGGAGAAAAACACTTTCTTTCCAATATAATGTCTATCTATACATCAGATGACTCAAATGGAATAAGGTGGACGTTCATGACAAAGTTAGATGATCTCCACTTTGCAGATGATGTTGCACTACTGTCCACAAGCCAACAACAAATTCAGAACAAGACACAAAGGAGGAGGCGGGTAGAACAGGTCTGAAAATGAATGTGCAGTAGACAGGTGATGAGAATAAATGCAAGAAACCAAGGGGAAATATGCATTAGAAATGAAGAGATAAAAGACGTAGACTGTTTACTTACTTAGGTGCAATGGTGTCCAAAGAAGGAGGTGGAACGAACGATATGAAAAACAGAATCATGAAGGCCAGAGGAGCTTTTATTAGACTACTGTACGTAAGATGTGGAGCTTGAATACAGTAAATAGCGTCTTATTATATGGGTGTGAGACATGAACAAGAAGGAGGTGAAGAAATTTGATGTTTTCCAGAACAAATGCCTCACAAAAATCCTGAAGATACAATGGCTTGATGGGGTGAACACCAAAAAGTTATTACAGCGGGCCAAAGTAAAACCACTGAGTGCAGAAATAAAGAAGAGGAAGTGGAGGTTTATAAGACATGTGCTCAGACAAGAACCTAATAATGACAGCAACATTGCACTGACATGGACACCGGAACACTGAAGGAAGAGAGGATGCCCCAAAACAACATGGCGGCGGACTGTTGTAAAAAAAAAAGAATTGGCGTACGTTGGCAGACCTGGAACGACGCGTGGAACACAGCCAAGGACCGTGACAAATGGAGACGCTCTGTGGAGGCCTTATGAGCCACTTGGCACGAAGAAGATAATGTCTATCCCTGGTAATTGCTTCACTACACCATGTTAGATTCTGTAGGCAAATATAAGCCACTAAAGTGTTAAATTATAGTTTATCCAAACAACCAGTCTTTACAGAAGCAATTATGACTTAAACAATTTTTAATGAAGAATCTTTTTTACGAATCTATTTTGAATGAAATACATGCCTCAAAACATGTTCAATGCATCAATAACAAATGGAACACTTTTTAAATTTCAAACAAAATTATTTAAGAAATGAACCTACAATCATCATGCTTATTTAAACCCACACCTGAAATGTAACCAATGAGAGACCTACAAAGCTGCATTTTGGTAAAAACTTCAGCTGCAGAAGTACACCGTGAAGCTATTCCTGTTGGTTGGTTGCAAGGTTTAACGGTGCCTTAACATTGGAGGTGCAATTGTACCAGAGATTATGAAGATATTTGTCAATTTTCAGTGGTGACATGTTGCCTTGTAGTGTTAATTTACTTATGTAATTCAGCAACTTTTAAAATTAATTTGAATCTTAATTCAAAATGAAATAATTTCATACAAAATGTATTATATTAAAAGGATCTGAAAGTTAAAGTTGAATAAATTATAAATAAAATGGGTAAAACAGTGAATGCCATCTTCACATGCAATTTCTTTAAAGACAAGGAATTCCTATTTACCCTTGATATACTGTTGTGCTTGACCACTCTTTCCAAAAAAGGGGAGGATGGGGGGGGGAGGGGGAACCCTTGAAAGTTTTTTCTTTTTCATTTCAATATTAATCTCTTTAAGGTCTGCTCAAACAAGTAGTGGCTGCAATACTAGACTTCCTGAATAGTAGGTGACCATGGCCCATTTCCCTGCACTCATGGACAATGGGGAAGACCCCCAAATATCCCGGTTTCAAGAGGAAAATTGCACAGGTAAATTAAGATTCCATTAAGCATTGCTGCTTTTTGGGAAATTTTCAATTTCAGGGAAATTTCATCGATTATTAGGAAATGTCTTTCCGGTAAGAGAAACATGAGGCTTGAAACAAAAGTACAACAAAGTTGACTAGGTTATACCTTGGGAAGTTGGGATTTTTTAGGAAGTGTTCATGCGGGATGCAAGGACATACGATTCCAAATTTCATACAATTTTACCATATTTGCTTCAATTTTCCTTCCTTTAAACATTTTTTTCAATTCTATTTTAATAACTCCGAACTGGAAAGGAGGCATGAAACTAGGAAGAATGCATGCAACCAAAAAAGTTAAGTCCTATCAGAGGGGGGTATTTGCACCCCACTTCCTAAACCTCTAACCTTCCCCTCCCCAGACTTCCAGCACTACTGTGGTAGCTGCTCCTTCTGAGCGTAAGGTGACATAATCAGGTAGCTTACCCTGGAAGCAATCTTGGAACATTCACCTGTAAGTTAGAAAAGGTGGTATCCACACCACTGACTCATGACTATACCATTCCAAAGAAAAGGTGGTATCCACACCACTAACTCATGACTATACCATTCCATAGAAAAGGTGGTATACACATCACTGACTCATGACTATACCATTCCATAGAAAAGGTGGTATCCACACCACTGACTCATGACTATACCATTCCATACAAAAGGTGGTATCCACACCACTGACTCGTGACTATACCATTCCAAAGAAAAGGTGGTATTCACACCACTGACTCATGACTATACATACCATTCCATAGAAAAGGTGGTATCCACACCACTGACTCATGACTATACCATTCCATAGAAAAGGTGGTATCCACACCACTGACTCATGACTATACCATTCCATAGAAAAGGTGGTATCCACACCACTGACTCATCACTATACCATTCCAAAGAAAAGGTGGTATCCACACCACTGACTCATATGACTATACCATTCCAAAGAAAAGGTGGTATCCACACCACTGACTCATGACAATACCATTCCATAGAAAAGGTGGTATCCACACCACTGACTCATGACTATACCATTCCAAAGAAAAGGTGGTATCCACACCACTAACTCATGACTATACCATTCCATAGAAAAGGTGGTATACACATCACTGACTCATGACTATACCATTCCATAGAAAAGGTGGTATCCACACCACTGACTCATGACTATACCATTCCATACAAAAGGTGGTATCCATCCACATCACTGACTCATGACTATACCATTCCATAGAAAAGGTGGTATCCACACCACTGACTCATGACTATACCATTCCAAAGAAAAGGTGGTATCCACACCACTGACTCATGACTATACCATTCCAAAGAAAAGGTGGTATCCACATCACTGACTCATGACTATACCATTCAATAGAAAAGGTGGTATCCACACCACTGACTCATGACTACCATTCCAAAGAAAAGGTGGTATCCACATCACTGACTCATAACTATACCATTCCATAGAAAAGGTGGTATACACACCACTGACTCATGACTATACCATTCCAAAGAAAAGGTGGTATCCACACCACTGACTCATGACTATACCATTCCTCCTCAGCAATCAGAAACTATAATTGTCCTCAATTGTAAGGTATTAATAACATGAAATCAAATGTGCTCAACTGGAAAATATCACAAAACTATCAAACAATTCAAACAAACAGTATTTAAATTGATATTATTGATTCAATTTTGGGGGTTGGGTACCCACTCTCTTTATCAATGGTTAAACTTATTTCAAAATTTGCCAGAAAGAAGAAGTATCAGGCCCTAATAAGATATCAAATCCAATTAAATCAAATCAAATTAAATCAAATTTAACACTCGATGTTCACAAGGTGTTTTAACCAAGAGACTTGCAAGTCTTCAAGGAGACAATAACATTGATCTAGAATTGTTCCTTCAATAAATAATAACTTCGCAAACAGCTTAAAGCCATAAAGTACAAAAAACGAAGGACGTAACAGCCAATTTTGCAAGGTTAGGCTTCCTGGAATACTACTGTTGAATGCAGCTCTCTTAAGTAGAAAATGGAGGTATCTCTTTTGCGTATTAATGATCATTTTGAAACAGCCATCTCATCTCATATTCAATACTTACTTGAAAGTTACTTTAAAAATGAATTTACTTATTACATATGATAACCACTGATTTGAAGATTATTAATCAAAGGTTATCATTAATGTCACATGCAGGAAAATTGCATTTAGATTTTGTAGAGACTCCACAATAATACTCTCACATTTTGGCTAAGTTCACCTTTAATGACATACACTTCAGTATAAACAGCCTTACAGGCTACGTATTATACTCCACAGTGTAAACAGACTTATGGGCTACGTATTATACTCCACAGTATAAACAGCCTTACAGGCTACGTATTATACTCCACAGTATAACCAGCCTTACAGGCTACGTATTATACTCCACAGTGTAAACAGCCTTATGGGCTACGTATTATACTCCACAGTATAAACAGCCTTACAGGCTACGCATTATACTCCACAGTATGACCAGCCTTACAGGCTACGTATTATACTTTGCAGTATAAACAGCCTTAGGGCTACGTATTATACTCCACAGCCTTACAGGCTACCTATTATACTCCACAGTATAAACAGCCTTAGAGCTACGTATTATACTCCACAGTATAAACAGCCTTAGGGCTATGTATTATACTCCACAGTATAAACAGTCTTACAGGCTACGATTTATACTCCACAGTATAAACAGCATTAGGGCTACGTATTATACTCCACAGTATAAACAGCCTTAGGGCTACATATTATACTTCACAGTATAAACAGCCTCACAGGATACATAATATTAACAGCCCTATGGGCAATGAGTCTCACCAAAGTCAACCAAATTCTATACAGCAGGAGTACATGCTTCTTTACTTGGAAGGTACCTTGATTTTTCCAGGGCCGTAATTCCAGGGTGGGGCGAACATGCACTCTTCAGTATGATTTTAATAATTCAGAAAGAAAATTTGCCTCTTGTACCCCCTCACTTTTTGAATACGAGGTCTTGACCCCAGTTAGGCTATACAGCAGGATAAAATGTGTCTCCACTTGATTACTCCCACGACTGTAATTCCGTGGTGGGGGCCGTAATTTTGTGGTAGGGGCCGTAATTCCGTGGTGAGGGCCAAATTCCGTGGTGGGGGCCGTAATTCCATAATGGGGGCCGTAATTCCGTGGTGGGGGCCATAATTCCGTTATGGGAGCCGTAATTCCGTGGTGGGGGCCATAATTCCGTGGTGGGGGCCGTAATTCCGTGGTGGGGGCCATAATTCCGTGGTGGGGGCCGTAATTCCATGGACAGTGAGAGTAAGAATGGAATGACTTAATATGAGATAAGATATAGTGATATACAAAAATTGGTATGAGGTGATGTTAACACTGCAACATTATGCACAATGTCATTTGTATGGCCTGCCCCTACAGCCTCCAGCATGGTGAGTCAAAGGTGGGTCTCCAACAAAGCAATGTGACTTACATAAAAGTCATTTTGCCACTTGCATCAGTCTCTGTACTGACACTTACATCAGTCGGAGCACAACGCTTAGTTACAATTAATTTATAAACAATGTATGAAAAGGCTGTTACATAATAATAGGTTCCCTGGTCTCTTGGTGCATAGCCTGCTTGCTTACAGATCTTACAGATGTACAACAGGATAGGTGTCGGCCATTTTGTGTGATACCAGTTTCAAATTGTCAGCAACTATTACGTTTTTGGTGTGTCATTTTCAGTGATTCCCTGATTGTGAAGTACACATGTCAATGTGCACACTTTACATGCGTGACTGACTTCCCTCAATGATTCCTCTTGACAGGTAGTAGGGGCGAGTCATTCAAAATGCTAAGAACATAATAGCAAAGTTCCACAATGTTCAGCTGACTTTAGCTAACTCAGCGTGTTCCAATCTTTCATGGTACAACCGAGATCCTCTATACTTGTAAGTTTTCTCACAGTACCTGCATTTAATCGAGCTAAAATGAGCTTTCTCATGTGCCTTTAATTTCTCTTTTGTTGCGAATATTTTCTCACAGTGCTGGCACTTATGCTCGCCTGCTCCACCTGATCCAAAATGAGAAAATCTATGTTTTTCTAATGAACTGTTGCTCCAAAACAGCTTCTGACAAATTTCACACCATCGTTGAGAGAACCTATAATGCCATGATGGTTCTGATTCATTGGACTCCTTCGCAGTTGTGTTCTTTGGACTGGTTTCTTCCATTTGTGTTGCAGGCTTATCGGGGGGCACCTCTGTATGGTTCTGATCTTCTGCAAACAAAGACAAAAATGTAGGGGTCACATCAACATAGTCTACAATCAAACAATAGAAAACATATAGTAGACACAATAAGAAAAAGTAAGAATTATAGATATAATAGGTAATAAAGATACAAAAGGAAACACATAGATACAACAAGAAATATAGAATAGAAATATAGATACAATAAGAAACATAGATATACAATGGGAAACATAGATACAATAGGAAACATGGATACAATAGGAAACATAGATACAATAGGAAACATAGATACAATAGGAAACATAGATACATAGGAAACATGGATACAATAGGAAACATGGATACAATAGGAAACACAATAGGAAACATGGATACAATAGGAAACATAGATACAATAGGAAACATAGATACAATAGGAAACATGGATACAATAGGAAACATAGATACAATAGGAAACATAGATACAATAGGAAACATGGATACAATAGGAAACATAGATACAATAGGAAACATAGATACAATAGGAAACATAGATACAATAGGAAACATAGATACAATAGGAAACATAGATACAATAGGAAACATAGATACAATAGGAAACATGGATACAATAGGTGACATGAATACAATAGGAAACATAGATACAATAGGAAACATGGATACAATAGGAAACATAGATACAATAGGAAACATAGATACAATAGGAAACATAGATACAATAGGAAACATGGATACAATAGGGAGACATAGATACAATAGGAAACATGGATACAATAAAACATGGATACAATAAGAGATATATATACAATAGGGAAACATAGACACAATAGGAAACATGGATACAATAGGAAACATAGATACAATAGGAAACATAGATACAATAGGAAACATGGATACAATAGGTGACATGAATACAATAAGAAACATGGATACAATAGGAAACATAGATACAATAGGAAACATAGATACAATAGGAAACATAGATACAATAGGAAACATAGATACAATAGGAAACATAGATACAATAGGAAACATAGATACAATAGGAAACATGGATACAATAGGTGACATGAATACAATAGGAAACATAGATACAATAGGAAACATGGATACAATAGGAAACATGAATACAATAAGAAACATGGATACAATAGGAAACAGATACAATAGGAAACATAGATACAATAGGAAACATAGATACAATAGGAAACATAGATACAATAGGAAACATAGATACAATAGGAAACATAGATACAATAGGAAACATGGATACAATAGGTGACATGAATACAATAGGAAACATAGATACAATAGGAAAAACATGGATACAATAGGAAACATAGATACAATAGGAAACATAGATACAATAGGAAACATAGATACAATAGGAAACATGGATACAATAGGAACATAGATACAATAGGAAACATGGATACAATAAAAACATGGATACAATAAGAGATATATATACAATAGGAAACATAGACACAATAGGAAACATGGATACAATAGGAAACATAGATACAATAGCAAACATAGATACAATAGGAAACATGGATACAATAGGAAACATGGATACAATAGGAAACATAGATACAATAGGAAACATAGATACAATAGGATACAGATACAATAGGAAACATGGATACAATAGGAAAACATGGATACAATAGGAAACATGGATACAATAGGAAACATGAATACAATAAGAAACATGGATACAATAGGAAACATGGATACAATAGGTGACATGAATACAATAGGAAACATAGATACAATAGGAAACATGGATACAAAAAGGAAACATAGATACAATAGGAAACATAGATAGATACAATAGGAAACATAGATACAATAGGAAACATGGATACAATAAAAACATAGATACAATAGGAAACATAGATACAATAGGAAACATGAATACAATAAGAAACATGGATACAATAGGAAACATGGATACAATAGGAAACATAGATACAATAGGAAACATAGATACAATAGGAAACAGATACAATAGGGAAACATAGATACAATAGGGAAATATAGATACAATAGGAAACAGATACTATAGGAAACAGATACAATAGAAAACATGGATACAATAGGAAACATAGATACAATAGGAAACAGATACAATAGGAAACATATAGATACCACATAGAGAATTATAGAATAGGAATATAGATACAAAAAAAAGAAACAATAGGAAACATAGATACAATAGGAAAGAGATAAAATAGGAAACATGGATACAATAGGAAAGAGATACAATAGGAAACATGGATACAATAGAAAGAGATACAACAGGAAACATGGATACAATAGGAAAGAGATACAAGAGGAAACATGGATACAATAGAAAAGAGATACAATACGAAAGAGATACAACAGGAAACATAGATACAATAGGAAACATGGATACAATAGGAAAGAGATAGAACAGGAAACATGAATACAATAGGAAACATGGATACAATAGGAAACATAGATCCAATAGGAAACATATATCATAGAAAATACATAGATATTATGGGAAACATATATCTATATATAATAGAAAACATATAATAAAATATAATAGAAAACATAAACAAAAAGACATAACAAACATATATAGCAAACATATAGATACAATACGGAACATAAAAGGACAATAGGAAACTCTTGTGCTGTTTTGAAGTCAGCCTCTGTTCTCGCCACTTCTCAGGTTGGTGTTATAACGGTCGCATAAAACAATGTTTAACATGAACCCTTAGTTTAGATAAGTGCTGTTCAGGTTCCAGGTAGTCATGCAAGTCCCAGTATCCCGATCTCTGTGTTGCAATCCCAACACTACTACTACTGAAAATTCCAGGAGTGGTACAAAGTGTTGAAAAAACAATCTTTCCCAGTTTTTAAAAATAAAACTTCAGTAAATAAATGTCAAAAACCATGTTTTGTGTCTTCTTTTCTTAATTTCTCGCAAAAGCAACTTAATCTGAGAGAGTTGAACACACAATTACAATGACGGGGTCGTCGCCTGCGTATTCGGTTATGATAGTACAAATGCTATCACGAAACGCTTAATACGACAAACACAGGTACGACGTCGGACAGACATAACATCGACAACCAAGTCAATGTCCACGGCCTTTGATAACCAGTTGTGGTGCACTGGCGTGTCTACCCACCCCAGGATTAAACCCAGGGCCTCGTGGTCAGTAGACAGGTATGATAATCGCTACACCACAGTAGGTAGATCAACTTAATCTAACAAAATTCGAGTCAATGTTGGCATTTGGCAAGCAGAAAGTCAGTTGTTTCTTTATCATTCAAGCAAAGGTAAAAAAAAACCCAAGTTGAATGGAGTGTTTGGATACCAAAAGAAAGAAATTAATGTATCTCTGGACAAGTTGTCATGTATAGAAGGTTAGACTAAACAATCCTTATAGTCATTCAACAACCAAGACCTTCAAATAAAAGGCTTATTTCACTTTGGCTTTTTGAAGCCACGAGCAAGTTCACATCAACACACTCATTACACACAAGGTTGCAACACTGGGCCAGAGTTCATAAACAAGAATTCACATGGTATAAAATACCTCTATAAATTGGGGACAATGGAGTTTCGTCAAATATTATAGAGCAATCAAATCTGCAAAATGAAACCTATTAGACATTTTCACAAATCAGTTGTGCTAAACTTTTATAAAATAGAGGGGGTAATTTTGAATATAATTAAGAACTAGCATGTATGTATTATTAAGCAATTACAATTCTTCCATAGGCAAAGAGGTTAGAAACATTACTCCCAGAGTTTTTTGTAAGAAAAGGAAACATTTCTGATAGAAAATAGCTTTAAAATTATTTGTAATGTTCTTAGTATGTACTGTGTTATTTATTAGGTGTTTATCAAGGTACTTTACTTCATGTTAACATGTGAATTTGGCCTAGTGTAGTAAGATATAATGTAGTGGGAGTCCATCAAGTGATCACTGTATGTACTGTGTTATTTATTAGGGTGTTTATCAAGGTATCTTACTTCATGTTTACACGTGAATTTGGCCTAGTGTACTGAGATATAATGTAGTGGGAGTCCATCAAGTGATCACTGTATGTACTGTGTTATTTATTAGGGTGTTTATCAAGGTATCTTACTTCATGTTTACACGTGAATTTGGCCTAGTGTACTGAGATATAATGTAGTGGAAGTGATCACTGTATGTTAGTATCGCATTAGGGGAATTCCAGTAGTGTAATGAAGTAAAACTATCCGTAGTATACAAACGTGACTATTGCATAACACTAATAGATAATTTGCTATGAATTAGGTACCTTCACAAGAAATAAATATACTTGCTGATTTTGGCAAAACTAAACGATTTTTAGTGGAAATTTCTAGTTGCCTGGAAGTCATCCCCTCAATGTGTCTTGCTGCTCCAGCAAGTCAATTTGACTTTTGTAAAAATAATATATAACTAGAACGGTAAATACCATCATGGTTCGCATGCCCATGCAAATTGACACCCATATCATATAACCCGGCCAATTATAAAAATGGCATCTCACACTTAAGTCCCACATGGCATCCTATGTCCCACATGGCATCCCACCCCATGTCCCACATGGCATCCCACCCCATGTCCCACATGGCATCCCACCCCATGTCCCACATGGCATCCCACCCCATGTCCCACATGCATCCCACTCCATGTCCCACATGGCATCCCACCCCATGTCCCACATGGCATCCCACTCCATGTCCCACATGGCATCCTACCCCATGTCCCACACGACATCCCATCCCATGTCCCACATGGCATTTCACCATATCTCCCACATGGCATCCCACCCCATGTCCCACATGGCATCCCACCCCATGTCCCACATGTATCCCACTCCATGTCCCACATGGCATCCCACCCCATGTCCCACATGGCATCCTACCCCATGTCCCACACGACATCCCATCCCATGTCCCACATGGCATTCCATTATATGTCCTACCATGCATCCCATCCTATGACCCACATGGCATCCCACCCCATGTCCCACATGGCATCCCACCCCATGTCCCACATGGCATCCCACCCCATGTCCCACACGGCATCCCACCCCATGTCCCACATGGCATTCCACTATATCTCCCACATGGCATCCCACCCCATGTCCCACATGGCATATCACCATATCTCCCACATGGCATCCCACCCCATGTCCCACATGACATTCCATGCCCCACATGGCATTCCATCATATGTCCCACAGGACATTCCATCAAATCTCCCACATGGCATTCCACTACACAGTGTCTCACATGGCATATTCCACCATATGTTCCACATGGCATTCTACCATATGTCCCACACGGCATCCCATGCTATGACCCACATAGATCCCATCCTACATGTGTGTCCCACATTAATCCAACAATATGTACCACATGACATCCCTCCCTATCTATGTCACACATGGCATTCTACCTTATGTCACACATGGCAATTTACCTTATGTCACACATGGCATCACAACCTATGTCACACTCTGTGTTACTCGTGGCATTTTACCCTGTCCCACATGACATCCCACCCCATGTCCCACATGACATCCCATAGGCTCCATAAGAAGTCTCATTCTAGCTATCACAGTCCCTGATTGAGCATACTATGTATAAAAGTGTCAGTTCATATAATAAGTTATATGCAAATGACTTGTTGAAATGGGGTGGGATGCCATGTCCCCCATGACATCCCATGTCCCGCATGACATTCCATCCCATGGCAATCCACCCTATGTCCTGCATGGCATTCCACCACATATCCTACGTGGCATTCCACCCTGTTCCACATGGCATCCCACCCCATGTCCCATCCCACATGTCATTCCACCCTATGTCTCACATGACGTCCCATAAGCTCCATAAGAAGTCTCATTCTAGCTACAGTATCACAGTCCCTGATTGAGCATACTATGTATTAAAGTGTCAGTTCATTTAATAACTTATATGCAAATGAGTTGTTGAATAAGAAAAAAAGGTGAAGTCAAATAATTATGCCTGATATAGCCCTTGGTGTATACAACATGGTAAATATTATATCATATGTCCCTCATGGCCCCCATCCATGTCCAACATGGCATCCCTCCCTGTGTTTATATGCAATCACATCCTGTCACACTCCCTGACTAAGCATGCTAAATAAAAAAAGTCTGGTCAGGTCATATACTGTAGTAACTTTATGCAAATGAACACAATAATAAAGGTGGAGTTTAACAAATCATGCCTGATATAACTGTTTGGTGCCCAAATATTTTAAAGATTTTTAAGGATTTCAAATCTCAAGTGCTACAAGAGAGACTTGAGGATCTCTGAAGAATATTAGAAAATTGTATCATTTTACAGTTATCTTCTAAGAAAATATCGAATGTATTGTAGACTTTTTCAGGAACTAGTCTTTAATCCTATCTTAAGTACCTCTGAAAAACTTTAACATTTCATAAGGAAATTCTGAGGATTTCTTAAAAAACTTTAACATTTCCGAGGAAATCTCAGGACAAATCTGTGGACGGCCGGACGGACGTAATCGCCATTACATAGGTTCGCATGCGAACCAAAAAATGGTGTAACCTACATTTCTCTGATGTTAAACTGGTTTTGTATCTTCTAAAGCTGATAATTGTATAATTACTACGATATCTTGAATTGAGTTTCAAATACTAGTGGATGAAGGGTATTGCGTTAAGATCATGAAGCACACCCCACATTCCCACTCTTTAAAGACCATGGGTCACCAGGAATTTAGCTTCAGTGTTCAGTTATTGAAAAAGTTGCTTACATGAGCGTTGTATGCTGAACAAGAGATAGAAATGCAATCTACAAAATCCTAATCAAACCATTTTGACTTGGAACTTACCCTTTTCAGCACAAATGGTGCAAGTCCATGTGGATGATGGTACAGTGTCTGGATCCAGACTGACACACTGAAAATGGAACCACCCAACCTCACAGTTATCATTTTCACATTTGATCATGAGGTCAGCTCTAAACTGACCACAGAAACAGTGTTGGACTGACTCTCATCAGGTCCTGGGTTGTTCTTAGTGTTATCACCTGAGAAAAATAAGAGAGTTAAACTGTTTGTTTTGTGAGGCACAACAATGATGGTCAAATTGTGACCGAGAGGTTAGCTGATGTCAGAGATAAAAATAATGGAGAAGAAGTTGGGTAGATGGCAGTTGGGAGGTTGAAGTCTGGAGAAGGTTAGGACAAGGTAGGTTAGATATAGTTATAATAGCAGGTATGGTGTAGGAAGTAGCCAATTTTTTCTGGGGAGTTTTTGTTGAACAGCTCGGCAATGGCAATGGAGTTGAAAGGATTGAGGAAAGCTGTGGGGATGGTGAAGAGAGGACAGCCAGGGAGGACAACTGAACATTTATTGTATAACACAACAGTTTAATAGGCTTTATATATATATATATATACAGCTACCTCTTGAGATTAACCAAATCACACAGCAGTTTGAAAGGCTTTATATATACTGCTACCTCTTGAGATTAACCAAATCACACAGCAGTTTGAAAGGCTTTATATATATACTGCTACCTCTTGAGATTAACCAAATCACACAGCAGTTTGAAAGGCTTTATATATACTGCTACCTCTTGAGATTAACCAAATCACACAGCAGTTTAAAAGCCTATATATATACAGCTGCCTCTTGAGATTAACCACTCCTCCCTACCCCTTTTCCCAAAACCCTCTGTGACATCAAACCGCTTATCGCTTCCCTTGTTCGTGACCGCTGGCAAACCTCATGGAACTCCCAAATTAATAACAAACTCCATGTCATCCAGCCCACAATTCCGATCAAATCCACCATCAACGACCTCTCTCATATCGACAACGCTCATATTACCCGTCTTAGAATTGGTCACACCCACCTCACTCCTACCTCCTTATTGGCTCCCCCCAACCCCTCTGCAACAATTGCCATTGCACCCTCACAATCCATCTAGTTCTCCTTGCTTGCCCCCTGTACAACCTTCCCAGCGCTTCCCTCGCTCCCCACAACTCAATTGCTGAGTTCTTCCAGAAAAATCCTCCGGATAAAATGATCTCCTTCCTTCATCATGCTTCCCTTTACAACATATTTAATTCTCCTTTTCCACCCCCTCTATACTTTGTCTTTGTTTTTGTTTCAACCACGCACCGTCCCTTACAATCACAGCTTTCTGACCTTTTGTTCTTGATTTTCTCTCATTCTCCCCCTGTTTCCTCTCCTTCCTACCTCTAGAATGATCTGACATCTCAGGCACAATTTGACCCTCGTTGTCTAGTGCCATTAAGCCCTCATCAAACAAACAAACAAACAAATCACACAGTAGTTTGAAAGGCTTTATATATATATACAGTTACCTCTTGAGGTTAAGCAAATCACACAACAGTTTAAAAGGCTTTATATATACACAGGTACCTCTTGAGATTAACCAAATCACACAGAGAGAGTTGAACACACAATTACAATGACGGGGTCGTCGCCTGCGTATTCGGTTATGATAGTACAAATGCTATCACGAAATGCTTAATACGACCCAGACGAGAACACATGTCCGACGTACGGACAGACATAACATCGACAACCAAGTCAATGTCCACGGCCTTTGATAACCAGTTGTGGTGCACTGGCGAAAAAATCACACAGCAGTTTGAAAGGCTTTATATATACAGCTACCTCTTGAGATTTACCAAATCACACAGCAGTTTGAAAGGCTTTATATATATACAGCTAACTCTTGAGGTTAACCAAATCACACAGCGGTTTAAAAGGCTTTATATATACTGCTACCTCTTGAGATTAACCAAATCACACAGCAGTTTGAAAGGCTTTATATATATACTGCTACCTCTTGAGATTAACCAAATCACACAGCGGTTTGAAAGGCTTTTTATATATATATATATATATATATATATATATATATATATATATATATATATATATATATATATATATATATATATATATATATATATATATATATATATATATATATATATATATATATATATATATATATATATATATATATATATATATATATATATATATATATATATATATATACATACATACATACATACATACATACATACATACATACATACATACATACATACATACATTTATCATACATACATATATATATATATATATACATATATATATACATACATATATATATACAGATTAACAAGATAAATACATCAAATTTTTTGAAACTTCAAGATCACTTGACTGGAAAGCTGATTTTTGTTTTATTTTCCTGAATCACAATGCACCGTTTACTGTGAATCATTTTGCAAATTTTGTGAAGCATAGACTGCCTTACACCCTTCACACATAGCTGCATTAGTGTTCATTGGATTGGATTAGATTTAGTCAAAAAACTAATATCAATGGATATAAAATGAAACATAACAAGTTCCAATGCATAATTTAACAAAAAGTGTTTTAGAGAATAAAAAATCATATTAACCTAACTTTAATAATTGTGTGTTTAATGAGGCTTGATGGCACCATGACAGCAAAAGTCAAATTGTGCCAGAGAGGTCAGCTTATATTAGAGGTAGGAAGAAAGTTAGGAGGAAGAATCTGCGAAAAGGTAGAGAGTCAATAGACGTAGAGCTAGGATAATTGGAGGAAATGCAATGGTGTAAAACAACATTGGATGGAAGAGGAAGACTAAGTATAGTTGTAGAGGGAGGTATGATGAAGCAAGGAGATAAATTTATCCAGGGCATTTTTCCAGAAGAACTCGGCAATTGAGTTGTGAGGAGTGAAGGAAGATCTAGGAAGGTTGTATAGGGGGTAGTCAATAAGGACAGGGTTGACAGTGAGGGGGCAATGACACTTATTGCAAAGAGGTGGGAGGGAGCCGCTAAGAAGGTGGGGTTGTGTGAGGTGAGGTGGGTGTGGCCTATCCTAAGGTGGGTAATGTGGACATTGTCTTCACGAGAGAGAATGTGGATAGTGGGTTGGCGGGATAGTGGGTTGGCAGGAATAGTGGGCTGGATGTTGTGTGGTTTGTTATCTGTTTGTGAGTCCCAAGTAGTTTGCTAGTAGTCACGAACAAGAGAAGAGATAAGCAGTTTTATGTCAGAATGGGTTTTGGAGAAGAGATTAGGGGGAGGTTTAGTGCAAACTTAGCAGCTGAATCAACTTTGTCATTACCTGTGATGCCAACATGGCTGGGGTTCCAGAAGAAAGAATGCTTTTTCTGCAGGAAGGAGAGGGGGAAGTTTAAGGAGTTGGGACATAGGGTTATCCATTTAAGGTTGCACAAATAAGTAAAGACAAACTTTGTGGTTTGAGAAGATGGCAAAGTGCCTGAACGGAGAGTACTCTATATAGTTGAGGGCAAGCAGGATGGCCTTAGCCTCAGCCAAGAAGATAGATGAGTATTTGGGAAGCCTTCTACTAGGGGTGATGTCTTGAAATACAGCAGCAGCAGCTGTCTTTTTGCCTTCCTTGGAGCCATCAGTATAAATGTAGGTGTAGTTGGAAAGGCAATCTTTAATTTGGTTGAGGTTGATGAAGAGTTTGGGGTGGATTTGGGCTTGGTGATGAGTGAAATGGCCCAGGTGGATGGCCAAGAGTGGAGGGGTTGAGATCGAGATGTTAGAGGTCAGGTTTGATGCGTAAGTTGAAAGAAGGGGTAGGGTTTTAGTCCTGTATCAGAAAGGGTGGAGAAATTGGGATACCTAATGAGAATGTAAATAGGGTTATGAGTGTTGGCAAAGGCTCTAGAGGTCTAGGAAAGACTTAAGCTTTCTACATTTGATAGTGGGGCCGAGATTGTCCGCAATGTTGTTAATGCTCATATTGAAAAGAGTTGGGGAGAGGATGCTGCCTTAGGGACACTCTCTTCAAGAGGGTAGGAGTTGGAGAGGGTGTGGCTAATACAAACCCGGAACTGCCAGAGGGAGAAAAAGTTTTTGATAAAGATGGGGAAGTGACCTTTAAGGCTGGTGGTGTGACAAGTTGTCGTTATTGGGTTTTGCCATAAGGAGGGGAGGGGTATCTAAAGGAAGATCTGTTGTGTCTGGGTTGGCTGGTTTTTTCTTTGGATTTGTTCCTATTTCTTTAAGAGTGGATGTAACTAAAAATTGGATGAGAGGTATGTTGGTGGGTTCGGCAATTGTACAATCCATGTTTTCTTTGGTGTCATAGGTTGGGTTAGAGGGTTGTTTTTTGCTGTGGAATTTGTTGGCCATGTTGGCTTGAGTTTGATGGCATATGAAGTGTTGGGGAAGGGGAGGAGGGAGGTCTTAGATGAGGAAGGTAGGTAGGGGAGAGGTGGTGGTGGAGATGGATTGTAATAAAGTGTAACCAAAATTCCATTTATGCAAACTTACCAGAACCTCCCTGATCGATGTTGATCTCTGTTGAGGTCTCCTCATTGCGCTTAAACAGATCTGATTCATTGGTCTCACTTTCATCACCTGCAAGAGAAGTTAGCAAGACATTAACCATCTTTCTTTCTAAGATACTAATTTCAAAGAAAACTACAAGTGCATGCATGAAGCCTAGGTCCATGAACATGTTACAACAAAATTCAAAGTTTATAATCAATTTTTGTATCAAATGTGACTAAACAAAATATTTAAAAATTACATATTTTCTGATCCGTTTGTTTTGAATATGCACTCTTACATATAATGTTGAACATAACATACGTGAATCTATGTGCACTGCTGGAAAAGTTCATAAATGTTGGCTATTGTTTGATATTTTCCTTTCAATTCTTTTAATCACCTCCTCCAATGAAGTTGGACAGAGGTTAGGCTTTCGCCTCTGTTTGTCTGCTTGTTGGTTTGTCTGCTTGTTTGTTTGTCTGCTTAATTTGTCTGTCTGTTTGTTTGTCTGTTTGTTTGTTTGTTTGTCTGCTTGTTTGTCTGTTTGTTTGTCTGCTTGTTTGTCTGTTTGTTTGTCTGCTTGTTTGTTTGTCTGCTTGTTTGTTTGTCTGCTTGTTTGTTTGTCTTATTGTTTGTCTGTTTGTTTGTCTGCTTGTTTGTCTGTTTGTTTGTCCAATTGTTTATTTGTCTGCTTGTTTGTTTGTCTACTTGTTTGTTTGTCTGTTTGTTTGTCTGCTTGTTTGTCTGTTTGTTTGTCTGTTTGTTTGTCTGTTTGTTTGTTTGTCTGCTTGTTTGTCTGTTTGTCTGTCATCAAGATATCTCAAGAACTGATAACTGGATTTGGAATACATTTGGAGTGTGATTTTGCTACTGCTTAAGGAAAAATTGATGAAAATTTGAGACATATTGGAACAAGGAAAGGGTGCAAATGGAGGGATGGGGACATTTTAAGGTAAGTTTGTCTGTCATCAAGATATCTGATGATTGGATTTGGATTAAATTTAATGTGTGGTTTTCATTATTGCTTAGGAAACAAGTGATTTAAATTTGGGACATATTGATAAAAGGAAAGGGCAGAAATTGAGTGGTGGGATGTTTAGGGTGAAGTCTGTCAAGACACAGTTGAAACTTCCTGATGAAATGTGATGAAGAATGAATTCATGCCATCAAAAGATTCAAACAAACAATTTTCTGGACTCCTTGGAAATTAAATAAAAAGACCTCTACTTTCAATGTAGTAAGAACAATTGGTTTCAGCCATGAATGGAAAATGATGGAATATGAATCTTAACTGAATGGAACTTAAACAATAAATGCTTAGCCTGAATAAAACTGAAAACAATGATATGGCCTGGGAAGAAATCAGTCAAAAGATAATCTTCAAGTGTTCAGAATGCAAATAATCCTTACAGATCAAAACTTGGGGATGAGTCTTGGTGGGCCAAGGATTTCTGAGGTAAATAAAAGTGGCATGGTGATCAAATGAACTATAAAATTATTCTAGGCATGTTGGAATTGCAATGGGAGCAGAGGTATGTGCTCTACAGAGTGCTGATATTCTAGTTCATTTGATACCCAATGCAAAGAGCAAAATCAAAATGAGAAGAATGAACACCACATGAAAAGAACAAGGCATTAGAACACAAAGCAAAACTACATTTCCATGCCTTAAACAGTCAATTTGTAACCCTATTAGATTTTCTGTTGCTATTTACTTGTTTTAAAACATAGCTAGTGTTGCTTCTACCTATCCACCTACCTTTTTTTACCCACAAATTTTGCATTTAAAAAACTCTTGACTAAGACTGTCAGTCTCCTTGACTCGTTTACGACTAAAGTAAAGCCAAAAGCGAGTAAAAGTTTTTGAGATTCTTTACCTGAGTTGCCTTGTTCACTGTTTTCTTTGTTGAACTCACTTTCGTTTCCTGAAAGAAAAAAATAGCAAAAAATAAAGATGGTTGGACCATAAACATCTCAAAGAATGCATGCCACACAAAAAATGGTTATGTTAAGTGGAACAAAACAGACAGAAAATGTGGATTCTGATAAAAATGCTTCTTGACGTCATTAAAGGTGGCATGAAAAGAAAGGTTTAATGTTTGGTCTCACAATAAAAGCTACAACAAACTTCTTCTGACATCAATCCTAGATTTGTTGTATCACAACAAATCCTTTTCATCAACATGACTCGATAGGCTACCGTACTGTAGTGGCTGGACAGATAGTCCCCAGGGATTTGAAAAGTGCTTTGAAACCAGAACAAAAAGGTTTTGTAGTTCCGATGCTTTTTTTCATGCTGATTGATTCTCTATTACCTGTTAATGTCATTGCATATAATGAAATATTTGACATGACATGAATTGTTGTCAAGATATTGTGTTTACAAGCTCTTTTCAGCAAGATCATATTAAGCCTCGCCAGGCTTGGAAAAATCACTTGCCTACTTGCCATGGGTGAGTAAACATATCATAATATACCGTGTTACTCGCCATACTTGATAAAGCCATGGCGAGTTAAAATCTTGCTTTGATAAATTGTTTTATTTCGCATAACAAATTTACAATACCGTCTTGTATTTTTTCTCTACTAAAAAATGCCTCCACACACACAAAAACAAGTGATATTTCCAATAAAATCTAAAACATAAATCAATATCTGGCCAATAGCCGTCAAGTGTACTGTAATTGCACAAAACCACCTATTGTGTGTAGCCATATACACTGTTTACATCCAGTGAATGGCATGGTATGAAGGCAACGGAGGTACCTGTGGAATTGTGCAATATCTCCTTGTTTTCAGCAAGTTACCGCATGACCCAGGTACACAGATAAATCTGATTGGCTCACATAGCTTGCAAGACATGCGTTAGTGTCAATATGGGTGGGAATGCTATATCCTTCTGATATCGTATTGATATGGTTTTCCAGTTTTGGAATTATTGCAATTAAAATGTCTTTGCTAAACGGAAATAGAAAGTTTTAGACTTGCTATCTTTATCGCTATCTTATTTCTTTAAGTGGGCAGAGCTTCAGAGCTCTCCTTATGCATAAAATACTGTACTTTCCAAACTATTGCAGAAACAAATTCACTGAGCTGCCACTGATATCGGACCAGTATGTACTACATAAAGTACAGATATGCACACAGTATGTGTATTTATACGGGTTGGAGCTGCGACAGGCATTGAGTGTAAACTTTCTGCCATAGGGGTCTACCTTTTTTTCTGCCAGTGGGCCTTAAATTAATGTTTAAAAATCCAAGTAAGTTTGTGCAGAATAATCTTAATTTGATTTTTAAAGCACCTACTTTATTTTATTGTGTGTGTGTAGTCTTGCTAAGTTTTTTGCATACGTACGGTCATGAAGTCAGGCCCAGGTAAAGGGCACTACAAAGGCATGCTACAGTAGTTGCGCAAAAATGTCAAATTTTAGTTAGAAGTGTTGGCGAGTAGTTAAAAATACTTTGTAAGTGGAAATACTGGTTTCATTTAATTTACTCGCCAAGCTGTATAAGAGGCTGGCTAGTGACTTTTTTGTATTTTTCCAAGCCTGAGCCATGCCCACAATGCATATTAATGATATTCAATGTTTTTATAACATGAAGACGTACAAACTAGCTAACATCATAATTCTAGTAAATAAGAAACAAAACAGACATGTGACTGTAATAGAGTATTTTAAGATTTTTACATTAAGCCCCGCCTACTCATTAATAGGCATGACATCACCACCAAAAACACCAGGGCACATCTATAGACCATGGGCTATCTATGTACTGCAAATGACATAATTCCAGTATGTCCTTCTTCAGATAACGTATTTACAACTTTTTAGCAAAAGCATATTAAACCTCGCCCACTATGCATATGAATGAAATTTACCATTTTTATACAATGAACACATACACACGAGCTAACATCATAATTAAACTGAATATGAAACAAAACAGGACATGTGATTGTAAAAATATGAGCATTTCAGATTTTTACATTAAGCCCTGCCTACTCATTAATATGCATATCACCTCCAAAAATGGGCACATATACAGCTCATGGGCTACCTATGTACCAAATATGACATGAATCACGTTTACTGTTCTTGAGACACCATGCTTACAAGCTCTTCTCAAGAAAATCATGTTAAGCCCCGACCACTAAGCATATTAATGAAATTTAATGTTTATACATCATGAACATGTACCTACCAGCTAACAACCCAATTACACAAAATACGAAACAAAACCTACATGTAGTTGTTAAAGTATGAGCATATTAAAAAATTCAATTCATCTAAATCTAATTTATTTCCATTAGGACCGTTTGTTAAGAATGTCCCACCTCATTTTCAAAATTACGGTTTTAAGATAACACATGGGCCATTAAGATACCTAGGTATTAATATAACCCATCAGAAAGCTGATCTTTATAGTCTCAATTATCTACCCAAGTTGTCTCGTCTCAAAACTCAGCTCAACCTTTGGTCTCAACGAGATCTCACCCCTTTGGGGAAGATTACATTAATTAAAACTTTTGGGATATCCCAACTTGTTTATCTTATTTCTGTTCTACCTAACCCAAATATCAGTTTTGTTAAAGAAGTAAATACTTTTCTTTTCAAGTTTATATGGTCGGAAAACCAGACAAAGTACGTCGTGTGACTATGTGCCTCCCTTATAATCAGGAGGTTTGAATATGATTGATCTGTCTAATTTTATTCATGCCATTAAATTATCATGAGTGAAGAGGTATATTGATACTATGTTTAAGCCATGGAAATTATTTTTTGACTTATATCTCAGTAAATTTGGCAAAGATTTTATATTCAGATGCAATTTCAGTGAATTTGATGTTGTTAAGATTCCTAATCAATTTGTGAGAGATGTGTGTATCTCATGGAGTAAATTAAGTCATGTCAAACCTACCTGTAATTTTAACTCCGAAATTATTTGGAACAATCATTCTATTCGATTGGCAATTCTACAGTTTTTAGTAATAATTATGTCTCAAAGGGTGTTAAATATGTTTCAGATCTATACTCCAGCGCTGGTCATATCTATAATTTTAAATCTTTTAATGATGTTTATGATATAAATTCCAAGAATTTTACATTTTTCTATGGGTTGATCTCTGCCATTCCTAAGCAATGGAAATCTGATATTTGTACTTTTCAGAGGAAAATACCTTCTTATCAAGAAAACGTTTTAAGTAACATTGTACGGTTAATAAAGTCACAAAGTGGAGTTATAATCATTTATGTCATTCAAACAGGGCGACACATATTACTAAATATTACTGGGATCGTTTTTTTGATATAAATGACAAAGAATGGGAGGTTATTTTTTTCTAATTGTTTTATAGCAGTCCATGAAACAAAAATCCATTATTTCCAATTTAAATTCATTCACAAAATACTTCCTGTAAATAGCTACCTCCACAAGTTAAAAATACTAGATAATGACCTTTGTTCCTTTTGTGGTAATGACAGTGAAACCCTCAAGCATCTATTTTGGTCATGTAATATTTCATCTAAGTTTTGGAATGACGTTTTTGTTGATACTTTAAGTGATGTAACTTTAAGTTTGAATTATAAAGTTATTGCTTTTGGTTATACTGATGAAAACTATTATAAATACAATTACATTATTTTTCACGCTAAATATTTTATTTTCACATGTAAATGTACCAATACCATACCTACTCTTTATAGATTTAAAACAGCTATGAAGATGATGCTCGAGATGGAAAGAAACTTTTATGTTAAAAAAAGAAGTTATGATTATTTTCATTGTTTAAAGATACATTTTTTGAAAGTAACAGTAATTCATAATTTCCCTTCTTTTTTTTCTTCTATATTTTCTTTGAAATTGTTTACTTTGTAAAAACCTTCACTTTTTTTTTTGTATATTTCTTGAGCTGTTGATTGCTATTGTTTTTGGAAGTTGAATAAATATGTTTAAAAAAAAAAAAAAAAAAATATTAAAAAATTTACACTACTGCAAGCCCCACCTACTCATTAATATTCACGACATCACTACCAAAAACAATAGTGCACATTTATGGACCGTAGGCTATCTGTGTACCACATATGACATGAATCTGGTACAGTATATCGTTCTTGAAATATAGTGCTTACGAGCTTGCTGTCACAGATACACAAAGAACCTATATGCTTCACAATATATATGAATGACATGGACAATGGATTAAATTCAATTTTAAGCAAATTCGCAGATGATACTAAAGTAATTTGTCCAATAAGGACTAAAGAAAACCACAAAATCCTGCAATATGACATTAATACATTATTAGCATGGGCCAAGGACTGGCAGATGTCATTCAACAAGTCAAAGTGTTCGGTACTACATTTTAAATAAACTACACATACTGACATGGAAAATATTCAAATTAGCCAAACCAAAGAGGAAACTTTAATAATTTTGAGAAAAAAAAGTTATAATGCAGCTATATAAAGCATTGGTAAGACCCCACATTGACTACTGTGTTCCAGTATGGAGACCTTATCCTAAAAAGGATATAAAACTAATAGAAGGGGTATAAAGACAAATAACCAAGCTAATTCCAGGGATAAAGGAAAAAGCATATAACGATAGATTAAGACACTTAACTTAATGACAATGGAGAAAAGACATTTACGGCAAGACTTAATTACATTACATTATACAAGGGAAAATAAAGATAGGGGCAGGACAAGGCATTGAAATTGTTTTACATTTGCAAACAATAGAAATTCCAACAAATCTGACTATTACCTCCAAATTCCCCAAAATTGTCCTCAAAATATCAAACATTTTCCTAAAATTTGTCTTAAGAAATGCAAAGTATTTCCTCCAAACTTTATTTTTGCATAAAATTCATAGAAATCATCTCTAGATTTTCACCATGTTTTGTTTAAAATATTTCTCAAAGTTTTTCCTCAAAAGATCTAAATTTTTCCTAAAAATTTCCAATATTTGTTTTTTTAAATATCAGGTATTTTCCTCAAATTTTTCTTAAAATATGCAAATTCTTTCCTCTAAGCATTTTATTTTCTAGTAAAGCTCATGGAAATGAGTTCTATATTTGTTCAAAATATTTCTCAAAGTTTTTCCCCAAAATTACCGATTTTTTTTTTATTTGAATATCAGACATTTTCCTCAAATTTTTCTGAAAATATGCAAAGTATTCCTCAAAGCATTTGACTTCTGTAATATTTCCGTAAAACTTTTATTTAATTTTAAATTTTTTGACATTCTTCTTCAAATGTCCAAAGATTTCCTCCAACTGTCCAAACATTTAACTTTGTCTCTATATTTTTAAATTTCCGAAATTTGTCTTTAAAATCTAAGACATTTTCCTCAAATAAATTAGTAAAATATGCAAATTCTTTCCTCCAAACATTTTACTTTCCAATAAAGGAATTATAGACTTTAACCCTTACTCTCCCAGGTGACCGTGACGCTTACGATCCCTTTTCCAAAAAAACATTTGAGTACCTTCCCAAAATCCTATAGAGCTGCAAATAAGTTCATTCAAACTAGATTGAATAGATCTGTCATAATATGGTTATTTTGTTGGGGGGTTAGATTAAAAAAAATTGAGTAAAATCGTTACAAAAAAGTGCATTTAAAAAAAAACGTTTAAAAAAAAAAAGAAGAAGATTACGACCAGAATGTCATACATGAATATTTTTTCTTTTTTTTTTCTTCAGGTAAAGTATAAAGATAGTTTGAATTGTTGGTTGCTACACGATTTTTACTTGTACTTAGTCAATGTTTGTGTTTTTAAAAAAATATGCCAAAATTTGTGATTTTGGGCCATTTTTGACCTTTTTTATCAAAAAATCATAAAAACCGCCCAAATATTGTATTGAATTTTAAAAATCTCTACGGGTAGAGGAGAAATAGACCGTTCAGACGAACTATTACAATAACAGATGCACCCCCTCTACATGCCTAAAAGGTCTCTGATGATGACGTCAATTCGCGTCTTTTTTTCTTCTTTTTTTTTTTCTTCGCACATTCGATACAACAAAATGGCGAGATACAACGTCGAACGTGCCTTCCGACTCCTATGTTTTCTTCAGAATAATGATGATTCAGAGGGGTCGGAAGGTACTTCTGATGAAGAAGATGTACCAGAACTCGACCAGATTGAGAAAGAGGAGAATATAGAGCCTGCTGAGATGGATCGCGATCTGTTCCAAATTTCGGAGTTGGTGAGTGTTTTCTTTCAAAAAAACCGAAAGTAATACATTGTAAATGTGTAGTAATAAAATAAGGCTTATAGAATTCTAATGATAAATTAGCGGGGATTTTTTGCTTGATACGATAAACAAGTAAAAGGGACACTAAAATCACATATTAAAAAAAGGATTTAGGTCCTTTCTATAATAGCCCAGATGAAACAAATGAAAGCTGAACCCCAATAATAACATTTCTAAATGGACTGAAATATATGTATTTCCCAATGGTAAAATTGTAAATTTAGGCCTACTGAATTATGTGTATTCCCAATTTCACAAAATCCAAGTTCCATTATTTCAGGGGCCGAAATCACAATTTTATGGGGGAAAGTGGAGTAGGGGTCCCATGTTAGGGCAAAATACACATGTTGGGGGTGCCACAGGCCCATTTAGAGGAAAATGCTTGTATACAGGCCTAGTACCGGTACATTATTTTGATGCCTCATTTTTTGGGACCATGATCCTTTTCCCCTCCCCCTGGCTATGCCACTGTTGTGGTGATTACTAGATCAATAAAACAAGCATTTTGGACCCCTGTATGTACCCCCGGGCGTCCCGGCTGTAAAAGTCTGTCCCCACGGTTACCACAAAATTGTAGGGCAGGTTAGAAACCACAATAACATGTTATGCGATAACATGTTATGCGTATGCTTGAAGAGGACGAGCCGCCCGCTACTAGAAACTACAATAACATATTATGCGATAACATGTTATGCGTATGCTTGAAGAGGACGAGCCGCCCGCTACCCCCCAACCCAAGAGGAAGAGGGCAGACCGTTGAAGATATGCCCAGGCCCCTCTTCCAGGCCATCCGCTGCAGTCTCGCCACCATCACCACTCAAAGAAAATCCGACTGCAGCGGAAAAAGCTGCCTTCAAAAGCAGGGAGGAAGAGCGGAACGCTCGGCTGCAGGAGATACAACGGTCGAAGGTCATCCCTGCAGCCGATAAAGACTATCATCTGTGGGAAGTACTGGTGGAGAGTGACCGGGATCGACACGAGGTCTTCGGTAACTGGTTATGGGAAGACCAAACTAAAGTAAATTGAATGAATATAGTTGCAATCTTTTCTTTTTTTTTTTATTCTATTTGCAGCAACAAGGTATAGCAGAAGACTTTACAAATTTGGACCTTTTCGGCAAACATTTCTTATGAATTCCATGTGGAATGAACAGAAGTAAGTGTTCAATAGATAATCAGCATAGTCTATCAAGATAAAAGTAGCTGTGAAGCTTGTAATGGCTGAAATTGGGTCAGAAATAAACAAAAAACAGTTTCGTGCATAATAAATGAGGTAAATGACCTAATTTGCATGTTATTTGCATAATTCCTTATTTTATTTTTTGCAAATGATGATGTAAACATCTTGTTTTTCTGCATTATATTAGTTTTGGACATCATAGAAGGGGAAAATGCATTTTTTTTTAAAATTTAGTGTCATACACTATTAGATAGATTATTCACAGAATCGGGGGATAATTTTTAGGTCAAAATGTACCAAATTTTTCATATTTGCGTCATTTTTTTTCTTCTGATTCCTAAAAATCCATGAATAATATCAAATGAAAGGTCTTTCCAAGGACGATTCAGAAATTCTATCCATATTTTTTTGCTATTTAGCCACAAGACACAAGCGTGTCATAAAGATAGAATGTTTGGAGACCTAATATGCTAATTCAATGACCTAATTTGCGTATTTGAGTTCGGAAATATGCACATTTTTGGAAAGTTCAACATGTTAGCTTTCATCAAAGTCGAACTTGTTTTGGTACAAATGGAACAGAAAGTGCTGAAAAAATACTCTTTCCAAAAATTTCAGAAATAGCTTATTCTATTTTTGGAACCTTGGGAGAGTAAGGGTTAATCAAAATTCAAATACCAGAGGCAATAGCATGAAAATTAGACCTGGTAATGTTAGATCGGATGTGAGAAAGTACTCATACTTTTGTAGAATTTGGAAAACTTGGAACGCACTGCGACAAGCCGTTGTGAATGCACCTACACTCAATCTATTTAAGTCAGGATTAATGAAGAACAGGATCTTTAGGGGTTTTTAAATCTCCTATCCTTAGGCCATCCTCACTGAGGGTGGCCACACAGGTAAACAAACATACACACACATACATACATATGCCAGCATAGGTTTCTTATGCTAGCATTGCAACCAAATATGGGTGGTACAAAACTGAAATATGATTTTGTGTAAATTCTACCTGACATGTTCTCATCCTCTTGCATGTCCTCATACTCAGCCATCTCCTGATCCTCCATTATTTCCTCGTTTTCTGGCACATCTTGAATTTTGGAACGTTTTCTTCTGTCAGGTTTTGTTTTCTTTGTAGCAGTTTTCCCTGAAAATATGGTGATTAATAGCAGCTAGTGTTGAAAATCATTCCAAAAATGTATTCTTATGACTATTGTATATCACTAGTTTAATTCTTATTTAATTGATTTAAGATGAACAACACAATTGTAAGAAGCATGATGGCTAAGTGGAAAAGAGGCAAACCATTTAGGTACATGTACAGAACTTCATTCTCGACACTAGTTCTTTGTTGTCTTTTAGGGCAAGACACTTTAATCTACTAGCTCCCTTTGACTCAACTATACAATAAGTGCTGGCAGTGCTGTGGCAGAGCAGTTTCTATCTCTAGTATTTGACTCAACTATACAATAAGCGCTGGCAGTGCTGTGGCAGAGCAGTTTCCATCTCTAGTATTTGACTCAACTATACAATAAGCGCTGGCAGTGCTGTGGCAGAGCAGTTTCTATCTCTAGTATTTGACTCAACTATACAATAAGCGCTGGCAGTGCTGTAGCAGAGCAGTTTCTATCTCTAGTATTTGACTCAACTATACAATAAGCGCCAGCAGTGCTGTGGCAGAGCAGTTTCTATCTCTAGTATTTGACTCAACTATACAATAAGCGCCGGCAGTGCTGTGGCAGAGCAGTTTTTATCTCTAGTATTTGACTCAACTATACAATAAGCGCCGGCAGTGCTGTGGCAGAGCAGTTTTTTATCTCTAGTATTTGACTCAACTATACAATAAGCGCCGGCAGTGCTGTGGCAGAGCAGTTTCTATCTCTAGTATTTGACTCAACTATACAATAAACGCCGGCAGTGCTGTGGCAGAGCAGTTTCCATCTCTAGTATTTGATTCAATTATACAATAAGCGCCGGCAGTGCTGTGGCAGAGCAGTTTCTATCTCTAGTATTTGACACAACTATACAATAAGTGCTGGCAGTGCTGTAGCAGAGCAGTTTCTATCTCTAGTATTTGACTCAACTATACAATAAGCGCCGGCAGTGCTGTGGCAGAGCAGTTTTTTATCTCTAGTATTTGACTCAACTATACAATAAGCGCTGGCAGTGCTGTGGCAGAGCAGTTTCTATCTCTAGTATTTGACACAACTATACAATAAGTGCTGGCAGTGCTGTAGCAGAGCAGTTTCTATCTCTAGTATTTGACTCAACTATACAATAAGCGCCGGCAGTGCTGTGGCAGAGCAGTTTTTTATCTCTAGTATTTGACTCAACTATACAATAAGCGCCGGCAGTGCTGTGGCAGAGCAGTTTTTTATCTCTAGTATTTGACTCAACTATACAATAAGCGCCGGCAGTGCTGTGGCAGAGCAGTTTTTTATCTCTAGTATTTGACTCAACTATACAATAAGCGCTGGCAGTGCTGTAGCAGAGCAGTTTCTATCTCTAGTATTTGACTCAACTATACAATAAACGCCGGCAGTGCTGTGGCAGAGCAGTTTCCATCTCTAGTATTTGATTCAATTATACAATAAGCGCCGGCAGTGCTGTGGCAGAGCAGTTTTTTTATCTCTAGTACAGGATTTGATTCTCGGGATTTGGTCTTCCTTGAGCACGACACTTTAATACTCGATTCCTTTGACCCAACTGTACAAGTGCAAGACATGCTATGACAGATCTGTGTCTAGAGCCTGCAGTACCAATGTCCAGTCACTCACCCACTTGCACATCAGAAACCAGGAATGAAGCACCAGTCATATTTCCTGGTTAAAAGGTGCAGTGGTGTTGTTTGTTGATGTTTAACGGCACCACGACAGTCGGAGTCAAATGTGCCCGAGTGGATCAGTGGTTAATGAGTCACGCTTGTATGCAAAAAAAAACCCACAAGTCTGACTACCGCCAAGAGTGCTGCATTGTGTCCTTGAGCAGGGTATTTTACTTTATTTGGTCTAGTCCAGTCAGCCATTCAATGAGCACTTTAACCGGTAATGAACTACCGTCTTGTCCAGGGGAGTTATATGTTTGAGCCAAGGAGCCGAGGATATGGGCCTAATGGCTAAAATGGAATTAAATAACTTAAAATTATTTTCATAGCCATGCTCACATAAGCAGTAAAAGTTTCATTCAACAGATCTCTGTGGGATACTTGTTTCTGTTCTCTCTACAATCTTCAAGGAATATTCCGGTTAATTTTCATATGATAGAGGAATATTAAAGAAACATTGTGGTGTTAAAATCATATTGATATCGTTTTCCATTTTTGTAATTATTGCAATAAAAAAAATTCTACACATATACACAAGCTCTAATAATAATAAATCTGCTGAAATTTGTTAGAGTTGATGTTTTTGTCTTTGTTTGTCTGTCAACATATCTCAAGAACTGATTGTTGGATTAAAATTAGCTATGTGTGCTTTTGTTATTGCTTAAGGATGAATATTGAAACGGGGGGGGGGGGGCAGAAATGAGGATATTAGGGGTGGAGATATTTTCTGTAGGGATCTGTCAAGACTTAGTAGTTTAAACTTTCCAATGGAATATGCAGAACAATAAATTCATGCAATAACGGAAATCTAAACAATCAACTTTCTAAACACAATGGAACAAATCAAGTCGTTCCTAATATTGAAGAAAATCAAAACAATTAGTTTCTGCCAGTAATGAAAAATGATGGAATGTGAATTTTGCCTGAAAGAAACTCAAAGCAATGAATGCTTACATGTAGCCTGAATAAAACAGAAAACAATGACTTGTCTTTGAAAGAAAGAAATCAGATGCTAGAATGCAAGTGGTCAATACAGATCAAAAGTGAGAATGAGATTTCTTAGGGATGAATCTTGGTGAGCCTACGTTGCATTGGGTGTGGGAAATGGAACTCTAAAATATACCAGACATTGCAAATGATACACATCCCCTCGTCGCTAATAACATACTTTCCAGTCTCCATCACATCTACCAACCCACCCTGTTCTACATATCATACCATGATACTTCCCTCCCTACAGGAAATCATACATGAAATCCAGATACCATTCCACTACATGACCAACATGTCATCACACCTGCAATCAAGATGACATCCTACCATATGACTTGCCACCCTGTCCCATATACCATGCCACCCTGTCCCACATGCCATTCCTCCCTGTCCCATATACCACGGCAACTTGTCCAACATCCCATCCCTCCCTGTACCATCCTACCCTGTCCCACATGCCATCCTTTCATGTAGCACATGCCATCCCACCCTGTCATACAGGCCATTCCATCCCATCCCACTGTCCCATATGTGCATCCCACCTGAAATCCAGAGGACATGCCATCCTATTTCATATGTCATTACACTCTGTCCCCCATGCCATCCCATTTTGTCCCCCATGCCATCCCATTTTGTCCCACATGCCATCCCACCTTGTCCCACATGCCATCCCACCTTGTCCCACATGCCATCTCAGCCAGTCATAAATGCCATGGCACTACCTTGTTTCATATGCCACGATACCGTCCCACATGATATTCCACTGTCCTATATGCCATGACATCCTGTCCCACATTCCATGGTACCCTCTCCCACATGCCACTTTCCCACATTCCATGGTACCCTCTCCCACACCCCACTATCCCACATGCCATCCCACCCTGTCATCCCATCCCTTCCCCAATGTCATCCCACCTTCATATTAATTCCTACATCTACCAATTATTCTACCATCTTCCACCCAACATTCTTTCCTCTCACTCCCATTTCTTCACTTCTATCAACTCAATATGTCCCATTCACCTACAATCATCCATTCACCTGCCTTTCCCCATTCATCTACAATCATCCATTCACCTGCCTTTCCCCATTCATCTACAATCATCCATTCACCAGCCTTTCCCCATTCATCTACAATCATCCATTCACCTGCCTTTCCCCATTCATCTACAATCATCCATTCACCAGCCTTTCCCCATTCATCTACAATCATCCATTCACCTGCCTTTCCCCATTCATCTACAATCATCCATTCACCTACAATCATTTATTCACCTGCCATTCCCCATTCATCTACAATCATCCATTCCCCATTCATCTACAATCATCCATTCACCCACAATCATCCATTCAGCTGACGTTCCCCATTCATCTACAATAATCCATTCACCTGCCATTCCCCATTCATCTACAATTATCCATTCACCTGCCATTCCCCATTCATCTACAATCATCCATTCCCCATTCATCTACAATCATCCATTCACCCACAATCATCCATTCAGCTGACGTTCCCCATTCATCTACAATCATCCATTCACCTGCCATTCCCCATTCATCTACAATCATCCATTCACCTGCCATCCTCTATTCACCAACATGCCCCATTCACCATACCATTGCCCGGTCACCTACCATCCATCCCCCATTCACCTACCATCATCTATGCACTTACTACCCCAATCCACCTTTTGCCATCCACTCATCTACCAAATATACTCTAAACTCATTCCAACCATCACTATAACCTCCACTCTCTCCTTAGCACTACAGCCCCCCCCCCCTCCATTCCCCACCCCCATCTTAACTTAAATTTGAAAAAGGGAAACAAGAAAAAAAACATGCTCAACTTTTTTTCCCCTTCTATGTAAGAGGTTGGAAAATGTTGTTTTTCTTGTTTTGATCGTATCATACCAAAAATGTGTGATTTTAGCATATTTAGCTTTTTTACATACATGTTGCTTCTTCATGTGGGCTTTGAAATAATTATTTCTTTTGCCTATGGTTTGCCATTTGTGTTTTCTCAAGTTTGCAAAATATCTGTTGCAAGTGTACTTTTTAAGCTCTATGCCATTTATAATGTTTTCTTTGTTCTAGAGTATTATGGGATAGCCAAATGTAGCATTATGGGATAGGCAACATGATCCGGTAATTTGAGATTTTCAGAAGACACTTTCAGGAGGCTGGTCAGTGCAGTTGTGTAACAATGTAGCTGAGAATTACCTTTGAAAAAACTGTACATAGTGTATATGCATCTTGAGCTGCAGAAAAATATAATTTAGTTTCATTTTTGAATTCATTTTTTGTGTAAAATCCACCAGTATTTTTCGTCATCATACTATGAGTACTAGCACATCCCAAAAGTGTATCAGCCTTCACAGGCCCCACAGCTAGAGCATTTTCATCAGCTCACATATAAACCAGATAGAGCTGATCTTTCGACCAAATTAGATTAACCATTCAATACATATTACAGTAATTTGCAGATTATCATACGTGTAAGTCTATTTATTATGTGTCCACTCTATTCAAGCGAAGGCTTATTGTTTCTTTGCTATTCATTCGCAAGACACTTCATTATAAATTCCATTCAGTCGTCAGATCTATTATTTAACTTTCTTTAACCCAAAGCAAATCCTTTAGTTGCTGCGATTCAAGTCTGGAATGCATTTGTTCTCCTTTATATGAATTTCTTCTCATAAAAATAGTTGAAATTCCTTTCCTCGGGCCGCATTCTTTTGTTCCCCAGTAGCTGCTGAGCAATGCATGAGGCCGCACGGACAATAGATGTGGATGGACAGATAGATGGAGGGACGGACGATAAACATGCTATTTCCCCTCTTCATCAACTTCGTTGTCAAGGGGATAACAAGGCATGTTGGAACTGCCAAAGGGCGGAGGTATGCACTCCACTGAGGGCTGAAATTCTAGTTTCTGTGTTTGGACAAGCGTCACGGTTTTGTTGAAAGCTACAAGTAGCCTTGAGAATGACGGGAGCAGTTTTTTCATCACTTTATACATTTTTTGTCTGGGGAAAGGAGAAAAAGTGATACTACTAATCAACCAAAGCATACAAATCATCACATAGACCTCTACAGTTTTTACTGCCTAAAGACCATTAATACTAATACAAATTTTGTACATCAATGAAATACAGATTCTATTGGGTCACACAGACTATGCAATAATCAATCATGCCTTTTGTACTTGTTGTCAGTGGCAGCGACAACTGCATCCCATATGTGCTTTGAGACCACTGCATCCCATATGTGCTTTGAGACCACTGCATCCCATGTGCCTGGAGATCACTGCATCCCATGTGTGCTTTGAGACCACAGCATCCCATATGTGCTTTGAGACCACTGCATCCCATATGTGCTTTGAGACCACTGCATCCCATATGTGCTTTGAGACCACTGCATCCCATGTGTGCTTTGAGACCACTGCATCCCATATGTGCTTTGAGACCACTGCATCCCATATGTGCTTTAAGACCACTGCATCCCATGTGTGCTTTGAGACCACTGCATCCCATATGTGCTTTGAGACCACTGCATCCCATATGTGCTTTAAGACCACTGCATCCCATATGTGCTTTGAGACCACTGCATCCCATATGTGCTTTGAGACCACTGCATCCCATGTGTGCTCTAAGACCACTGCATCCCATATGTGCTTTGAGACCACTGCATCCCATATGTGCTTTGAGACCACTGCATCCCATATGTGCTTTGAGACCACTGCATCCCATGTGTGCTCTAAGACCACTGCATCCCATATGTGCTTTGAGACCACTGCATCCCATATGTGCTTTGAGACCACTGCATCCCATGTGTGCTCTAAGACCACTGTATCCCATATGTGCTTTAAGACCACTGCATCCCATATGTGCTTTAAGACCACTGCATCCCATATGTGCTTTGAGACCACTGCATCCCATGTGTGCTTTGAGACCACTGCATCCCATATGTGCTTTGAGACCACTGCATCCTATATGTGCTCTAAGACCACTGCATCCCATATGTGCTTTGAGACCACTGCATCCCATATGTGCTTTGAGACCACTGCATCCCATGTGTGCTCTAAGACCACTGCATCCCATATGTGCTTTGAGACCAGTGCATCCCATATGTGCTTTGAGACCACTGCATCCCATATGTGCTTTGAGACCACTGCATCCCATGTGTGCTCTAAGACCACTGTATCCCATATGTGCTTTGAGACCACTGCATCCCATATGTGCTTTGAGACCACTGCATCCCATGTGTGCTCTAAGACCACTGTATCCCATATGTGCTTTGAGACCACTACATCCCATATGTGCTTTGAGACCACTGCATCCCATATGTGCTTTGAGACCACTGCATCCCATATGTGCTTTGAGACCACTGCATCCCATATGTGCTTTGAGACCACTGCATCCCATATGTGCTTTGAGACCAGTGCATCCCATATGTGCTTTGAGACCACTGCATCCCATGTGTGCTTTGAGACCACTGCATCCCATATGTGCTTTGAGACCACTGCATCCCATATGTGCTTTGAGACCACTGCATCCCATGTGTGCTTTGAGACCACTGCATCCCATGTGTGCTTTGAGACCACTGCATCCCATATGTGCTTTAAGACCACTGCATCCCATATGTGCTCTAAGACCACTGCATCCCATATGTGCTTTGAGACCACTGCATCCCATATGTGCTTTGAGACCACTGCATCCCATGTGTGCTTTGAGACCACTGCATCCCATATGTGCTTTGAGACCACTGCATCCCATATGTGCTCTAAGACCACTGCATCCCATATGTGCTTTGAGACCACTGCATCCCATGTGTGCTTTGAGACCACTGCATCCCATATGTGCTTTGAGACCACTGCATCCCATGCTTTGAGACCACTGCATCCCATATGCTTCCCCAATAAGAATCAAGCTCCACTAAACCCAGATATAATACATTTTTTTTTCTTCTTTTTTAAAAAGAAAGAAAGAAGGTAACACTCATCATCAGGGGTGGAAAAAATATTCTACATTGTGGGACCATAGAGAGTATGTGTGTACACCGCAAAAATAATACCAAAACTGAATGTTCAATTAAAACTGGAGATTTTGTATCAACTTAGTGGCCTAAACAATTGGGAGTTTGTATTGAAGGTAATCTGAAGAGGAGTCAGACAGGGGTGTGTTTCGTCACCAGATCTTTTCAAAATTTACAGTGAAACAATACTTTGTAACATCGACAGTCTTGAGGGGCTGATAGTTGGAGGCTATGAATAACCTATGCTATGCAGATGACACGGTACTTATAACAGAGTCAGAAGAAAAACTGCAGTCTCTTCTAGATAAAGTTGTAGAGAAAAGAAAAAAGAGAGGGCTGTCTCTAAATCTTAAGAAAACAGAATGTATGGTGGTTTAAAAAAAAAACCATAAACCCATTATGTAGAATACGAAGCCAAGGAGAAATAAGTAAACAAGTACAACAGTTTACGTACTTAGGGTACACACTAACATCAGACAGTTGGTACATTAACGAAGTTAGAAAACGCATTGCAAATGCCAAAGACATGTTTACAAAAATGAATCCAATTCTGAAGAATAGAAATTTTGGAATGGACACAAAAGTCTGTGTCTTGAAGGCATATGTATGGTCTACTCTTCTCTATGGCTGTGAATGCTGGACAATTACCAGTGACATCAAGAAAAGATTAGAAGCTACGGAAATGTAGTTCATTAGGAGAATGTTGAAAATATATTGGACAGAAAGGAAAACAAATGATGTCTTGATAGCTTCAGGCATGAACAGGCCCCTACTCAATGCCATCAGGAGACAGATAGAATTTTTCGGGCATTTTTATCGGGAGGGTGGGTTGGAATAGCTTGCTACTGCGGGAAAATTGAGGGCAAAAGAAGCAGAGGAAGGCAGCAAGTTGAATATGTCCAAAGCTTAAACAACTGGACAACCAACAACAGCCTTAGTAACAATAAGTTAATGCATTTATTTAGCTCTAAACAGAAGTGACTGGAGGGCCATGATCGCCAATGTCTGTTCCAGACTCAGCACCTTGAGAGAGAGAGTTTGTAAGAAAGAAAATTGTACATTTGTGCACTCTTGTTTTTTTCTTTTACACATTTTCTCCGCTTTATTTTTCCATCTATTTTGCCCTTTTCTTTCTGCTCTATTCTTTTTGGTCTTTTCCTACTTGTTTTGTACAGTGCCATAGTCTGGTATAATTTTGACTGCTGGTCATCATTCTTCTATTTAAAAGGATTAGTTCAATGGTCAAGCAAGGTTCTAGCTACATAAGTTTGAGTGCCGGGCTCCAGTGACAATTTATGGTGACCTTCTAGACCCCCTCCCATCAAGAACTCTTCAAATTTAGTCCACTTCTATTGACAAATTGTCAACAAAAACAAAATTCCCACTGTTATGCATCTTGCCCAAACTTTTTACTGCTTTCATTTTCGTCCCAGTATCATTCAACGAAAGCCATGCGACACATGTTTCTATGAACTACGCAACAACTTTTGTCAATTTCAAATCCCCCACAAATCAAAAGAATATCGATCAGTCCTTTATAATGTTAAGTGCATATGGGTTTTATAACAAATGTGATTGGTTACTTACATTTGGACCTGTTATAATCCCCTTGGGGGTGTATTATTTACTTTGTTAAAGTTTGTTTGTAAAGTAAGTGACGGACTTGGCAAGCTGCCAGCAGTGATTCACAAGGATTAAAACGTGAACCTGAACTGTGTGCATGTACGTATGTTTATGCAAAGAGTTTCGTGTTATGGGTGATTTTATGATAATACAGTATGTAAATTCAATTGCGTTTAATTCCTATATAGTTCAGTTGAGATCGGAATTTATTTGATGGGCGTAATGTATGTTATGTTATGTGTGTAAATCAGCTGATAACATAAAGAGTGAGATTAAAAAAAGATCTGTTTAAACACTTAAATAATTAACCGAATTGAACTTTTGAGTGTCGGGCGGAAGAGTGAATCTTATAGAGCCGAGTACTGGGCGGGAATTGCGAGTCCTGAGCAGGTACGCCCAGCGCTGCCTACCGTGGCTGGAACCCTGCGGTCATGTAAGTCCATCTTATATGAAATAGGACTTCAAAAGAAAAAAAATGGAGAAGAAACCATTCAAAAATCAAGGAGATTTGTTTAGAAATGACTGAATTCAGACTAGTTGTAAATTGTGATATTATACTGTAGCCTCAGATTCCTCAGTCTTTATTCTATCATATTTTGTTCTGTGATTTTGTGGCTTAAAAACCATGGGATATGTCAAAAAAAAGTAGTAAAACTGAATCTAGAAAGGGTATTTACAATAAACCACCTGAAGAAAGATTGAGCGAAAATAATTTAAAGTGAAAAAAAATAGTAACAATTATTAAGAATGTGAGGATAAAGACACCAACTTTCCATAATAGACCTACTACAGCAGTCATTTCTACACAGATAAGAAATATCTCCTTAACGGAAAAGGACTTTTGAATGCTTTCTCCACCATTTCGTTTGAAAGCCCTCTTTCGCATAAGTTACGCAGGCTCGACCAATGAACTAATCCTTTAAAATATTGGACTGCTTACTTGGCCTTTTGTTTGATGTGGGATCACTTGGCACTTTAGGCATCTTGCAACCCTTGACCTTTGCCCGATGTAAATATCGATTTGGAGGAGTTACATACATGTCTGTTTCTAAGAGGCGGCGCATGATTTCCTTGTTGTTCTGATTTTTCATCAGGTTGGTGATTTGAGCACGGGTCGCCCTTGCTCCACAACACAAGCCGAGACTCCTCAAGCGATTGTACAGCTATATGAAGAAAAAAAAATTTACCTTCAACATTCTCATCACAGGTCATCCTTAAAAAGTTGTTTGTTTGAAGTAACCCTACCTACCCAACGAAATTGTACCAACTTAAATAATTTTTAAAAAATGTATCTGAATTGATAGTGCTTTTGTGTACAAAAGGTATGAAAAAGCTTGTTTAGCAGAAAAAAAGTGTTTGCCTACCTTTAGTGCTGTCACGATATGGCTGTATTACCTATTAATTATAGTGGAGAAAGATATCTTGATATATTGGTATATCGCGATATTTTTTCAAAAAACGGACTCGCGACACAAATTGTTAATATCACTACTTCTTTTATGTATACATGAATGATGAACGCAATAAAAAATGATTTCCAGATCTAGTAGATGACATGATCGCCTGACTATTGTTCTAGATTTCATCACGCACCACACATGTTTGGTAATTCAGCAAATGTGACCATAAATCATTGAAGTGAGAGGCATGTTTGGTCCAATTTTTCTTTCTTTTTGCTAATCTACATCACAGCGTGCCAGTGAAGAAGCACAATTTTTAATTTTTTTTTTTTATATTTCATGATATTTTTGCACATTTTAAAATTTGATTCAGAAACGATCATGGCCTAAACTTGACTTTTAGATTTACTACCACAATGTTATTTATTACCGTAGCGTACGAAGTAGCCTAGCCTACTGTATAGTTGCACAAAAATGTATTGCTTATGTTAGTTTTCGATATCGCAATATGAGTTAGAGGCATATTTCATGTAGTGGGAAAAGAGATATTGTGATATTGCGATAATCGACATATCATGACAGCACTACTACCGATCCACTTTTTTTAGAACAAAATGAGTGACTCCAAACAAACAAAATGGGTCACTCCAAACAAACAAAAATGGGTCACTCCAAACAAACAAAATGGGTCATTTCAAACAAACAAAATGGGTCACTCCAAACAAACAAAATGGGTCACTCCAAACAAACAAAAATGGGTCACTCCAAACAAACAAAATGGGTCACTCCAAACAAACAAAATGGGTCACTCCAAACAAACAAAATGGGTCATTTCAAACAAACAAAATGGGTCACTCCAAACAAACAAAATGGGTCACTCCAAACAAACAAAATGGGTCACTTCAAACAAACAAAATGGGTCACTCCAAGCAAACAAAATGGGTCACTTCAAACAAACAAAATGGGTCACTCCAAACAAACAAAATGGGTCATTACAAACAAACAAAATGGGTCACTCCAAACAAACAAAATGGGTCACTCCAAACAAACAAAATGGGTCACTCCAAACAAACAAAATGAGTCACTCCAAGCAAACAAAATGGGTCACTCCAAACAAACAAAATGGGTCACTCCAAACAAACAAAATGGGTCACTCCAAACAAACAAAATGGGTCACTCCAAACAAACAAAATGGGTCACTCCAAACAAACAAAATGGGTCACTCCAAACAAACAAAATGGGTCACTCCAAACAAACAAAATGGGTCATTACAAACAAACAAAATGGGTCACTCCAAGCAAACAAAATGGGTCACTCCAAGCAAACAAAATGGGTCACTCCAAACAAACAAAATGGGTCACTCCAAACAAACAAAATGGGTCACTCCAAACAAACAAAATGGGTCACTCCAAACAAACAAAATGGGTCACTCCAAACAAACAAAATGGGTCACTCCAAACAAACAAAATGGGTCACTCCAAACAAACAAAATGGGTCACTCCAAACAAACAAAATGGGTCACTCCAAGCAAACAAAATGGGTCACTCCAAACAAACAAAATGGGTCACTCCAAACAAACAAAATGAGTCACTCCAAGCAAACAAAATGTTAAGCCTGGCCCAGCCACATCTGATGCCATATGATATGCAGTGCACAGGAGAGCCTATGATTGGAAACTAATTGCCATGATATGCAGTGTACAGGAGAGGCATGTGATTGGAAACTAATTGCCATTAAAGAGAAATTTGATTTGTGAACATTATGTGATATCACTTGATATAAACTCTTTTTAGCAGTCATTAATCATTATGAACAATACTTACATTAATCATTATGAACAATACTTACATTAATTATTATGAACAATACTTACATTAATCATTATGAACAATACTTACATTAATCATTATGAACAATACTTACACTTATCATTATGAACAATACTTACATTAATCATTATGAACAATACTTACATTAATCATTATGAACAATACTTACATTAATCATTATGAACAATACTTACATTAATCATTATGAACAATACTTACATTAATCATTATGAACAATACTTACATTAATCATTATGAACAATACTTACATTAATCATTATGAACAATACTTACATTAATCATTATGAACAATACTTACATTAATCATTATGAACAATACTTACATCAATCATTATGAACAATACTAACATTAATCATTATGAACAATACTTACATTAATCATTATGAACAATACTTACATTAATCATTATGAACAATACTTACATTAATCATCATGAACAATACTTACATTAATCATTACTGAACAATACTTACATTAATCAATATGAAGAATACTTACATTAATCATCATGAACAATACTTACACTTATCATTATGAACAATACTTACATTAATCACTACGAACAATACTTACATTAATCATTACTAACAATACTTACATTAATCATTATGAACAATACTTACACTAATCATTATGAACAATACTTACATTAATCATTATGAACAATACTTACATTAATCATTATGAACAATACTTACATTAATCATTATGAACAATACTTACATTAATCATTACTGAACAATACTTACATTAATCATTATGAACAATACTTACACTTATCATTATGAACAATACTTACATTAATCATTATGAACAATACTTACATTAATCATTATGAACAATACTTACATTAATCATTATGAACAATACTTACATTAATCATTATGAACAATACTTACATTAATCATTATGAACAATACTTACATTAATCATTATGAACAATACTTACACTTATCATTATGAACAATACTTACATTAATCATTATGAACAATACTTACATTAATCATTACGAACAATACTTACATTAATCATCATGAACAATACTTACATTAATCATCATGAACAATACTTACATTAATCATTACGAACAATACTTACATTAATCATTATGAACAATACTTACATTAATCATCATGAACAATACTTACATTAATCATCATGAACAATACTTACATTAATCATTACGAACAATACTTACATTAATCATTATGAACAATACTTACATTAATCATTATGAACAATACTTACATTAATCATTATGAACAATACTTACATTAATCATTATGAACAATACTTACATTAATCATTATGAACAATACTTACATTAATCATTATGGACAATACTTACACTAATCAATATGAACAATACTTACAATAATCATCATGAACAATACTTACATTAATTATTATGAACAATACCTACATTAATCATTATGAACAATACTTACATTAATCATTATGAACAATACTTACATTAATCATTATGAACAATACTTACATTAATCATTATGAACAATACTTACATTAATCATTATGAACAATACTTACATTAATCATTATGAACAATACTTACATTACTCATTATGAACAATACTTACATTAATCATTATGAACAATACTTACATTAATCATTATGAACAATACTTACATGAATCATTATGAACAATACTTACATTAATCATTATGAACAATACTTACATTAATCATTATGAACAATACTTACATTAATCATTATGAACAATACTTACACTAATCATTATGAACAATACTTACATTAATCATTATGAACAATACTTACAGTACATTAATCATTATGAACAATACTTACATTAATCATTACTGAACGATACTTACATTAATCATTATGAACAATACTTACATTAATCATTATGGACAATACTTACACTAATCAATATGAACAATACTTACAATAATCATCATGAACAATACTTACATTAATTATTATGAACAATACCTACATTAATCATTATGAACAATACTTACATTAATCATTATGAACAATACTTACATTAATCATTATGAACAATACTTACATTAATCATTATGAACAATACTTACATTAATCATTACGAACAATACTTACATTAATCATTATGAACAATACTTACATTAATCATTATGAACAATACTTACATTAATCATTATGAACAATACTTACACTAATCATCATGAACAATACTTACATTAATCATTATGAACAATACTTACACTAATCATTATGAACAATACTTACATTAATCATTATGAACAATACTTACAGTACATTAATCATTATGAACAATACTTACATTAATCATTACGAACAATACTTACATTAATCATTATGAACAATACTTACATTAATCATTATGAACAATACTTACATTAATCAGTATGAACAATACTTACACTTATCATTATGAACATTACTTACATTAATCATTATGAACAATACTTACATTAATCATTATGAACAATACTTACATTAATCATTATAAACAATACTTACATTAATCATTACGAACAATACTTACATTAATCATTATGAACAGTACTTACATTAATCATTATGAACAATACTTACATTAATCATTATAAACAATACTTACATTAATCATTACTTAACAATACTCACATTAATCATTATGAACAATACTTACATTAATCATTATGAACAATACTTACATTAATCATTATAAACAATACTTACAATAATCATTATGAACAATACTTACATTAATCAATATGAACAATACTTACATTAATCAATAATCACAAAAAATTTAATGTGTGCGCATCTACATGTATCTAGAGAACTATTAAAGAACAAACCTGGTTGATATCTTCTTTTGTTTTGTAGTTATATACAGTATATATTTCAAAGGTTTCACCAGTGAATCTAAAAGTAACCAATGTATCATACAGTGTAATTACTTAATTAATGTTATATTTTTAGATCCATGTTTATTACCTCAGCCAACGAAGCTGGACGGAGGTTATGTTTTCGCCTCTGTACATATCGTAGCAGAGGAAGGGCAGAAATGGAAGGGTGGGGATGCTTTAGGATAAGATTGGTCAAGACTAAGATGTCAAGATTCAGTTGAAACTTTTCAATGGAATGTGCTGAACAATGAATTTGTTGCTCTGAAAGAAGATTCAAACAATCAATTCTCTGGACTCAAGAGACTTACATGCAATGAATGGATAATGATGGAATGTGAATCTTGAATAAAAGGGAACTCAAACAATAAATGCTTCACCTCAATCAAACTGAAAACAATTGAAGAAATCCTGTCAGGAGATAATCCTAAAGTGTTTAGATGATAATCCTCAAGTGTTTAGAATGATAATCCCTTAAGTGTTCAGAATACAAATGATCATTACAGATTAAAACTTGGGGATGAATCTTGGTGGGCCTAGGATTTCGGAGGTAGATTATATTGAGTATGGGGATCAAATGAATTCTACAATTATTCTAGGCATGTTGGAATTGCAACGGGAGCGGAGGTATGCGCCCTAGAAAGTGCTAATATTCTACTTTTTATTATGCATTTCCGAGAAAAACATCTTAAAACAGAAAAACCTTCTTTTATTTACAGAATGCAACTAGCAGTCTTACTAACAATTTGTATACACTGTCAGTTTTTGAGGAGGGGGATGTTAACTAAACATGAATTTATTTGGTAGATAGCATAATTTCCCATTTGTTATTCCCATTGAAAATATATTTTTGAGATGCATACACAGTGTGTATTTGGTATTTTCTGGGACTCTAGGCCCACACAACACTGATTCTCTTGCTGGAAGACCTAGCTAATTTAGGCTCTAAATACTTACTTCACTTGAAGCACCTGCATCCCACATAATGAAGCTGTTCATGAGCTGGAAGAGTCCAAACGGAAACTTCTGCCTCATAAACAACACAATGCTTGCAATGATCGATATATTCACCTTGTCTTCTCCAGGGGCAAGCATACCTACTAAAACAGTCTTTAAAACTGGCAACGACTTTGACACGTCAGCAAAATTTTTATCCCATGAGAAGTTGAGTATTCTTTTGAATGTTGATCCATCTGACTCCAATGCTGGTCCTCTTTGGAATGATGGACACTCCTTCTTTGCTTTCTTCATTTCCTGTTTACAGAGTCTCTTCAGAAAAAGGTGAAACTGTTTCTTGTAGTCATCATACAATAAGTTAAGGGCACTAACAACCTGATTTTGTGCAAGCTTCTCCATTATCAGTCCCATCCTTTTCTGCTGTGTATCCTTTAAAAAAAAAAAAAAAAAATATAAAGCACAGTCCATGTACGTCCAAATACAATACCTGGTGCTGAAATCAAGTTGCTGCCTGAGAATTGACTGGTGCAGACTTACGTGTGGATTAGTGCATAATGAGACTTTATACATATGGGTTGGTAATGTTAAAAATGAGTGATTAATTGCTAATCGCTTTTAAGTTTTAAAAAAACCTTGTAAAACTTTTAAACAATTAATCGCGAACATGCTATAAGGGTGGCTTGGTATATGAGCTAGAACCATGGTCAGAATTAAATTTAACTAATTGTTGGCACACTTCAAAAGCTAAACTAGGCTAACTGGGGTACGGTCTATAAATAAAATATTTTGTGACAGCTCTTACTGACCAGGGGAATGACTGCCAGAAATGGGCTCAAAAATTGGCAACATTTTTTGCTGATTGGTCGGTTTAAAGGTCATCTAAACTCACAATCTTTATTTTGTACTTGTTTTATCAGCCTATAACAGGTATATTTAAGATATATTTGTTTTTTGGTAAGATTCTTAGCCTATTTGTTTTCAAAATTGCACAGCATTTGTGTTAATTATTGCAAATGAGGGGTGAGGGGAGCCAGTGAGGGGGTGGGAGTGGGTGAGGTGGGTGTGGCCTATTCTAAGGCTGGTTATGTGGATGTTGTCTATTCGGGAGAGATTGTGGATGATGGGTTTGGTTACAATAATGGGCTGGATGTTGTGGAGTTTGTTATCAATTTGGGAATCCCATGAGGTTTGCCAGCAGTCACGAACAAGGGAAGTGATAATAGGTTTGATGTCAGAATGGGTTTTGGGGAAGGGGGTAGGAGGTAGGAGGGTAAGAGCAAGCTTAGCAGCTGAATCAGCTCTGTCATTGCTGGGGATGCCTACTGGGTATCCAGAAGAAAATAATACTTTTCCTGCAGAGGTGAGGGGTGCAAAAAGAGTTTGCAGAGGAGGTGGAATGTGGGGTTATCCCACCTAAAGTTGAGTAAAGAGGTAAGGACAGACTTAGTCTAAGAAGATGGCAAAGTGTCTGAGCGGAGAGCACTCAATATACTTGAGGGTAAGCATGATGGCCTTGGCCTTAACCGAGAAGATGGACGAGTAGTCGGGAAGCCTGCTACTGAGAGTGATGTCGTGGATGACAGCAGCAGCAACTGTCTTGTTGCCTTCCTTGGAGCCATCAGTATAAATAGAGGTGTAGTTGGAGAGTTGGTATTTAGGTTTTATTGTGGAGATTAATGAAGAGGTTGGGGTGGGTTTGGGTTTTGTGATGAGTGGAGAGGTCCAGGTGGATAGAAGGGGCGGGGTGGCCCAAGGAGGAAAAGTGGGCCAGGAGAAGGTGCTTAGAGTGGGGGGATTGATGTTGAGATGATAGAGGTTGGGTATGATGCATAACCTGAAGAGAAGGGATGATAGAGTTTAAGTCATATCAAAGAGGGTGGAGAAATTAGGATAGTAAATGAGGTTGTAGACAGGGTTTTAGATGTTGGTGAGGGCTCTAAAAGCATGGGAAAGGCTCAGCTTTCTACACCTTAGCAGAAAGATGAGTTCGTTGGCTTCAACATGAAAGCTGGCAATGGGGGAGGTCCTGTAGGCACCCAGGCAAAGCCTGAGGGCTTAATTTTGGATGGTGTTGATGTGGTTGAGGTAAGAGTTGTGAGTGGCACAGTAGACAATATTGCCATAGTCGAGCTTAGCATGGATGGTGAGCCTGAAGATTTGAGGAGAGCGTGAGGGTCCACACCCCAAATAGGCCTTTACCTTTTTGCCTGATGGGCAATTGCCAATGTTTGCCTTGGCAAGGGGTATAGGAGGGGTTACCTCTCAGGGAAGCAATTGCAAGAACACAAACATTTTCCATATGAAAATTGCACTGGTTAATTTACATAAAATGTTGCTGCTAATTCGAAAATCTCTTAGAATTTTAGGAATTCTTCTCAATTTTTCAAGATTTTTCCTTGAATTTTCAGGAATTCTATTTCAAATTTGGGAAATCCTCTTGAATTTTTAGAAAATTTTCTCCATTTCCGTAAAATTTTCTTAAATTTCTATGAAATTTCTCAAGTTTTACTTTTCGGGAATTTTTTTTCTTATTCTCCTGAAATCTTCAATTTCTATGGGAAAGTTTCTTCAATTTCAAAGAAATTTCTTTAATTTCCAGGAAATGACTGTCAATTCGGGAAATTTTCAAGGAATATTGCCAAAATTTCCAACAATTTTACGTGTTTTCATTCAATTTTATGTTAATGATTTCACAATTTTTCCTCCTAACTGGGGAGAAAGAAAGTAACCGGAAAATTTAAACTCTGGGAAAAGGGAGGGGGGGGGGGGGAGGTATGAATATATGTTTCTCAGTAGAGGGCTTAAGCCCGCTCAAAAATGAAAAGCTAGACATGCCCCTGAAACCAGCTAACATCATAATTATACCAAATATGAAACAAAACAGACATGCTGTTGTTAAAATATGAACATTTCAAAATTTTACATTAAGCCCCGCTTACTCCTAAGTATGCATGATATCACCGCTAAAAACAATTGTGCATATCCAAGCTAAGACATTGATTTTTTTTATGTGATATAAGCAAATAAGTTTAGGACAAAAATATGCAAATTAAGCAATTTTCCCAAAAATTGTTCAATAAATAGGCCAATGTTTACATAAGCCTAATTCCTTGTGAATGCTGAATACAAATACAAAAATATGAAATATTGTTTTGGATTCGTTATCAAATTTCATTTTCAATGATACTAATCTTAATTTTTTGTAACAATAGAAGAACAAAAAAAAAATATTTAAAACATTTTTATCCCAAACACTGTGCAAAATTAAACAAAGAAATTGAAACCTTATGCAGAGCACAGAAATTGAACTTGTCAGTCTATATAAAGACCAGTGCTATGGTTTGTTAAAAATAAAACACTAAAAATGGCCGGAAATCATTCAAGAAAGAGGTTGCAGTTAGAAATGAGAAAAATTCCACCAGATATCGAAATCATAAGGTCTAAGCTCTTGTTTTTTTATGTTAAAGGAAAAAAAGTCGTTTTAAAGTTATTTTAATATTTCTTTTAGGAAATCCATTTTATCTCAATTTTGAGCATTTTTGAATTTGCCCTATTATTAACCTCTTTTTTCAAACCCCCCATAAAAAAGTATAATGTTCTGAAAGAAGTATTTGAGTACTTTAAAATGATACCAGGAATATGTTTATATGATGATGTTAATTCAACTAATTAAAGACTTATGGCAGATGCATAAACAAGTTGATAACTACTGGTATTTGGGGGTGATTGATTCCTGGACATTACAGTGTGTGCTTACATTTAAGTTACAATAAGGTTGTCAGAGCAGAGAGGGGTTTGGTAAACCCCTTTTATATGACACGCTGTGCCAAAACATTGATGGACTGTTTGTATACAATTACATAATTCATGTAGGTATCTTGCCAATGAGTCATTGTCACTACATATGTGATGCACATAAACATGGATGAAAAAGTAGATCTTCAGTTCCTTTCATTAAAGAAACCTATTTCTTAAATGGCTATTTTGTAACGCATTTTTTTCCCTCATCATTTTGCTGTTTTGGGGGTGCAGTTGGATAGATACAAAGATTTGACCAAGAAGTGTATGCTATGGGAGCTAGAACAAGGTGGATGCATTCCACACATGGACAAATCTCAACTTGACAATGTTTTATTTTTGTGCTGTGGCACCTGAAATACCGTTTAAGCTATTTTGGTTGCTTTAACGTGAACAGACCTATATATACATACACATATATATTATATATATATATATATATATATATATATATATATATATATATATATATATATATATATATATATATATATATATATATATATACATATATATATATATTATACACATATATATATATATTATATATATATATATATACACATACATTACTGTACATACACACATACATACATACATACGTTGCAGTACATACAAACATACATACACACATAGATACATACATACATAGATACATACATATAGTTAAGGCAGAAATTATAGAACATAAATGCTACAAATGAGAATGGCTGGATCTCAGAGATTCTAAATGCAAATAGGCTTTAACTTATAAATGATAAATATAAAACAGCCAATATTTGGTTTAGCAGAGGTTTATAGCCCTTCTTTAGTGCAAGATCACTAAAGTGACAAAGTGGAGTAAAACATGAACTTATAGGATTGAAGAATAAATGAAATCCCGTACTGAGACTTTCTCGGGAAAAGAGGGACCGGATTATGTCAATTGGATTACTATGACTCGTGCAATCTACTATACAATTGTATACCGATGTTAAGTGAGTCAGCAGGGTTGGAAAAACCACTCGCATGCTGGCCATAGGCGAGCGAAAAATAATTGTGGCGAGTAGAAATATTATGTGCTGACTGTGGTACTCACCACACTTTCCTCACAAAGTTTGGCAAGTTAAATTTATGTATTTTTCCAACCCTGTAGGCAAATTGTTTCCGATGTTCATCCCACATGGGGCAGTTGTTTTGAGATTAAGCTCCCCAAATTTTCTTTTGTTTTGCCTGACTTGTCATTCCATGAGTTGTTTTGATCAATGGCAATGACTTGCAAATTGGCAATGGAATTGTTTGGTAATTTGAAATGTTTGGTGACCAATTTATCAACTTTTCTGGTTTTGATTGTTGACCTGTATTGTGTCATTCTCAGAATTCAAATACTTTTTTATACAAGGCCAAAGGTTAGGCATAATCTAAAACAACAAAATGAACAATTCTCACCTTCTTTAGTCTGTAATGAATTTTTGCACGCTGAGTTTTATTTTGTTTATCAATAAATGATGATTTCTTGGTACTTTCTTTGAAATCCTTAAGAGACCTTTCCAATGCTTCCTTACTTTCTGCTACTATGCGAAGCAAAGATGCACATTTTACACATAAAAAATGCAACTCTTTCTGTTCCTGTGTAAGCCCTAGGTGACAGGTGGCCAACAACACTTCAGCAGCTGTCGTAAATTTGGTACATTCAGTGGTGAGTTTCTCATCAAATGGAAACTTTAAATTGTCTAAATTACCCAAACAGTTTGAGCACAGTACCTTGGGTTTCTTTCGCGTCTTCTTCTTCTTAACACTCTTACTCAGACTCAGAGTCTTAGGTCTACCAACTTTAGTCTTTCTCTTACTCTTAGAGTTAGACTTAGCCCTAGCCTTTTGTTTTGCTTCTAAAATGTTCTTATAATTGGTACCTTGCTTAGATTTTAAAGTTTGCTTGAGCTTGGCATGTTTCCTACACCTTGCAATTGCACCTGATGCTCTCTGTTGATTACATGTATCTGGTATTGGACTACCCACTGTTTTTTTTGCTCTGGCTCTGCCAGTGGGCTTCATTATGATCTCAGAGTCACATTTGTCATTAAACAACAGTCTGGAACTAGTCTTAATGACCCTACCACATCTAGACAATACTGGTTCCACTGGTACTAGGCCTAGGCCTTCTGCCACTGGTTCTGTAACTGTCACATACTCATCAGCTGAGGTACTGATACGCTTGGTGGCATATTGGCCTTTGTGATCTAAGACTGGCTCTTGTTCGGTAACTGCCACATAGTCATCTGCTGAGATACTGATCTGGTTGATGGCACATCGGTGATCTGAGACTCCATCATGGGCCAAATGCATCGTTCGTTCGGAAACTCCCGACATAGTTTAGCCTTGACACCTTAGGCCTTACGTTAGTGTAACTTGTAAGCAACGTTAGGCCAAAGGCCTTAGCTTGTCCGAGTTGAATTGCTGGCCTTGTTTCACAAGCTATTTTACTTTGACAGACACTTGTCTGATTCTTTTCCGACACAGGTTCGCTACTACTAGTAGTACTAGGCCTATGGTATTAAAAAGGCCTACTGAGATTGAGAATCATTCCTGTCAGTGTCAGTGTCAACACGGACTGTACTGGACGACAACCAGTACTGCTTACTCACAATTTAATATTGCGTAGGCTAGGCCTAGCTTAGGGCCCTGAGTTATATTCCAACTACCATAGTTCGATCATAGACTTTAAAAAAAAGGGGAAATTACCTGGTTCGATTAAGCTTGAGTGTAGGTTAACGTTAGACGCGGACGTTAAGCAAGTTTTGTTACATTATAGGTCCTAGCTTATCAGTGTAATTTTCCGCGTGTAGCCTGGAATATATATAGGCCTATATATAGGCTATATATATTTTGAGGGGAAGGGGAAAGGAGGAGGGGGAAGGAGGAGAGGGGAAAGGAGGGGAAAGGAGGAGGGGAAAGGAGGAGAGGGGAAAGGAGGAGAGGGGAAAGGAGGAGAGGGGAAAGGAGGAGGGGGAAAGGAGGAGAGGGGAAAGGAGGAGAGGGGAAAGGAGGAGAGGGGAAAGGAGGAGAGGGGAGGGGAAAGGAGGAGAGGGGAAAGGAGGAGAGGGGAAAGGAGGAGAGGGGAAAGGAGGAGAGGGGAAAGGAGAGAGGGAGGAGGGGGAAAGGAGGAGAGGGGAAAGGAGGAGAGGGGAAAGGAGGAGAGGGGAAAGGAGGAGAGGGGAAAGGAGGAGAGGGGAAAGGAGGAGAGGGGAAAGGAGGAGAGGGAAAGGAGGAGGGGAAAGGAGGAGAGGGGAAGGAGGAGGAGGGGAAAGGAGGAAAGGAAGGAGGAGAGGGGAAAGGAGGAGAGGGGAAAGGAGGAGAGGGAAAGGAGGAGAGGGGAAAGGAGGAGAGGGGAAAGGAGGAGGAGGGGGAAGGAGGAGAGGGGAAAGGAGGAGAGGGGAAAGGAGGAGAGGGGAAAGGAGGAGAGGGGAAAGGAGAGGGGAAAGGAGGAGGGGGAAAGGAGGAGGGGGGAAAGGAGGAGAGGGGAAAGGAGGAGAGGGGAAAGGAGGGGGAAAGGAGGAGAGGGGAAAGGAGGAGGGGAGGAGGGAGGAGGAGAGGGGAAAGGAGGAGAGGGGGAAAGGAGGAGAGGGGAAAGGAGGAGAGGGAAAGGAGGAGAGGGGAAAGGAGGAGAGGGGAAAGGAGGAGGGGGAAAGGAGGAGGGGAAAGGAGGAGAGGGGAAGGAGGAGGGGAAAGGAGGAGAGGGGAAAGGAGGAGGGGGAAAGGAGGAGAGGGGAAAGGAGGAGAGGGGAAAGGAGAGGGGGGCAGAAGGAGAGGGGGAGAAAGGAGAGGGGAAGGAGGAGGGGAAGAAGGAGGGGAGGAGGGGAAGAAGGAGGGGAAGGAGAGGGGGAAGGAGGAGAGGGGGGAAGGAGGAGAGGGGAAGGAGGAGAGGGGAAGGAGGAGAGGGGAAGGAGGAGAGGGGAAGGAGGAGGGGGAAAGGAGGGGGGGAAAGGAGAGGGGGAAAAATGAGAGGGGAAGAAGGAGAGGGGGAAGAAGGAGAGGGGAAGAGAAGAGGGAGGAAGAAGGAGAGGGGTAGAAGGAGGGGAAGAAAGAGAGGGAAAGAAGGAGAGGGGGGAAGAAGGAGAGGGGAAGAAGGAGAGGGGGAAGAAGGAGGGGGGGAGAAAGAGAGGAGAGAAGGAGAGGGGAAAGGAGGAGAAGGGAAAGAAGGAGATGGGAGAGGAGGAGAGGGGAAAGGAGGAGAGGGGAAAGGAGGAGAGGGGAAAGGAGGAGAGGGAAAGGAGGAGAGGGGAAGAAGGAGAGGGGAAGAAGGAGAGGGGAAGAAGGAGGGGGAAGAAGGAGGGGGAAGAAGGAGAGGGGAAGACGGAGAGGGAAAGAAAGAGAGGGGAGAAGGAGAGGGGAAGAAGGGGAGGGGTAGAAGGAGAGGGGGAAGAAAGAGAGGGGAAGAAGGAGAGGGGGGAAGAAGGAGAGGGGAAGAAGGAGAGGGGGAAGAAGGAGAGGGGAAGAAAGAGAGGGGAAGAAAGAGAGGGGAGAAGGAGAGGGGCAGAAGGAGAGGGGGAGAAGGAGAGGGGAAGAAGGAGAGGGGAAGGAGGAGAGGGGAAGGAGGAGAGGGGAAGGAGGAGAGGGAAAGGAGGAGGGGAAGGGGAGGAAGGAAGGGGGAGGGAAAGGGGGAGGGAAAGAGGGGGAAAGCGGAGGGGAGGGAGGTATGGGGGTGGGGGTAGTAAGGGTAGGAAGGTATAAGGGGTAGGAAGGTATGAGGGGAGAAAGGTATGAGGGGAGGAAGGTATGAGGGCAGGAAGGTATGAGGGGTAGGAAGGTATGAGGGGAGGAAGGTATGATGGGGAGGAAGGTATGATGGGGAGGAAGGTATGACGGGGAGGAAGGTATGACGGGGGAGGAAGGTATGACGGGGAGGAAGGTATGACGGGGGAGGAAGGTATGACGGGGAGGAAGGTATGGCGGGGAGGAAGGTATGACGGGGAGGAAGGTATGATGGGGAGGAAGGTATGACGGGGGAGGAAGGTATGACGGGGGAGGAAGGTATGACGGGGGAGGAAGGTATGACGGGGGAGGAAGGTATGACGGGGGAGGTATTAAAAGAAGAAAATAATTCCCGCCTAAAAAGGACTTTTGTACTGAGTATAAGTCACAAAGTTGTGATTTCATCACAGCAGCTCTTGTACTAATCTTTATGTACAGTATTTTTAAAGAAAAATATTTGAACAATCTATTTAGAGAATATGAAATTAATTTTCAAAGAAATACCTAAATGTAATTCTATCATAATGACGATTTTTTTTATTATTTGGACCCAGGCCATGACATAGTAAACTGACGTGCCTTCTCTCCATCTTCTTCGTAAAGTTTAAAAGGTGCTCCTTTACAGACTGACAGATATATATATATATATATATATATATATATATATATATATATATATATATATATATATATATATATATATATATATATATATATATATATATATATATATATATATATATATATATATATATATATATATATATATATATATATATATATATATATATATATATATATATATATATATATATATATATATATATATATATATATATATATATATATATATATATATATATATATATATATATATATATATATATATATATATATATATATATATATATATATATATATATATATATATATATATATATATATATATATATATATATATATATATATATATATATATATATATATATATATATATATATATATATATATATATATATATATATATATATATATATATATATATATATATATATATATATATATATATATATATATATATATATATATATATATATATATATATATATATATATATATATATATATATATATATATATATATATATTATATATATATATATTTTAAAGAAGGGTTTTTGTAAATATCAAAATATATAATAAAAGTCTTCTTAACATAATTGATATTTTTATTGACAGATTGAAGAAAGTAACACACACATCAAGCAAAATATGCAAGATTTCGCTCGCGGAACGTCCTACATTTGGGTTCTAGAAAAAACATACAATGGGACACTCATTCGCCGAAGACTGGGCAGCTGGGTGTGAATTTGGGCCATCTGGTCTAATTTATACTAAAAATAGTTACATATCTTATTCTCAGCGACAAAACAATGATGTCCTCCATAAGGACCCTTTTGCTTTTCACATTATTTTAGACATTAAGTATTCTGATTCATGAATTATACAATGGCTAATCATGCATTGTCGAAATCATTCCGATTTCAAGACCAATTCAGCAATTGTATTTAGATGAATTTTTTTTAAATTTTACCGAATTTTGGACCACAATATCGTGAATTTTTGAAGCTGTAAATTAAAAAAAAGAAGGAAAAATGGGTCACCATGTACGAACCTATAACAGTTTAGACATTTTTTTGTGGGAGCGGGGAGAAGGGGGGTGAAGAGTTGACTATATAAAGCTACATTGCTGTACTACATGCTTTGAAAAATACGATAGTTGCAAAGTGCCCCTCAGATCCTGTGCCTCACCCCCCACTTTCAAACATCTTCCGCCACCTCTGATCGCGTCAGGGATGTTGGAAGATATTTGACATTGGGTGACCAGATTTTATTTTTGTCCCAACAAATCAAAAATGTATGAATCTCTTATCACGGTCCAAAAATTATTATTGTAGCCAGGCCTAAACGGAGGGCTCGTAAAATGATTGCAAAATTAAATTGGTAAAATTTGGCAAGATATCCCAAAAATTGAAAAAAATTCTTGAAAATAAAGAAAATTTCACGACAATTCAATTGAATTGAAGCAAATTTAACGCAATTGAAAGAAATTTTAAGAAAACTGAAGGAAATTTGTCGAAAATTGAAAAATCTCGAAAATGAATAAAACCTCTCAAAAATTTCTTTAAAAGAATAACAAAAAAAAAAAAATTCTTGAAACTTTGCAAAGAATGAAGGAAATTTCACAAAAATTGAAATAAATTCTATAAAAAAGAAATCATTTTTACAGAAATTGAAGGAGAATTGCCGAAATTGAACATAACCTCCCGAAAATTGAATAAAATTGATAAAGCTTGAAAAATACTTCAGTTTAAAATGAAGGAAATTTCCCGAAAGAAAAGATGCCATGAAATCTGACTCTTCAAAATCAATTCGTGAGACCTCATAAATGGGTGGCCAAAATTGTAATTGCCTCCACAATAAATTTATTGGGAGGGGGGAGCTTGACCCCTGGCCCGCCCGGTTCCTATGCCACTGGGTGTATGTTTTCTTTGTCAATTAAGAGTTTAGAACGATGTAGTAATTAAACCACATATTTTTTCAACATCATTCACGTTTTTAGTTCTTGTGGCTTTCATACGTTTTTTAAAAATAATCACGCCCTGATTAGATGGGAAATTATGTTTTGTCTAATTATCAGTTTTCAGTGAACTTGATCTGTTATTCATATCTTTTGCAATAGTAATGTTAAAAAATTGCATGTCATCCATCTTATGATTTGCGAAAAATTGGAGGAGTACATGCCCTGGCCTCCTACTCCGCGACCCTTTACCATTCGCCTTGGACCTCACTGGGCCCTACAGCGGGCCCCTGACCCTGTATGTGCGCGTGGACAATACCGCCAAACTAGCCTCCCTCTTTAGGAGTTTTTGAACCCCTCCGCCCCCCAAACAAAAACAAAAATATCGCTGCAGCCAAGGCAGAATAAAGCCTTGTTTACAAAGGCGTATGTGAAGCAGGTGTGGGTGGGGTGGGGTGAAAATGATGGGGTGCAATACTTTCTTCTCGTTTGGGAGGTAAAAACATAACGTTGAAGAAGAAGAAATGTTACAATTTTTGAAAACTTTGGCACCATTTCCAGACAATTTTCTGAAAGATTTCTGCCATGAATGGAAAATGATGAAATGGGAATCTTTCCTGAATAGAATTCAAACAATGAATGCTTAACCTGAATTAAACTGATAACAATGATCAGGGGGTAGATCCTGAAGTGTTTATAATGCAAGCGACAATACAGATTAACAGCGAGATAGAGATTGTTTGCGCTTATAACTTGGCTGTTAGGTCATGTTGATGGGCCTAGGATTTCCGAGGTCGATTACATTACGGATGGGGGATAAACAGAGGCGGAGGTGCGCGCTCTAGGGGGTGCTTAATCTATATTTCTTTCTATTTTCATCATTTCCCCTGTTTTTTCAAATACTTTTGACACAGTCTACTGTAGCTATTTTATATAACAATGATTTCATACTTTTTTATCATTTTTTATTTGTTATTGAAATTTTAATATTTTGTTCTAATTGAAGTACTGAGAATGTTTATAATATACATTAAGCCATGCTAGAGGCAAAACCATGCTAGAGGCAAAGCCATGCTAGAGGCAAAGCCATGCTAGAGGCAAAGCCATGCTAGAGGCAAAGCCATGCTAGAGGCAAAGCCATGCTAGAGGCAAAGCCATGCAAGAGGCAAAGCCACGCTAGAGGCAAAGCCACGCTAGAGGCAAAGCCACGCTAGAGGCAAAGCCACGCTAGAGGCAAAGCCACGCTAGAGGCAAAGCCACGCTAGAGGCAAAGCCACGCTAGAGGCAAAGCCACGCTGAGAGGCAAAGCCACGCTGAGGCAAAGCCACGCTAGAGGCAAAGCCACGCTGAGGCAAAGCCACGCTGAGGCAAAGCCACGCTGAGGCAAAGCCACGCTAGAGGCAAAGCCACGCTGAGGCAAAGCCACGCTAGAGCAAAGCCACGCTGAGGCAAAGCCACGCTGAGGCAAAGCCACGCTGAGGCAAAGCCACGCTGAGGCAAAGCCACGCTGAGGCAAAGCCACCACGCTAGAGGCAAAGCCACGCTGAGGCAAAGCCACGCTAGAGGCAAAGCCACGCTAGAGGCAAAGCCACGCTAGAGGCAAAGCCACGCTAGAGGCAAAGCCACGCTAGAGGCAAAGCCACGCTAGAGGCAAAGCCACGCTAGAGGCAAAGCCACGCTAGAGGCAAAGCCACGTTAGAGGCAAAGCCACGCATAGATCATATGAATTCACAGAGCTTACATGTTTTTTGTCTGAATTGTAACAATTTTCAGAGAAAACTGCCTTTCTTCCTGTTTATCTAGCTGCGTGTTATAATGCTTATCTGAATTAATTTCAACGTTAGAATCTAAAATCATCTTTCAGACTTTTCATCAATTTAATTTTTGAAGTAATTCTGTCTTTGATTTTTAGCCATTTTTGGACACCAAAAGCAAAAAATCTGCAAAGCCTCACAATTTTTGCCCGAATTGTCTCAATTTCCAGGGAAAATTTTGGTTTTCTCGTTTAGAAATGGTAACTAAAATATTAATCTTGGATGTTAGAATCTAAAATTTTCTACCTTTCATTAATTTTATTTTTGAAATTCTGTGTTGGATTTAAAACCATTTTGGGCACCAAAACAAGAAATTTACAGAGCTTCGCCCTGGCTGCTCCCGACCAGAGGCCCTTTAGCGAACCCTGAGCCCCACGCCATGCACTACGTAGAAAACTGTGCTCCCTTTTCTCCTCTTGACTGCTGTGGCCTCCAACGAAAATCTCTGGCGACGCCACCGCCCCGTTATAATCCGCTACTGGCAGCCGCCAACAAAACCTGATGCTATGAAACAGTGACTTAATTATGTTAGCTCCAATCTCTTACAAAAAGAAGAAACCGCAACGAACTTAGTAATACAACTAACAAAACAATATAACTAAAGTAGATCAAATCAATGACAAACCAAAACTGATGAAGCACAATCGTGTAGAATTTAGACAAAGGAGGTCGGGGTATATTTTTTCCCATTATGGGAGGTGCCACGAACGTGAAAGCTGACTATTCATTGCTATAAATATTAATTATCAGGTCCATGATGTCGAAGAAATTTTCGTAGTTGCATGAGTCTCCAAAATTAAGTTCACCACTTGGTGGTGCCATGGTGGGGTCGGAGGGGCATGGGGCGTCGGGGAGGCCTAGACACCCATCCAGGACGTCGTCTTGATATTCGTCGGGGAATGATAACGAGTTCAAAAAGAGATAGGCCCTACTTTAATTTTCCCCGACAAGCAATGTACTGATGTATGAAACCCTTCTTCAAACCCCCGCCTGTCGCCCCTCTTGTCAGCTTGTACAACCTCTTGTTAGCTTATACAACCTCTTTTTAGCTGGTACAGCCTCTTGTCAGCTTGTACAACCTCTTGTCAGCTTGTACAACCTCTTGTCAGTTTGTACAACCTCTTGGCAGCTTGTACAACCTCTTGTCAGCTTGTACAACCTCTTGTCAGCTTGTACAACCTTGTGTTAGCTTGTACAACCTCTTGTCAGCTTGTACATCTTCTTGTCAGCTTGTACAACTGTAGTAATTTGTATGTCACTCTCGGAAACAGTTTTGATTCCGATAAGGCGATAGCATCAGGAATCTATGCGGTCATGATGGCGTGTGCGTATATACTGATATAAATGGGTGTGACGGCCAGCTCGTAAACATGATATCTCATGAACGGCAGTGGATTCATGTCATATGTGGTATGCATACAGCCCATGGTACGTCGCCTCACCTTACCTAGTCTCTTCAGGCCTCCTGGTCCATAAGGTTGCAGTGCACTTTCTCCACTAGACTCTGTTATTTGCAACTTGTCTGGCTTCTGTCCACGAGTTCCATCCCATCACTTTTCTCTCATTCTCGACTGTCCTTCACCAGGTCGTTCAAGGACGACCAACTTTCCTTCTCCCCTCTGGTTTCCACGTCAGAGCTGTCACACAGTGCTTAATAGTGCTCATGCGCATCACATGACCAATCCACCTCCACCTTCTTCTTTTTTACTTCAGTGCTGATTTTGTCATGTTTAGTGATTCTCAGTATTTCATCGTTAGATATTACATATGACCATCTGATCTTCCAAATTCTCCTGTAGCATTTGAATATAAATGTATCCAGCTTTTTATCATCTGCTACATTAACTCTCCATTTCTCGCAACCATACAAGAGTACAGACTTAGCAAGAACGTTAACTTGAACTGTCGTATTTGTGTATACATTGAGAATGTGCTTGAGTTCCGTATCTTATAGTGCTACTCGATAGAAAACTTTGTTTGCATATTTGCTGTTAACTTTCATGAGCTCTGTCTTATCCTTATCAATTCTTAGCCCAATTTGTGCAGCATACTGATTGAGCGGGGTCACTTTGGTTTGCATGTGTTGATATGTAGATGAAAGTGGGAGCGATATCATCAGCAAAATCTAAGATCCAACTAATTCCATTCCTGCTATCATCAGTCGTTTTCCTCATCACCCAGTCTACCACCGTCAGAAAAAGGAAACCTGACATTACATCACCTTGCTTTACACCACTTTTGACTTGAATCATTCAGATTCGACTCATGTTCCATGGATGTGCCCTATTGCTTTTAGTGGTGATATCTTACATATTAATGAGTAGGCGGGGCTTTATGAAAAAAACCTTGAAATGCTTTATTTTAACAACCGCATATCTGTTTTGTTTCATATTTGGTACAGTTATGATGTTAGCTGGTGTGTACATGTTCATGGTATAAAAACGTTGAATTTCATTAATATGCATGGTGGGCGGGGCTTAATATGATTTTGCTGAAAAGAGCTTGTAAACACGGTATGTAAAGAACGATAAACTGGATTCAAGACATATGTGGTACACAGATAGCTCATGGTCTGTAGATATGCCCTATTGATTGTGGTGGCGATGTCATGCATATTAAATAGTAGGCGGGGCTTAATGTACAAATCTTGGAATGCCTATATTTGAACAACCGTATATATGTTTTGTTTCATATTTGGTACAGTTATGATGTTAACTAGTGTGACATGTTCATGGTATAAAAACTGAATTTCATTAATATGCATAGTTGGTAGGGCATAATATGATTTTGCTGAAAAGAGCTTGTAAACACGATATCTAAAGAACGGTGACTAGATTCAAGTCATATCAGTGTCATACACAGATTGCCAATGTTCCGTAGATGTGCCCTATAGCTTTTGGTGGTGATGTCATGCATATTAATGAGTAAGCGGGGCTTAATGTAACATTGTTGAAATGCTTATATCATAACAACCACATATATGTTTTGTTTCATATTTAGTATGATGTTTGCTAATGTGTACATGTTTATCTGTTCATGGTATAAAAAACGTTGAATTGCATTAATGAATTGCTTAATGTGATTTTGCTGAAAAAAGCTTGTAATCACGGTATCTAAAGAATGATCAACTGGATTCAATTCAGATGTGATACACAGATAGCCCATGGTCTGTGGATGTGCCTTATTGGAATTTGGTGGTGATACCATGCATATTAATGAGTAGGCGGGGCTTAACCTAAAATTCTTTAAATATGATACATGAGCAACCGTATGTCTGTTTTGCATCATACTTGCTATGTTAATGTTCTTAATCATTGTGCACATGCCAGTGTTGTCAATAGGTATGTTTATTGTATTGATCTGCATCATGCATGGTGTTCGTGGCTTATAAATATCCTGCAACAAATTTTTCATGATATGCAATGACTTGACAGTTTATACGAAACTTGCAAATCAATCAGCATATAAAAAAAAAAAAGGCATCGGAACCACAAAACCTTTGGTTCTGGTTAATCTTACATAACTGTAGGCCTACTCGAACTCTCTGATCCATGCTCTACATGGTATAGGGACACAAACAGACTTCTGAATGAGTCAACAAATGGCTTTATATATTTCTGTCGTGTGTAAGTAACCTACATAATTGATTGCAATCTGCTGAATTTTTTAAGTTTACATAAAATTCAACAAAGAACTACACGCGAGTCATACAACACGTCTTTTCTTTTTTGTTAGGATGTTGGGAAAGTGTTGAAGACAATACACCAACGTACGTTCAATGTCTTTGCTATCAAACGACAACTTCATGTTTTATTGCAGGTTGAATATCCAGCCCAAGTAAGTGTATAATTGTGCATGATTTCGACCCCATTGATACCAGCCATTGAAAGAGATCCTCGAAAAGAGATCACCGAAAACTTCCATACAGTCATCGGACAGTAACCTATATAGGCCGGTGAAGATCTATATGGTAGTATGTAGTATATTGTACTTGGTTGTAATTTTGGTTCAACTTTGTTTCTTATTTAGCGAGTTGAGGCCCACATAGGCCTATGTTCCTTACATTCTGCGGGTTCGTGACAAACCATGCGATAGAGTCATGGAGGTATTGTCTAGGAAGTGAGGGGGGGGGGGGGGTCAAAGGTTGACAAATCCCCACTTTTTAATGTACATTTTATGTTAATTATTTGTACTTTAGCGTGACTCCACTCAGGCACATTCGTTTTTGTAACTCCTCTCCCCCTGTAAATTTTATCGCTCATGGAAATAGTCTACTAATGAAGCAACTCCTTGTGACCCACTAACTGTGCAAAATCGCAATTCAAAAATTAGAACAAAAATTATCAGCCCGATTTTTGGTTCTCTTTTCTTCCCCTCGCGTGAAAACCGAAATTAAAATATGTCAATAAAGGGCCAGGAATATTGATTACCCCCTCCCCCTCCCTTCCCTTCAAAAAAAAAAAAGACTTACTGAAAAATAGACTTAACGTACAGAAATATTAGTTTGTGGTACACATGTTTGCAGTGGCATAGCTATAAATTTTCAAATTGGAGGAAAGAGAGAAGAGAGGGGGTTGAGTTGAATCGACACGATATTTAGTGGGATAGTTGAGGTGACACCGAAGGTGTGACTTTGAGCGCTTCGCGCTGGACTTTTTGGCATGGGGTCTTGGGGCCCGCTTAAGAGCCCCTGGTGGGATCCAGGGGGCGAATCTCCGGAAGCTCTCGCAAAATTGACATTTCAAGACCAAAAAGTATGTCACAACGCATAGTAAGAAGGTGTATTATACAAGTCAAAATTCATGTCAAAAACTACTATATACACCATATACAAAGCGCAAAGCCCTCGACTTGTCGGCGTGGGGTCCATGGGCCCGCTTAAGGGCCTCTGGTGTGGTCCAGGGGCGAAGACCCGGCAGGGGTCCAGCAGGCGAAGCCCCGGAAGCTCTCGCCAAATTGACATTTTAATGGCAAAAACGTATGTCACAACTCATAGTAAGAAGAAGGTGTATTACATAAGTCAAAATTCATGTCAAAGAGAGCAACTATACACCATATACACAATTACTTGTCGGCTTGGGTCCAGGGTCCCGCTTAAGGGTTCCTGATGGGGTCCAGGAGCAAAGCCCCGGCAGGGTCTAGGGGCGAAGCTCTCGCAAAATTGACGTTTCAAGGGGGAAAACGTATATCACAACGCATAGTAAGAAGGTGTATTATACAAGTCAAAATTCACATCAAAGAGAGCTATATATAATACACCATATACAAAACACAAACTCATGAAAAAGCATAATGTGAAAATATGTTTTATTGTTTACGTGTGTACATGGTTAGGTTTACCGTCACTCTTGAAAAATATGGGTTGTCTAATACACTGAAAGAAAGGTTTTCAATAATTTACTACAAACTTGTGTAAATGTTGTCAAACTTTTAAAATGAGTCTGTTCTATATCACGTGTACTCCAACACCCACCTCCCCCTCTCTCACCTTCTCTCTTTCTCTTCCACCCCCTCCCTCTCTCTCTGTCTTAGTTCATGTATTTAAATACAACATCGCACAAATGTTTAATATATTTTTACCGAAGAACGTTTTTCTGAGCTTAGTGCCCTTTTGAAATCTAAAAACATAATAATCACCTAGAATGTCAAAGCTTCTTGAACCGACGGCACCAATCTGAACCTACAAATTAAAAAAATGGGGGTAGGGGGAAGGGGGGGGGGTAGGGGTGGAGTTCGCCCATTTCTGGCTACGTCACTGCGTGTATGACCTGTAAAAGATGAAGAAAAGTGGAGGATGGGGTCGATTCCAGTTTTTCATTATCAGTTTGGTTCACGCCCGAACGGGAGATCTCCCAATAACTCACCATGCATCTTCCCAAATTCAAAGTCTTAACAGAAATACAACACGACAAAAAACGTTTAAGTCAAAGGTAGGAACAATGCTTGCGAAATACTCTCATTTTATTAGTGGAACGGAACGTTGAAATTATTTTCCCATTTTCAAAAATACAACGTTTACTTTTACCAGGTAATTTTAAAGTTGTCTTTAAAAAATTCCTTTTAATAGTTTCTGAAGAGCATTTAAAGTTTGAGTCACCAGCAATAGCTCAATTTATACAAAGAAAAATTGTTAGTTCCATAAATATTAAATTCAACTTCATTTGCAAAGTATGCAACATTAGAATAACAAAATTTGAAAAGCAAAAAAAATCTTAACAGCTGAACTGAATATATATATATATACATATATATATATATATATATATATATATATATATATATATATATATATATATATATATATATATATATATATATATATATATATATATATATATATATATATATATATATATATATATATATATATATATATATATATATATATATATATATATATATATATATATATATATATATATATATATATATAGATAGATATATATATATATATATATATATATATATATATATATATAAATATATATAATATATATATATATATATATATATATATATATATATATATATATATATATATATATATATATATATATATATATATATATATATATATATATATATATATATATATATTTATATATATATATATATAAATATATATATATATATATATATATATATATATATATATATATATATATATATATATATATATATATATATATATATATATATATATATATATATATATATATATATATATATATATATATATATATATATATATATATATATATATATATATATATATATATATATATATATATATATATATATATATATATATATATATATATATATATATATATATATATATATATATATATATATATATATATATATATATATATATATATATATATATATATATATATATATATATATATATATATATATATATATATATATATATATATATATATATATATATATATATATATATATATATATATATATATATATATATATATATATATATATATATATATATATATATATATATATATATATATGGTTTCTCCATCAGAAGATCTCCCGATCGGGAGCGTGGACCGGACTGATAATATCCAAATTCAATTTTAACGGTCTATATAAACAAGCAATTTCTATATTGCTTGAAAAAGCTTTTAAGTGGGCAGATCAGTCGTTGAATAATGACGGAAAATCACTTTTAGATTTGAGTTATGACTGTTCAATGACGGATCTGTTATTAATTCATGTGAAATGTGTAATAACTGGTCAAATAAGTCCAGATTTGTATGTAAACATTGAGTTTAGATAATAACTACCATTCATAAAATGATAGGAAAGTTTATTTATGCTAGAATTGTATTGGGGGATTGACATAAAAAACCTTGGTCAGAATTTGTGGCACCACTTCGAAAAACTTATCTGATATTCATTTAAAAAAGCAAAACAAAGTAGGGTCCCATTAACAACAGAAAGTACCAAGATTTCCTGTAATTATATATCTAAAAATTTGCATGAAATATGCAGATTGATGCATAAGATTTGAAAACGCTCTAAAATTCTCAATGTTAAACCGATTTTTTGCAACAATAATGCAGGTCTTAATATATTTTCGCACAATTCAACTATAATGTTGCCTTACACATCCACATACCTTAACTATTTTTACAGATGGTAGTAGCATGGTGTTCAGTGTTTGAAGTTCACACACGACGACTCATGCTTTAAAGATGTTTGCTGTGCAGAACAATACGATAGCTCTTATTCTGTCTAAAAAATGAAAACTGGCTTTGTGGATGGACAGTCAACAGACTAAAAATGTTTACAAACGTCTTTCATATATCATTTATAGGGAAGATCGAATAGCTAGGAAACCAGTCAAATCCCCTTTTTTGTGATGGCGGATTTCCAGATTACGATATCTACTTCATATATTAAAAAATATTTTACAATTTTAGTTGCATTTTCTTTCTGGATTACTTCTGTCTACTTATTTTCTGTATCATTTCGAACCAAAGGAGCGGTGAAAAATGTTGAATTTGCTAAAACGAGGGACAGGTTGCTGGGCATTCTTGCAAATGAGAACCAGCCACAAGATAAATTACCTGTTCCTAATGGAATGCAACATTTAGTTGAGCTGGCTGTACAGTTTGATCAATTGAGCAAAGAATGTAAGGATCATTTAGGATGCCCACTGTCAGATGACACTGTGAGTCAATCTCGAGATGAGATTAAGCTATTACCCATTGTTAACTTTAAATCAAAAGTACTGAGATTTAGCGACAACTTCCACAACAACAAAACTGATCAATACATGAAAGATCAACTTCCGTTTCTTATGATGATTTTGAGACTCTTGGTAATATCCATGACCAGATAAAACTTCCAATTGGGCTGCCAGATACTAAGGCAGTTTTTCGAAATTCAAAAGAAAAGCAATCAAAATACCCAGTAGCCGTTGATAGATATGGATGTGTGAGAAAAATTATCTTCTTTGGACTACATCCAAAATGGAAGGAGAACTGGAAAGTGCTCCAGCCCCGTCAAATGGCGTGCCATGATTCAAAGTGCACGGCAGATGTGTCCTTTACGGTGATGCCGAAAAGAATTAAAGAAGCCCATGTTGTAATTTTCGCCAACGACAACAAGTGGCTTGATTATAGACAATGGAAGCTTGCGAGAGTTTTCCGCAATAAGGACCAAAAATGGGTCATGATGACGCAGGTTAGCCCTATGTATGCCACTGGGTTGCAACCTCCATTTCAATTCCGTAGTGACACTTATGATTGGACAGATACGTACAGAAAAGATGCTGACTTTTATTCCCCTTATGGACGATTTGCTCCATTTGGAACTTCGCGAGAGGAACTTGTTCCCGATACTAACACACTTATGCGTCACAAATCCAAATTGCTAGTGTGGATGGAAGACCAGTGCGAAACACTACAATGGAATCGTTTTGCTTTTGTTAAAGAGTTGAACAAATATATTAAAGTTGATATATTCGGAGAATGTGGTGCGCCAGCATGTCAATTTGGAACTCAATACTGTCTTTCAAATTTACTTCACCAGTACAAATTTACTCTTAATCTTGAGGACAGTTGTTGTGAGGAATATATCACCGACGTATTTTGGAAAGCTTTTGACCAAGGCAGTGTTCCGATTGTTATTGGGGCTTCGTATGAACAATATAAAGATGTTGCACCCCCACACTCCTTCATACACGCTGACCAGTTTGAATCTATGAAACACCTTGCAGACTATTTAAATGAACTTCATCTTAACACAACGAAGTATGAAGAGTACTTCCAATGGAAAGGGTTAGGACAAATACAGCTTGAAGGGGTGCAACACTTTTACAAACCTTTACAGGAAAACAGCATTTGTAGAGTCTTGAAGAAGCTAAGGGATTATGAAAGTAAGTCAGGCCCAAAAAGCCAAGGTTTAATCCCTTGGGACCACACTGGAAGCAATCTTGCCAGGCATGTGGCCTCCAAACCTGGATACAGAACTTTCAACATAAGAAAAATAATACCATAAGGGTAAAAACTTAGTTTTTTTATTTTTATATCAGATGATAAGGGGAAGAACGGTAAACGCTGAAGGCACGCAGCCTCTTTAAAACTTACGCCATACACGTTAGAGGAGATCTGTTGGATAACAAACTAAATTGCTCAAGAGTCATTCTGAAAAGATTTTTTTTCTTCTTTTTTTTGCCGTGCGTAGTTTATAGTCTTGCTCTCAAAAATAAAAATGATTAATTCTGAAGAATGTTTGTTTGTTTGTTTGTTTGATGAGGTCTTAACGGCACCACGACAACGAAGGTCAAATTGTGCCTGAAAGGTCAGATCATTTTAGAGGTAGTAAGGAAAGAGACCAGGGGGAGAATGAGAGAAATTCAAGAACAATAGCCAGAAAGCTGTGATCGAGAGAGGAGGTGCATGGGTAAAACAAAAACAAAGTAGAGAGGGGGTGGAAGAGGAGAATTAAATATGGTTGTAGAGGGATGCATGCTGAAGGAAGGAGATTATTTTATCTGGAGGATTTTCTGGAAGAACTCAGCAATTGAGTTGTGGGAGCGAGGGAAGCTCTGGGAAGGTTGTACAGGGGCAAGCAAGGAGAACGTGTTGGATTGTGAGGATGCAGTGGCAATTGTTACAGAGGGGTTGGGGGGAACCAATAAGGAGGTGGGAGTGAGTGAGGTGGGTGTGACCAATTTTAAGACGGGTAATATGAACGTTGTCGATACGAGAAAGGTTGTTAATGGTGGATTTGATCGGGATTGTGGGCTGGATGACATGGAGTTTGTTATCAATTTGGAAGTTCCATAAGGTTTGCCAGCGGTCACGAACAAGAGAAGCGATAAGCGGTTTGATGTCAGAGAGGGTTTTGGGAAAAGGTGAAGGGAGGAGGTTAAGGGCAAGCTTAGCGGCTGTATCAGCCCTGTCATTGCCAGGGATGCCAACATGGCTGGGTATCCAGAAGAAAAGAACACTTTTCCTGCAGAGGGTGGGAGAAAAGAGTTTCCGGAGGAGGAGGTGGCAGGTCAGGTTATCCCATTTAAGACTGAGCAATGAAGTAAGAACAGCCTTTGAGTCAGAGAAAATGGCAAAGTGACTAAGAGGAGAGTACTCAATAAAGTTGAGGGCGAGGAGAATGGCCTTAGCCTCGGCTGAAAAGATGGATGAGTGGTCAGGAAGTCTGCTACTGAGGGTGATGTCTTGGATGATGGCAGCAGCAGCTGTCTTGTTGCCTTCCTTGGAGCCATCAGTATAGATGGAGTGTAATTTGAGAGTTGGTCTTTGATTTGGTTGTGGAGATTGATGAAGAGGTTAGGGTGAGTTTGAGTTTTGTTATAAGTGGAGAGGTCTAGGTGGACAGAAGGGAGGGGGTGTCCCAAGGAGGAAAAGTGGGCCAGGAGTAGGTGCCGAGAGTGGCGGGGTTGATGCCAAGTTGAAAGAGGTCTGATTTAATGCGTAAGCTGAAGGGAGGCGATAGGGTTTTAGTCCTATCAAAGAGGGAGGAGAAATTGGGGTACCTAATGAGGTTGTAAACAGGGTTCTGGATGTTGGTGAGGACTCTAAAAGCATAGGAGAGGCTAAGCTTTTTACATCTAAGTAGAAAGGATGAAAATAATAAATCGGTATTGCGACCATAGCCATCATACCATCTAATTCATGTTCCCTCATTCATACACCCTTAATTACACCACTAACCACAAATCTAATTTCTGTATCGAGTGTATCCCAACGACCACTCTCTCCCAAGCACACATACGTACCAAACCCACCCTATGTCTGTGTGTCGGTACACGTTGTCAATGCATACATGCATCCAAAGAAGTTCGAAGCTATGTTTTAATTCAAATTTTAGGTATACTCATTTATTCATTGTTTCAGCAAAATGCACCAGATAACACAGCATTTTGGACCAATGTTGGCAAGGTATTGGCAAGGTATTGAAATTAAGGTTAACAATTCACTTTGAAGGTTGGAGGCTCATAGAAAATATATGGACCATTTAGCATAGGCACACGACAAGCAAAATCTTATACTGCTAAAGTTGGGCCAATGGTGGTTTAATGTACACATTCTCCAAGCGTTGGTTACAATGCTTTGACCCAACACTGGCCAATGTTAGCAAGCCAACGTCAACACAACATAACGCCAACCTTACCAGTATAGGCGAACCTTGTACTAGCCGGAAAAATAAATAATAAAGATACAAAGAGACTCTTCATGTGTGTTTAGATTCATTTCAATCGCCCTTATTTGGGTTGAATGACCCCGTAAAGGAGCTTTGGTCGAAATGTGGGTCATCTGTTTGCTAATTCGTGGGAATTTGTAAACAACAGAGGTTTAATTTGTCACTGTGTCATTGAAGTTGAATAAAGAATTCATTAGAAAAACGGTTAATTTGAGCATTCGTATGGTTGAGCATTCATATGGTTTTCATAACCATCACATACAAAAACAAAGTGTTTCAAATACTTATAATACTAAAAATACTACGCCCTGATTTTTGGTGGAGTGATTTTGTTTTTAAACGGGGATGGGCCATGAACCAAATTCCTATACGCCAACTAACACTAAAATCTTGCTAAGAGGATCATCGAATCATTTGATAGCGAATATGAAAGCACTTGATATGATTTCTATACAAACATTTATTATATTTTATTTCTAATATTTTTTTTCAGGCGGTTGGAGATCACCTTTTTTTGTTAGTGGAATGATACATCTGCTATGACTTGGAGAAAGCAGGTGGTTTGTTATCCTTGAATGTTTCGTTGCAGAATTATCGGAGTTATTCATGGAAAAGGTGCTTTTTCCAGATTATGGCTGGTATGTTGTCAGGTCCAAGGGTTTTGGTCTTCTTGATCTTTGCGAGACATTGGTGGATGGGCTAGTATTAGTAGGTAGCAGATCATAAACTTGATGATTGGCTTTGCTTTCTTGTTGGTCAGTTCCCGAAGAACATCCCAAGCTGCAGCATGTCTGTTCTCAATATGAGCATTTTCAATTTCCTCTGTTTTCGACTTTACTTGTTACTTGTTCTTCAAGTGATTTGGCAGTTTAGTATATGCATATGGCTCACTTGGCATCTTATACTTTAATACTCGATCTTGGATCTGGTGGGGCAAGTATGATGTGCTTCTGCCACTGATTTCAAAGCATTTCTTGCATCCGACACCACCTTATTTTTCAGCGATGGTTTTTGTTTTCTTCTTCTTCTTTGGTACAGTTTTGAGTGCTATCTTTAGACTACAGTACATCTGGTCTTGTTGCAGGTCGTATTTCCTGACTGTACCTGCATGATAGGAAGAGTGCTACGCACTAACAGCCTGTGCAAATTAGAGGGCTGCCTTCGAGTGTTAACAGGAGCAGCATTAAAAACTTTAGCAATTGTGGGGTCGCTTTTAAGTGAAGAATACGATTTCTTAATATCCTTAACCAGGGGTTCAATTTGTGGATTGAATCTGGTTACTAGGGGGATCCGTTTGGGAAAAGGTTCCCTGGGACTAAACACTATAGCAAACAATTCCTGAAAAAGGAGCGCAGCAGCAGCTTAAAGGGATATCCTCTAGATTTGAAATATCTAATCAATTTAATCGCATTACTGATGAATAACTTATTACTTGAGCATATACATCTGTACCGCAAGAATTGGCTGTAAACAATTGACTGCTTAAGGTGTTGTGGATGGAAACTATTGTAGTTGAGGTATGTATGTCTATCTGTGGGTTACGGTATACTGATGTTTCTAAGCTGTTGTTTAAGATTTGTATTTGGAAGAATTACGTGCAATCAAGGGCGTAGGAAGCAAGGGGGGGCTGGGAAGCTTTAGCCACCCAGTCAAAAGTCAGGGGCTAAACTATATTTTAGCCCCCTCCACTTCTCACATACGAAAACCCCCTTATAAGACTTTTTATACCCACTTTAGATAATACAACTTTATAGGATATTGTCATGTTCTAATTTCTTCGATTATCTTGTTAAAAAAGGTAATGTAATTTCAATGGAGACTTTATTACTTCTTAGCACCCTCATAATCATTTGGAGCTGATCGAAGCTGTATTAAACATAACATTTGCGTGCTACCGCAGACTCTGAGTGCGGGCAGGAGTGCGGGCAGGCAGCATAATCATTTTTCCCAGGAGTGTTTGAATATAACTGTACATGTGTAAAGGAAAGAAATGCTTTTTTCATAGAGAAAGAACTGTTTTGGTATAGGCTGAACAACCCCTTACTTAAATTGATCCCATGGGCTGACGCGGGGATATACCTGAATACAGCTTCCCTCATGCTCAGATATGTCAAAGAAGGTTGTTTTATAGATGTAAGCTTGGACATTTTGAATAAACATGTTTTACAGACTAACATGTGTCTTTTCTTTTTGCGTATCTGTTTGGTCTCTTTTTTAGCTCCATGGCCTGGAGTCTACGATCGAATCTTTTTTGTAAAAAGTGATAGACCTATACAAACATATTTATATATTTGAAACAGCCTCTTATTGGCT
>JAIGNY010002899.1:0-50000 GCA_020152595.1 Chiridota heheva | reverse complement strand
ATGTCATGCATATTAATGAGTAGGCGGGGCTTAATGTAAAAATGTTAAAATGTTCATATTTGAAGAATCACATGTCTGTTTTGTTTCATGTTTGGTATAATTATGATGTCAGGTGGTGTGTACATGTTCATGATGTAAAAACGTTGAATTTCATTAATATGCATAGTGGGCAGGGCTTAATATGATTTTGCTGTAAACAGCTTGTAAACACGGTATTTCAAGAACAGTAAAGATTAGGCTATATGGTAAACAGATAGCCCATGGTCTGCAGATATGGCCTAATGTTTGTGGTGGTGATTCATGCATATTAATAAGTGGGCGGGCTTAGAGTCAAAATTTTGAAAAAGTTATAAACGAGCAACTGTATGTCCGTTTTGCGTCATGTTGAGCATGATAATATTGTTTGGGGACCTATAAAACGAATGGAATGTTGAGAAGAGGTAAGCCTATTTAGCATAGGCGCACGGGACAGTTTCATTTGGTGGTGGGGGGTTGGAGAACAATTTTTCCCGAATCCTCTAATCTTGTCCTAATTTAACACAGTGCACTAATATACTCATAAAATCCACATTTCATGTTGCCACAATGCCGCTTTGCCCGAATTTAACTAACTAACTAACTACATAAAATCAGAAAACATTTCAGTCTATGACCAAAATATGTTCACACTGTCACACAATTTGACACATAAATGTGTGGCACATGAAAAATTCCCCGGATTCCATCTTTTAACTTTCTGACTTTTCGCTCAAAAATATTCAGTTAAGAATTTGGTTACTTGTTTCTTTTTAAAAATTATTTTATTCAGAAAATATTTAGGTCAGTTTTTTTAACACAGTTTTGCCCGAATTTTGATAACCATTTTCCCCGAATTCTTGGATGCCCAATTTTTTTAGGGGCAGTCTTCCAACCCCCTGCTCCCCTGCTTCTCCCGCCTGCCCCTTCCCCACGAATCAAAAGCAGTATTTGTGTCACAACTGTTATAACTGTATAAGTGATAAGCCAAATTTCAATAGAAAGTTAAAAAGTTTAAATGCGTTTAGGGTTGATATTGCGGGTATACTTTTTGGGAGGGAAAACTTTTGCTGAAGAATTTTATAAAATAGTTGCAGATGATCAGAGATTGAAGTTGTCAAGAAGAACTCCATTTGTGCAGGGACTCTTTAGATCGTTAGTGAAAATTACATCGAGCAAAGAAGCAGAAGTACTGGTTATTCTTGTAGGCAAAGATTGTAATGGAACAAAAGAAAATGAATTCAATATGTTTGTGAAATCACATACAGTATCATTTGAGGAATTGATAAGATTACAATTATAATCGCTAATAATGTGACACTTCAGATGTGCATTTGAGATGGCTTCAAGGGTATTCGTAAAGTTATTCATAACAACATTATCAATACCATGAGGACAATAAATAACACCAGTAATAAAGAAATTATTACCTGACATGATTTCAAGGAAAAGAGATTCAAAGACCCCTTCAATAAAAACAACTTAAATCCATTCTTAACTTATTAATTTAATGTCATTTGTTATAGAAAGAGCGACCCCTCTCCCACGACCATTTTTAGATGAGTGCTCTAAAGTATAACCATCAATATGATACAAAGGATAATGGGTCGTAAGGTCATTGAACCAGGTTTTGGTGATACCAATGATAGAAAATATGGTGCTTAAAAACTGGGGGTTAGTTGCAATGCATTTCAATTGGCAGGAATAGATCTACTATTTACATGAAAGAGGGGAATGGGTCTTTAAGCTGTTAAGTGTTATACAATTTTCGTTAAAGCTATCTGATGAATAGTAACGATATCATGCATACGAGAGATATTTAAACAATTTACATTAGGATCAGCGTCATTAAGTATAGGATGGTTAACATTGTCATGTTTAAATGATTTAGATTGGTAAGAGTTGCACTGGATACAATTGAAATTTAAACCATTTAAAGACTTGCACTGGATACAATTGGAATTAAAACCATTTAAATTAAGAGTTACACAAACGTGATGAATTCTAATATCCGCATTACACAACATACATTTAGTACTTAAGAAATGAGTTTTGACTGTGTCTTAAACATGCAATTCATACATGATCAAGAATATGCACGTTAATCATACACAAAACGGAATATGTATATCAAAGATTGTATCAGATTTGAGAACAATAAAATACATGGTATTGTCGGTGAATTTCTTCAAATTCAATAACATAAATAACACAATTTGTATCGATTCATATATACAGTACTGGACCTAAACAACATTGCTCTTGATAAGTATGAAGAGCAAGAAACCAGAATATGTTTAACATGGGCATCGCAATATTCAAATAATGTTGAAAAGCGATGTTCAGATCATAAGTCACGTATAGTAACTACAGTGTTGTGACAGAATGATGAGGATGAATTCGTGTATAATAGTATATTTTTCGTCCGGCGTTGTCGGATCCAAATATGCGATCATCGAGGGGCCATGTTCTGGTGATGCTGGGGTGTTTTCTAGACTTTGATGTTTCCTTGTGAGTTCTTCGTGGATATAGATAACGGTTCCTTTCAGTTTAGTACGGCATTTATAGATAAAGGCCCTTATGTTGTAATTTGTAAATTTGACTATGACAGGTCTTGTCTACTTGTTGGACTTTTCCGAGTTGTATTGCTTCACTCTATAGGAGCGGTCAATATCAGAGGGGTTGATGTAAATACTTAGTTTTTGACGGACAGTATCTATAATCACTTTGTCAGTCAGTCAGTGTCCTCAATTCCTCCATGATGGACCATTTCCTTGATCCCATTGAGCCTACGACAATTTCGGCAACTATACTGTTTTTGTTCATCAATGGCAGAGTGCATGATATTAATTTGTTTTTCCAGTGATTCATTCTTGGAATTGGCTAAATTTATATGTTGTTGTTTGGCATCCAGCTCAATTTTGTATAGCATTGTGAATATCACTTGCTACTATTTTTTGTAACCGCGTCCGCATCAACAAGGCGACTGCTTATAAGTTTATTTCTGAATTCAGAAGAATCAAGAATTACAGGAATCTGTTCTTTTATTGGTTCGCATGCGAAGCATTCATGCGAACCTATGTAATGGTGATTACGTCCGTCCGGCCGTCCGGCCGTCTACAAATTTGTCCTGAGATTTCCTCAGAAATGTTAAAGTTTTTTGAGAATTCCTCAGAAAAACTTAAAGTTTCTTTAAAAATCCTTATAGAAGGTTAGAATTTCCTTACAAAATGTTAAAGTTGTTCAGAGATACTTATGACAGAATTAAAGACTAGTTCCTTAAAAAGTTTACAAAACATTTGATATTTTTTTAGAAAATAAACTGTAAAATGATATAATATTCCAATATTCTTCAGAGATTCTCAGGTCTCTCTTGTAGCACTTAAGATTTAAAATCCTTAAAATTATTCAAAATATTTAGGCACCAACAGTTATATCAGGCATAATTTTTTAAACTCTACCTTTATTATTGTGCTCATTTGCATAAAGTTGCTACAGTATATGACCTGACCAGACTTTTTTTATTTAGTATGCTTAGTCAGGGAGTGTGACACGTTGTGATTGCATATAAACATAGGGAGGGATGCCATGTGGGACATGGATGGGGGCCATGAGGGACATATGATATAATATTTACCATGTTGTATACACCAAGGGCTATATCAGGCATAATTATTTGACTCCACCTTTTTTTCTTATTCAACAACCATTTGCATATAAGTCATATGAACTGACACTTTAATACATAGTATGCTTAATTAGGAACTGTGATAGCTAGGATGAGACTTCTTATGGAGCTTATGGGACGTCATGTGAGACATAGGGTGGGAAGCCATGCGCGATGCCATGTGGGACATGGGGTGGGCTACCATGTGGGACATGGGGTGGGATGCCATGTGAAACAGGGTGGAATGCCACGTAGGATATGTGGTGGAATACCATGCAGGACATAGGGTGGATTGCCATGGGATGGAATGTCATGTGGGACATGGCTTGTCATGTGGGACATGGCGTCCCACCCCATTTCAACAATTCATTTGCATATAAGTTATTATATGAACTGACACTTTCATACATAGTATGCTCAATCAGGGACTGATAGCTAGGATGAGACTCCTTATGGATCCTATGGGATGTCATATGGGACATGGGGTGGGATGCCATGTGGGACATGGGGTGGGATGCCATGTGAAACAGGGTAGAATGCCATGTGGGACATGATGGGATGCCACGAGTAACACAGAGTGTAATATAGGTTGTGATGCCATGTGTGACAAGGTAGGATGCCATGTGTGACATAAGGTAGGATGCCATGCGTGACATAGGGTAGGAGGCTATGTGGGACATAGGGTGGGAGGCCATGGGAACATGGGATGTGGGACATAAAGTAGGATGTCATTGGGACATTGGGAGGGATACCATGTGGAACATATGGTGGAATGCTATGTGGGACATCAGGTGGGAAGCCACTGATGCAGGACACAGGAAGGGATGTCATGTGGGACATAGGGAGGGATGTCATGTGGTACATATGGTTGGATTAATGTGGGACATACATGTAGGATGGGATCCATGTGGGTCATAGCATGGGATGCCATGTGGGACATATGGTGGAATGCCATGTAGGACATATGGTGGAATATGCCATGTGAGACACTGTATGGTGGAAAGCCATGTGGGAGATATGGTGGAATGCCCTGTGGGACTTATGATGGAATGCCATGTGAGACATGGAATGCCATGTGGAACATGGGGTGGGATGCCATGTGGATGATATGGTGGAATGCCATGTGGGATATGGGATGGGATGTCGTGTGGGACATGGGATAGGATGCCATGTGGGACATGGGGTGGGATGCCATGTGGGACGTGGGGTGGGATGCCATATGGGACATGTGGTGGGATGCCATGTGGGACATGGGATACCATGTGGGACATGGGATGCCATGTGGGACATGGGATGCCATGTGGGACATGGGATGCCATGTGGGACATGGGATGCCATGTGGACATGGGACATGGGATGCCATGTGGGACATGGGATGCCATGTGGGACATGGGATGCCATGTGGGACATGGGATGCCATGTGGGACATGAGATGCCATGTGGGACATGGGATGCCATGTGGGACATGGGATGCCATGTGGGACATGGGATGCCATGTGGGACATGGGATGCCATGTGGGACATGGGATGCCATGTGGGACATGGGATGCCATAGGATGCCATGTGGGACATGGGATGCCTTGTGGGACATGGGATGCCATGTGGGACATGGGATGCCATGTGGGACATGGGATGCCATGTGGGACATGGGATGCCTTGTGGGACATGGGATGCCTTGTGGGACATGGGATGCCATGTGGGACTTAAGTGTGAGATGCCATTTTTATAATTGGCCGGATCATATGATATGGGTGTCAATTTGCATGGGAATTGGAACTATGACGGTATTTACCGTTCTAGTTAAGTTAGCGATGTCATTTGAGAAGTCCGTGAAGGCAGCGGCTTGGTCTATGGCAGACATGCTAACAGATCTACAGGAGAGTTTCTCTGGGAAATTCGCAGAATCGCTTATGCTTGTGTCAGTACACCTCAAGCTTAGGCGTCCTACACGTAGTTGATACGATGATTTTCCAGCTTTTGATATTTAAGCAATACATCCACTAAAGTGAGAATATATTGATCCGGAAGTTACATATTATATCAAAATTGCTGTATGTATGTATGGAAATTGAAATATTCGATGGAAATTCTATGACAATATTTGAATTTCGCGCTACACCATGTGGAGGGCGTAATGCTAATAAGTAGGTGGGGCTTGCTGACAAATTCTTGAAATAAAATAAATGAGCAATTGTTTTTGCATCATACTTGCTTTGATGAAGTTGTTAATTATTGTGCAAATGCTGATGTTGTCAACATTTTTATTGATCTGCATGGTGGATGTGGCTTATGAATAAATATGGAACAAAATTTTTATTATATGCAATTACATGACATTTAATACACATTTTGCAAATCAATCAGCTTATGAAAAAGCTTTGGAACCACAAACCTTTTGGTTCTGGTTCAATTTACTTCCTTTTTCGAGAAATTTGCGTCTTCTATTTTAGGGAAATTTGCTTATTCTTTTTAAATTTTTTCATTTTCGGGGAAGTTTCTTCATTTTCCTTCATTTTGGGAAAATTTCTTAATATTTCTGTAATGTTCCTTTATTTTTGTGAAATTTGCTTTAAATCTTGAGAAATTTCTTTAAGTATTTTTTCTTTCAAATATTTGAATTTCCTTTCTTTAAAAGTTTGTTTAAAATGCTATATTCATGTCTCGGTCATATATCAATCATGTCGTATTGGTCCACACCGACGTATAATTTGCCTGTAACGCTCCGTAAATTGGGGGTTAGAGTGTAGCTAAGCGCTTAGTCGTAACTCGGTGCCGGTTTATTTGCATCCTTTTTTGAACTTTAATACGAAGTACACAACAAATTGATATTCCTCGTTTTTGCCTTTTAAACTGGCATATGTTTTTTGTATTATCTATATTACACGATTTAGTCCTTTCACTAAATCAGTAAAAACACATTATGATATATGTATCCTTGACAATTTACAAAGTTCCAGATCTCTCTTACTTGAGTTCTCGTAACCTTCTTAACTTAATCTGTTCTGCAATTCTACCAAAAACAAAAATATATTCGATGGTATCTCACTAATGCGCCGGTATATCCTAAGTTAACCAATCATAGAATAGTCAATAACTTCTAACCAATCAGGAATCTGGCTCCTCCTACTAGTGTGCTCTAATAACTAAGATTGACAGATACTGCTCTATGCGCGTAATCTTTGTTCCTGTCTATCAATTCTTTCTGGGAATTGATATAATCAAATACATAAGAAAATGGCGTGAGAACTATCCTGTTAACGGATACGCGTCAATATCAAAGACGGTATATGTCGCTTGTTTACTCGAGTTCGTGACCTGGGTTCAGAATCCAGTTAATCTTAAAGGTATATGGACACAGGATGGATTAGTATTATACGACAATCAGTAGACGTTCACAGACCTTTATTATGTTAATGGTACATATGATCAATACGTGTAGACTTTGGAGAACTGGCCGATTTGATAGAGAATGTCATTTCATAGGAATGCCAACAACCATCTACGTCCGCTCTCTGATACCACACTTGTCAAATAAAAGTGATACTTGGCTTTTTCTTATAGTTTTTAATTTGGCTGACTCCGGAAAGTTCGCGAATTATTTTCAACCTCCATGTGTGATCATCACCCGACATGCCCGATAACCAGATAACTGGACTGACAGCAGCTTGGTGATCGATCTTGCTCTTCTTTTGCTCACATTCCACCCAATAAAGCCAATGTTTTCTGACGATGATTTTCTGAAATGCGAAAAACCACGAAATAAATAACAGTAACCAGGCAATGAATTTGATGAAAATTAGATGTGAACACGCGTGAGCAAGGACTTAACTTAGAGGGGTGAGGTGTGACGCCTAGCATATTTTTTCAGGCACCACTTGATGTTTTTGTCACAGTTCACAAAAAGACAAAGTACTCTTGAAAATGCTTTTGAAAAACACCATGCTTATTTCATGTTATTTGTACGTCTGTACGAGGTAGGGAGTGGTCCGAGCACTGCTCTTAATTGGACAGAAATGCAGGAACGGCGGATTATGTTTGAGTCTGAGGGCACAGTTTCTGAGGGGAACTTTCCAAGTGTCTTGATTTAAAACTTAAAAAATGCAAGGTATTTTGGACCAAAATTCGGTAAAATGATACATTTGTATATTAAGCCGATATTTAGATCTACAAAAATTGGTAAATTTATAGATCATATTAAGACTTGAAGTAGGAAGAATTTAGATTTTTGAATCATGATTAGATTAACCAATTGTATTGGCCATGAATCAGAATATATTTAAAGTCTAAAATAATGTGAAAAGCAAATAAGGAACCCTTAAAATTATTCAGGAGGCCATCATTTTCTTGGTGAGAATAAATGAAACTCGGTATATCAGTATATATTAGACCAGATTGCCCAAATTTACACCCATTCTTCACCGCATCAGTGGACAGATGGAAGTGGTCCCCATTGTATGTTTTTTCTTCTTTTTAAAATACAAATTAAAGGCGCTCCACGAGTGAAATTTGGGGTATTTTGCTTGATGTTTGTGGTACTTTCTTCAATCTGTCAATATTAAATGACATAGGGGCACCTTGTAAACTTTACCAAAATGATGGGAGAGGGCATGTCACTTTATGTCATGACAATGGCCGGGCGGACTGCTGGATCCAAATTTCCAGGGGCGTAGCCAGGATAAGAAGTCATGGGGGGAGGGAAGGGGCAAGCCAAATCAACCTGGGGATGGTATGATAACGTGTTGTACGAGCAGTTATGGCACGATTAAATGGAACATATTAGGATGAGGGTGCATGGTCTTATAAGCGGGAAGTATAGAAAGGTCCTCCTTGAAAGGTGTTCTCTAGATAGGAAGAAATAGGAAATTATTAACAAAAATTTGATGGAAATTTTGGTAAAATCATTGAAAGTTTCAGTAAAATTTGGTAACGTTTTCCGATGATTGATGAAAATTAAAAAAATCGAACAAAATTGCGCCAAATATGAAGGTAATTTTTCGAAAATTGAAGAAGATGGCACGAGAATGAAGAAATTTCCTCAAATTTGAAAGAGACATCCCAAACATGGAAGGAAAGTTCCCCAAAATTGAAGAAAACATATCTAAAATTGAAAAAAAATAGCTACAAATTGAAGGAAATTTCCCGAAAATTGACCATTGAATAAAGAAAAATTGAAGAAAATTTACCAAAATTCAAGAAAAACTGCCCAAAAATGTACGAAATATTCTAAACATTGAAGGAAATTTACCAAAAATTGAATATGAAAGAAAATTTACCCAAAATTAAGAAACATTTCTCCCAAATAAAGGAAATTATCCGAAAATTGAAGAAAACTGCACGAGAATTAAGGAAATCTTCCAAAATTAAAAGACATTTCCCAAACAATGAAGGAAATTTACCGACAATTGATGAATATTTTTCGTAAATCGAAGAAAAAAAATATCCCATGCATTGAACTGTTGAAGAAAATTTCCCAAAAATGGAAGAAAATTTACCTAAAATTGAAAAAACTAACTCCAAAATGAAGGAAATTTGCCGCAAATTGGAGAAAAATTAACAGACCGACCAAAAATCGAAAGAAAAAAAAAAAAAAATAGTCCCTAGCTTCCCGAAAATTGATCGGGAATGAAAGAAATTTCCCAAACATTGAAAGGGTATCATAAATAGTAAAGAAAATTTCCTGAAAATTGAAGAAAATTTTCCAAAGTTACACGAGAATGAAGAAAATGTCTCAAAGATTGAATGTTATTTCACAAACATTGAACACGTTGAATGAAATTTTCCGAAATTGAAGAAAAGTTGCAAGAATTAATAGGAAGTCAAAGCATCACTACCAGATAGGAACTTAAAAATCTGAATCATATCGCCACGTATTCTTCTCAATTCAAATTTGTAAGACAAAAGCGACCTTTCGAAAACCCATGCTGTGAATTTCTTAGTAAATTGAAATTCTGTACGTGATCCAGTAAGTCATCGTTAGTAATTAACTCCATCACCTTTCCCACCACTGATGCCAAGGCTGGTCGATAGTTCGCCACTTTCTTACATTGGTTTCCCTACACTCTGAGGAACTACATCAGCAGCGTCAAACGATACTTTAAACATATGTAAAATGGTACAGTCAACTCCTTCAATTACACCATGCATTCTTTGAGGATCCAAGGACAGTTCGGGTGAACCCCTGAAAAGAGTCTTTCATGCTAATCCCTGCTTCCACGGTTTGACCATCGCGCAGTTCAGCAACCAGTCGACAGTTCAAACATACGAATCGCACACACATCTCTGCTGCTTACTAACTTCAATTTGGTCTATTTCAGGTATGCATTATGCGATCACCTACTGACTGACCGATCGTAAAGGAATAAACAGTGCAATTTGAGATTAAGTACACTAACTGCTTTAGTTTTATTCATGATTTGATTAGGCCCTAACGTCTGAACGTTACTCGCCAGTACAGACAATGGGTGAAAAAGAATAACACGAATAACAATATATATTACACACAAGCCTGCAATGCAAACAGTCCAACGTACACTCTACGCACATGATGGCTGTAACTTAGCATTAGTTACGGTCAATAGGCCAACGTTAGAATACGTTCACTGTTCAGACAGAACATCACATACGAAAGTCACAAAGGAACTAATACTTCACTGCATTAAAATGATTTAATTGAACGCGTTCTCCAAGAGGCTACGTAAATAACAACACAACTTACGCGAAGAACAAATTTAATGTAAGAATGCATATGAAATAACCCTTTTAATTTGTAATTTATTGTACACTGACAATCGCAGTCAAAGAAGAAAAGTCAATGCTTAGTCAACACAACGCAGATGTTAGCACAGTACAGATTATTCGCAACAAACCTAAGCATTTCAAACAAGGTCATGCCATATATTGGCTCTTTTTTCAAATTCGGACTGGTGAACATATCAAAAGGTACTGGATAAAAGGTAGCTAACATGTTTCCCCATAATTCCATGTACCTCTCACACTTCAGCAAACGCCGTCGTAGTTCACAAAATGAATTTACTTGGTCACTCTGTACAAAGTGTATGGGCGAAGGAAATTGCATGACGGGTAATGGCTGCCCCCATGGCCTAAAAAAACCCTCCTTCGAAGGGTTTTATCGAGGACTAAAAGGAGGGGTTCACCCGAACTGAAGGATGCAGCTGATCTGGCCCTAGGCCCTATCATTTTGCAATAGTTCCAGTTTCAAGGTAATATGAACCACTTCCTCAGGATAACTTATCTACAATAACCTTTGATACACAGATACAAGTACCGTTGAAAATGTACAATGGCTGTGATGTATCTTTTTCATTCATCCTCAATTGTAAAGACAATTAAAACTGTAAAAAACGTATTAAACATGTACGCAATCTCTATCCTGAACAACAAGCTCATCTTTACCAACTTTGTACACTGTTACATAAGCTTTAAATGAGTTTACCTTTAATTTTTACACCATCAGCCAATTTCTGTTTAAAGCTCTTTTTAGCCTTGCAAACTTCTTTTTACACTCCTTTAATGGATTCTTGTACATCAATTATTCTTTAGAATCAGCAGTTCTCATATTTCTTCCATGCTTGATACTTCCGTTTGATTGATTTATAGGTATTGTTTTAGTCATCTTTGCATGAAAACATTTCCTGTCAAGTAGTCAAGGAAATAACAACCGCAATAAGCTCAAAACAAAGCAATTAGTTGAATACTTTGTAGTTGGCTAAAAGGATGACTAGAGATATTCCTAATGAAATATTCACATACTACTCTAAGTATAGTTACAAGGCCAATGCACTTAATGTTAAAGAGAAAATGCAGCAGGACTATTCCTCCTGATCTTAGTATTTTTGATCACCGTTATGCACCGTTCCTGCCTTGTTTTCACTCAGCACGTACTCAAATGAATAAAGCTTATAAGTCTGTTTTCAGTTTCGTGCTAAATCCTGCTACATTTATCATTGCTATTACTATTACAGTATTATAACCACATGCAAGTTTCAGACCTGCTGTGATAAAGTCTGCTTTCCACAAAAAAGTTATCCAGAAAACACACCTGACAATGTTACAAATTCCTCTCAAAAATTTGTTTCGTTATCACACAACTCTTACACCTCTCTCTCTTACAACGTTCACTCTCCAGTTCCTTCTTACTGTCTGTCTGAGTTTTTCAATCCCTACCACCTTCTACCATCTAATGAATAACACTTTATAAAAGTCCTTTATCGATGGCCACACAGTCAGACAGTATAAGGAGATATAAATTTTACTATGGATTTCTACTTTGACTCCCAGGTTTTACTGGAATTGTATAAGTACATCCCACATGGTAAGCAGACTCCTCTCAGTATGCTATTACCCAGCTCTCGATACATGGACAAGTCGACCAACTAGCTTTACAACACCTGCAAATAATTGGAGATCATAATAGACAAGGAGAAATGTTTGAAGAATGGCTGTTCATGTAGTGCACGTTGGTACGCCCTAATATTTAATTATTTTCCCCAACATTGAAGCAGTATCCCTGATTGAAGCAACACACAAATTCAAGGTTCGGTCAACGTTGTTTCAATAACCCATCTGTCTGTCTGTTGGGTTTAAAGAGGCGATATCGTCATATGTGCACAATATTTAGAATTCCTTTTAAATTTTTGGATTGGATGAAATTTTGCTGCGCGATTCGTTGTCTCGTATTGCAAGGTATATAGTTATTTAAAACACCTTGGGGATCGCCACGCGAGATAGCCCAGATGCTTGCGGCGACTGCAATTAACGTTTTTTTCAAATCATGCCGTGAGTTCAAGCCCCGGTAGAATCATTTATTTTGACTTTTTGCTTTCATCTTCTTCTTTTTATTCTCAGTAATTTCCTTTTGGTGACTATCATTGTAGTATTATAATACTAAAATTTCACTTTCGCTTTCTGACAAAAAAGCGTTACAAAAACAAATAAGTTTCTCGTCACAGTAACGTAATGCGCTGTGTATGTAAATCTGCATACACAACGTACATGCTAGTGTCTAACTGTACTGTGTGGTACAAACAGACAGAGGATCGGATCTTGCGCCCACAAGCGGAAGTGACGTCAAAATAAAGTATCCCCCATTTTTATCGTATTTTACTGAGACGAGCCTCCCTCTTTAAGTGAAAACTCAATCGTACCTTTAATGCAAATAATCCGACTTCCATCTGTCCATCGTTAATGTCGTTTAAAAATATCAAGTCTTGTTTCCATGAATAATTTTGTTGGCTAATTTGATATGCAGTTGGGTACATTTTGTAAAATTCAAAGTTTCGTATAGGAAAATGTATCCAACCAAAGAGCTTAAGCTCTTTGATCCAACACGAAAGATGGTATTTTAACTCAATCGATATGGCTGTCCTTTATTAATGGCAAGACTGTGTAGACGGTAAGTTTGATAAATGACCTACTTAGTCCGGGAGGGCGTTTCCTTCCTTTTGATCAGTTTATTCAAAGGTATTAAATACCAATTTTTGTCATTATAATGCTTTAATCTTTGCAATCAAGGTCAAATGCAGGGAGCTCTTTGTAACGATTTGTATCCTTTCGATAATTTTCTTCAACTGTCGGCTTCATCTTTTCCTTGCAGTTTAGGCACGGTTGTAATACTTCCTTCGTTTCATTCTAGAACTTTGATTTTAAGCCTCGTCGTAAATGACAAGAAGATTTTGGTGGTACAAACAACAATTTAATTAAATACATTTATTTATAAGCTATTAATCTTCGCTGGTTACAATATATAATTAGTAATAGATTCATTACCACAAATGAATTTGTATGCAGGACCAACCTAAAAGATAACAATAAATGTTCTTTCTATAAATTAGACACTTAAACTATCAAATATACTTTTTTTCATGTTAACTTATTGATCAGTTTTGGCTCGATTTTTTTCATAGGTTAATGAGAAGACAACATCTTATTTTTAACAAACCATGAATACAATAAGTTTTGGCTGTAGAGACAGAATATTTCCAAGGATGTATTGTTAAGAAACCTTATACAGTGTGAGCCACAGCTTACAAACTGTGCGTAATGCAAATAAAAACCCAAGACGGACCTAGAAACTAAAATAATCGACTCCCTCTGCTAGTTTTCACATGAAACTCAATTCCATTTACCTGAGGTGCAGCTCTTTTGCCCCACATTTCAGACATCAACTCTTAACAATCTCAACACTCTTTAAATTAAAAAGTTAATAATCAATCCCACTTTGGATATTTATGTTAAATCAATCCTAGAAGCACAGAACTCTTAAATCAATATAAAGTGATAAACTACTCGGGAAAAATGTTCTCGTACACAATCGACTTCTTTGGTCTTCCTTTAAGCATGTTAAGCCCAGCAACCGAAAGTTACTTCGCCAACTATTCCTGAAAAGGGGAAATTCAACGGCTACCGCCATTAATCATATCCCCGCCATTTACATCAGTTCGTCAGGTCCAGGCCATAGCAAGAAATAAAATTTCGGTAAAAGACAACACTATCCTTCCTTCTCTCTCCTTTACCTGTTTACGTAGACTGGTAGAACACCGCACCAATACACCCTTAAAAAGATTCTGGTCAAATTCCTCTGGTAACCCAATGATTCGCATTTTCCTGATCGATATAATCAATTCCCCTGGTCACTTAATGATTCGCATTTTCCTGATCAATATAAGCAAGCTGATACAATACTTACAATCATGAAGCGGAGGGGGCACTCCCCACCTTTCCCCGTATGTATATCTTTTGTATGATAGTTTTTGTATTTGAGCATATTTTCATTATTTTGTCTTTGCCCCCACTTTCGTTAGACAAATCCCGCCTATGCGTAGAATGCCAACTCCCTGATTTTACCAAGATATTCTAGTCAAAATAACCAGGAATGTGTAGGTGAATCTGTTACCGCTATCCTGGCTTAATTCTAAAATTTGACTTGTGAATTGTAACCATTGGACTTCTAAAGTGTGATATTTTTGTCTCATTCGATTCCGGTTCTCTACAATCAAATGTAGGCCTATTTTAAAAAAGAATATATAGGCTATTCCTCACCTTTGGTTCAATAAGAGCAACATTTTGTATGGATTCCTAGTCATATATAAACATTCTTTTTTACGATCAAGCAGAATTAGCATCTTAAATCTTCTTCACTCACTCACTCACTCTCCCACCCAACCACCCATATTTCCTTAGAATTAATCAACTAAACAATGCAGGCATCAATGATGTCAGTCACTTAGTTGACGGAGTTGTTCTTATCATATAATAAGTTTGGCTCCAAAATCCCTCTTCTACTAGTCTACCTTGTACTTTTAAAACTCTTACTCGTTTGTAGAAACTTGATGTATCTATCTATCTATAAAGATTCTTAAAATCTTCTTACTTCTTTCTGTCTGTAAATATCTTTCTAAATCTCAATCACTGATGGAACTAGATGAGGGGGTGTGGTGTGGGGGGGCTAATAGACAATTTGTCTAGAATCTACACCCCTTCGAAGTACAATGATAGAAAATTACAAATAAAACCATTTATTCAAAAAGGTCATGACACAGACCAAGCTGCTTTTTGGAAAATGAATATTTGGATCAATTGTTGGACAAAAATATAACTTTCCCCCGGAAAATTGTTTCCATCCTCTTGAAATAATCCGATTAAAATATCAAGTGAAATTTCGGAAGTGAAAAAAAAACACTGTTCTATTGAGATCCCCTCCCCCAGTTGTGAGTTTTTTGAGCAGTAGGGAAATATCCCTATTAAATTGATATATTAAAGATAATGAATAATATTTTAGGGAGGGGGCAAATGTTAATTATAGGAAAAGGGCTGTGTGCATAGGGCGAAGCAACGATGAGGAAAAGTGATCCTGAAAGTTTTGGTAAAATGGAAGCATGCACATTTTTGTAAAATATGTTTGATTATCATATTACATAAAAATGTAGGAATTTCCTCTTAATTGAATGTAATTAGCAGAAAATTGAAGAAAATGTCCCGAAAATCAAATAAAATTTCCCGAGAATGAAAGAGAAATTGACCCGAAAATCGAATAAACTTTCCCGAAAATAAAGGAAACTTTTCCGAAAATTGAAGAAATGTCCCGAAAATCGAAAACATTGCCCCCCAATATCCCGAAAATAGACGGCATTGAAGAAAATTTCCTGAAAATTGAAAAACATTTTCCGAAAATTGCCTTAATAATTTCACAAAAATTACATCACCAAATTTCATCACCAAATCATTTGGGCGATTAAACTTTATAAATGAATTATTACAGTTCAGGCCTATTTCCAAAATAAGTGTACTGGTAGGACTATATTCCGTCCCTTACATTTCACTTTTGGTATTTCGCCAAGGGGTGGGGGAGTTTCCCCTGACCTCCTACTGTGGACAGAAAATATCCCTTCTACAAGTTTTTTTCCCACTTTACTGTTCTTAAAAAAAGGCTATGACTGCTAGAGGTTCGTACTGGTAAGGTTGCAACCCAAGCCCCACATCTCCTTGTTCTTGGGGTATTTCTTCCTCGCTTTGATTTCCAGTAGACGACGAAGAGCGAGACAGATTCAGTCCAACTGAACTGCCTGACGAATCACTATCTCTTTCCGACATTTCTCAGATTATATTTTGTATAAATAAGGAGCAGTTTTTGACTGTAAAAGAACGTAACGCATTATTTACTATACGCTATGTGTGTGCAGCGCGTCGTCAAGCGATAGCGATATCCCCGCAATGACGTCACGAGGCTGATCGCCGGAAAAGTAGCTTTTTAAACTTCCAGATTCTGATTTGGTACATTATATGATTTCGTTCAATGATTTATGATAAATCTAAGAGTTATTACCGGAGAAAGTTATATTTTTGTTTATCAATTGATCCAAATATTCAGTTTCCAAGAAGCAACTTAGTCTGTGTCATGACCGCTTTAAGAAAACACGAAGGTCGTCCAATCATAAGTAAGAATTAAATCTTAACAAGGTTAAGCCATATACCGATGTACTCTGTGTGCCAATGACATATTGATCAGCATCATAAGTCATTCTCCTCCGCTAGCTCATTTATGACGTATTTTTTGCCTCCCATGAAACTGAGCCATGCAAAAAAGAAAGATGAAATAATTTTGTCATAAGGTCACACTGACTAAGGTCGTAAAAGTAAGAATTGGAGGTATGGGAAAGCGAGTGGAGTTGGCAGTGTGACCAAGGGTGGCATGTATCTATAAATTTCAATTATCAACCGACTTAATATTATCATCCAATTATTAACCAAATTACTCTTTTACTCAAAATTATTACTTTGTTTAATCAAAATTAAAATCATTGTAGTCATTTTGTACCTAGCTTTAGTATGATTAGCCACTTAAATTTGGTACCAGACACTCCAAAAGCCTTTCCATGTACTTAGTGCAAAGAGCTTCCACACAAGCTCTTTGCTCTTTGTGTGGAAGCTCTTTGCTCAGCGGCAGACAGCACTACGAGTCAAACACATTGATACTAGTTAGAGGTCGCGGCAGACAGCACTATGGGTCAAACACATTGATACTAGTTAGAGGTCATGATATCATACAACCATAACCTTTGAGACTTTATTTCCGCAATGGGAGCTTTTTCCGGTAGAATAAGAAAAAACGGATTTCCCCGTCAAATCACCGACACAGCGTGGGGCTTAACACTACAGAAGAGGTATTACATTATTTCGTTGGAATTATTGACACTGTTATTTTGTTGATACATGTCTAAATACAAACAACTAATTAGATTTGAAGAGTTCTGATTTTGGTACAACTGTAGAATACACACTCACGTTGAATCTCACTGCAGAAGAGGCAGCGCACTTCCGAAATCAAATGTCAAATTGACCTTAAATCTTCTCAATCTATCGTTCTTGAATAAATCTCAGTGAATTACCATTCTTAATGAAATCGGACGAAAATTGTGCTATTAAGGGATCATCAACCAGGGCTTCGCAGTGCACGTCCGAGGTAGCTAGACTAAGTTTCCCGGCAGTCCAGCGCACTTCCGAGGTCAAATATGAAATTTACTTGACATGTACAATGAGACAGCAGTAGCCTGTTTGAAAGTAATTTTTCATATTAGATGGACGTGAACAAAATCCTAAAAAGGTATGCTCTTCCTGAAACGACACAAGATTTTAAAGTAATTTCTTAAAGGTTTCGGTTCCCTTTTATCCTGTGACCTCCAATTAATCCTTTATAAATTAGTTTCTTAGATTCCTAATGTCTGCACAACAACAATTGTAAAAATTGAAAAGGAATAGGAATTCTGTTTAATAGGCTGCATACTGTGTACGGTTTGGATGGAATCACTCTCAATTGGATGAAATCATATTTTGCAAACCGCTCGCACGTTGTAAGCATTAAAGATAAAAACTCTTCGCCTCGGCATCTCGTCTATGGAGTGCCTCAAGGATCAGTAATCGGACCACCTGTTTTTACATACTATACTTCCCCTATGGAAAGTATTATCACATCTCATGGCCTGCATGGGATGATTTATGCAGATGATACACAGGTTTATGTGTCAATGAATAGAAACGAAAAAGACCAGAGTATTGCAAAACTTGAATCGTGTGTAGAGGAAATCAAGACATGGTGTGCTGACAACAAACTAATTCTTAATGATAGTAAAACTGAAGTAATTCATATTTCGTCACGTTTTCTAAGCACTACTCCAGTTTCCTCTGTTATGATTGGTAATTCATGTATATCTCCTGTTTCCTGTGTTAAAGACCTAGGTGTTATTTTTGATGATAAACTTACACTGCTGCCACATGTAAATAATATATGCCGCTCCGCTTCACTTGCCATCAGAAAAATCAGCCAAATTCGTAAATATCTTGATCAAAAGTCAACTGAGACACTTATTCACGCATTTGTATCATCCAGACTTGATTGTTGCAACAGTATCTTATTTGGACTTCCTTCTCAACAAATCTCAAAGCTTCAGCGCATTCAAAACACTGCTGCCAGATTAGTTACTCTCACAAGTAAGAAATCTCACATTAAACCCATCCTCCACCAACTTCATTGGCTTCCTATATGTGAAAGAATAAACTACAAGCTTCTCACCCTCACATACAAAGCCATCCATGGTCTTGCTCCAAATTATATTTCCAACTTACTCACCTTACAATTACCAACTCGCTCACTCAGATCTAACAGTGCTATTCTCCTAAAGCCGCCAAAAATTAACACCAAGACTTACGGTGAACGTTCTTTTCAATATGCAGCCCCAAACTCTGGAACATTCTCCCGATCTACATCAGAAATGCCCCTACTTTAGATATTTTTAAGAGTGTATTGAAAACACACCTTTTCATGAGTTCCCCTCATTGGAACTTGTAACTTTATCCTGCTTGTATCTTTTTAAGTATGGTTTTTTGTTCTCTTACTGTTTGTATCTTAAGGTTTTCTCATCTTATATTTGTTTATGTAAAGCGCATTGAGACCGTTTGGTATAATGCGCTATATAAAATGTATTATTATTATTATTATTATTATTATTAATACATGCATACATATTAGTCAGATCTGACCAAGCGTTAAAATAAGCAGATCTGACCAAGCGTTAAAAATAAGCTGATTAGCTCAGTTACATACCTTAGTGGTACCAATATAACATATGGTGGTACCAATATACCATATGGTGGTACCAATATAACATATGGTGGTACCAATATAACATATAATGGTACCAATATAACATATAGTGGTACCAATATAACATATGGTGGTACCAATATACCATATGGTGGTACCAATATAACATATGGTGGTACCAGTATAACATATGGTGGTACCAATATACCATATGGTGGTACCAATATAACATATGGTGGTACCAATATAACAGATAATGGTACCAATATAACATATAGTGGTACCAATATAACATATGGTGGTACCAATATACCATATGGTGGTACCAATATAACATATGGTGGTACCAATATAACATATGGTGGTACCAATATACCATATGGTGGTACCAATATACCATATGGTTGTACCAATATAACATATGGTGGTACCAATATAACATATGGTGGTACCAATATAACATATGGTGGTACCAATATAACATATAGTGGTACCAATATACCATATGGTGGTACCAATATACCATATGGTGGTACCAATATACCATATGGTTGTACCAATATAACATATGGTGGTACCAATATAACATATGGTGGTACCAATATACCATATGGTGGTACCAATATACCATATGGTGGTACCAATATACCATATGGTGGTACCAATATAACATATGGTGGTACCAATATAACATATGGTGGTACCAATATACCATATAGTGGTACCAATATACCCGTCAATTTTGGAAGGAAATTTCACTGGGCCACCACAATCACGAGGGCAACTGAAGCACGTCGCGAAGGAACGTGTTAATTTGAACACATTCAAAATGAAAGGAGAAATATGATTTATACTTAGTATTCTAACAGCATGAAATGTTCTATACATGTATGTATATACATGATGCAAGGTGTCAACAGTGTAAGTCATCTTGTATGCTAGACAAAGCAAAGGCGAAAATCCTGGTCGCGCAGTGCATCAGAATGTTGTTCATTGGGCGACCAAACTTCTCACTGGGCGACCAAATCGCCAGTTAGTTTGTGCACTCCCCTGGCCTACCTCCCACGTGTTAAGTTGTAATGAATACTTCAAATACGCTCTAGAAACTGTTGTTCTTATTCAAACTGCTGAAAAGTAAATATGATACATACTAGTGTCGTCACTTCAGCACTGGTTCTTGCATTTTTGTTAATATTTTGATCAATTAGAGATGTTGAACGTATTCATCTCCACAGATTGTTCATGTAGGTTTTAACGAGTTACATCTGGAGCTGGGTGGGCTAGCTATCAATAATTTGCATGTTCTAAAATAATTCTATTTTGCATTTTTATTGCCTATTTTTCTATTTGAAATCATTAAAATGGTCTTATATGTGCGTATACAAAAGTTGGGAGGGAGAGCGTGTGAATAGGAATTTGAATACCAATGCATTATGTTGATTTCTATACAGTAAAGTTTTTTTTTAATAACCAAAATATGGAACGGGTGACGCAAATCGTTTCATGCCCCTAACTCTTTTAATATCACTTTATGTTACCCCTCTACCCACAGTTGCCACTTTCGTATTTCCTGTTTATTAGTAGAAACGAGAACAAATTGTAGGCCTATTACTTCTTTTCATATTTCTGTATAACCTCCTTTACTGACGGTTAACACAGTTTACAGCTCATCGACAAGTGGCGTAAGTTATATGCGCCCGCCCTTGATGAGGCATCCGCATGAGAAAGACCCTGCAGCCTTATCATGACTATGACAACAAGGAGCCTTTTTAACTTCTCCTTTGTTGTATCGGATCCTACAGAAGATGGTTTTGTTTGGTAATTATGATAAAGTTGATTGTTACCCTTAAAAGTGATGAGTGTGTTATATTTGTCGAAACATAAAAGCCTAAAAGATACCCCAAATCGTCATCAATCAGCATTGCGCCAATGGCTCTCGAATCGCAGAGTACGGCCCTGCAGCGCACGGGCTGCTCCTTCTGCAATCAGATTCATCGCTCGCTTTGCTCGCATGGAGCCCGAACCCACCCCAGCAGCTCACTTACGCCATCAGCCAATTAGAAGTGAAGTAGTGCAGTGACTTATATTCCCTTCTTATGAATTGTGTGAAAGTATTAAACCTGTTATGTATCTTTGGTGTTACAAAGCAACTTCATTTGAGTCACAACACTTCTGAACGTGCTGAAATTTAGTCAGACAGCAAGTGAGAATGTGAAAATGTGTATATTTCTTTTTCAAATTTGTACTGAATTATACAGTAATTTAAGTGATTTAGACATTCTGTGGGATCCATGTTGCAAAGCACGTGACGAAACAAAATAATTTTTCCACACTGGAAAGTGGTTGTATGTTTGACTGTTTGGTTTCCTGCTTGTATGAATTCTGGTGTGATTTTTTGTGTTGTAGTATATAAAGATTTGTTATTTTAGCTAAGGTAACAAATCCCTGGTTGAAAATCCTTTGCAAAGAAGTGCCAACAAGGCATTATTGCAGCGTCCTGATTGTATTAATTTTCATTCGTGAAAATAAAACTGTATGTACATTGACTGATAGAAAGAATTTGTGTACGCCTTCATTTAGGTTAAAACTGACATCAGACCAAAATTGTTATCATCACAAATGTGTATTGTTGCCAAGAAAGTGGTTTGTTAGGAATATGGGTTGCAAATGTAAACGCAATTCATCCGTGTTTTGTTGTTGTTGTAATAGTTGATGTCTTAATCATTGCCTCTGAGATATTAGGTATTGAACTATTCGTTCATACATAAGTGTCATGAATGCCAAAAGGATTGATGCAGTGGTCAGGCACGCTCATCCTATATGCAAAACAGAACCTCATAATAAGGAAAATGTTTAAAAAAATTGAAATTTGATATTTTCTGTCTTCCCTACCAACTTCCATCCGACCGTTTTGTTTTCCTTTTATTGTCATGTTTAATTATATTGTGTTTATATATGAGATGGTGGTGATAGTAGTGTGGGGGGAATATACTAGTGGTGATAGTGGTGTGAGAGGGAATATACTAGTGGTGTAAAAGGGAATATACTAGTGGTGATAGTGGTGTGGGAGGGAATATACTAGTGGTGATAGTGGTGTGGGAGGGAATATACTAGTGGTGATAGTGGTGTGGGAGGGAATATACTAGTGGTGATAGTGGTGTGGGAGGGAATATACTAGTGGTGATAGTGGTGTGGGAGGGAATATAATACTATAAGATTTGCTGTTATTGTCCTTTTGCGAGAGCTATTCTACACACCTTTTGATATCGAAATTGGCAATTTCCGGAAATCTGATTTAAACAATGTCACATGGCCGAAATTCACGAGACTAAAAAGGACCAATCAAATAACGGAGGAATACTGATAGTCTACACAGTTCACTAGGTATGGGTCAATCCCATTAAAATGGGCTTTCACACACACACAACACGCGCACACACACTTTTCCGAATTCTTTTGTATTATGATTTTTTTGCATCTTGGCATGATTTTATGGTTTTGCCTCCCCAATTTGACTTTTCTCCCAACCCACTTTCAGTAGGTAAATCCCGCCCATGACCGAGACTATAACCAAATCTGCGGGGACGGCGCATTATACTCCGGTAGAGGGACTTGAGAGAAAGCTGTGAAACTGTACGACCCTGTAGTGCACAGCTCTCCTATTTGAAGTAAAGGAAGAAAAACAAAATTATGAAACAAATTTAACCACCGAAATTAAGTGAATTAGTTATTTGCCTTGTAAACATGAGAACAACCTTTTATCATTGAAGCTCATATTTCCCGTTTGTCAACAATGATGACAATTTAAATTTGGATGTGCATGAATAAACTCAAACAAATTTTCCTTTTGTGAAATATTTTAAAGGAAAGGTATTGTCCCATAAATACATTCAAAAGTGTACGCCGCCGTGCTGGGTACGTCACTTCCGGTTTTCCTTCTTGACATATGACGGATCCAATCGATGTTCACAAACAGTAGATACGGCTGTAGGCGTTCTGACGTAAATTCGTCTAAAGAAGTTTGTCAGAAACCTAAAAAAACAAAAAGATTCCAATGTTCACGAATCAACAATACATGATATTTTTAATGTGTATGGTTACATATAATCATCTATGAAACAATTTTTGAAGCAAGTCGCCTGCGTTTTTGCAGGGCTGCCGGAGCTTCGTCTTTTCATTGGTCCCACAAGTTGGGTTCGCTAACGGTATTAGCCAGATACGTTCAGCTACCACCTCATAGATGCCCACAGTGTACTTTGCGTCTCGAGCCCTAATAACTTTCTTGTTCCTCCGCCGCCGTAATAAAGCTCTAGTGACATGTAGTATATGTGGAAAAATAATAAATCAAAAGTAAATGACCATTCTTTGAAAAAGCTTGTGTACTTTTTAGTTTTGGCCAATCAAGGTTTCAATTTTTTTTAATTTTAGCGAACTGTGTGATGTCGTGTGATGAACACAGCTACATTTTTTTCTTTGCCGAATATCTGCTGCCTCATTTATGATCAAGTTTTAAATCCGGACGGAATCAAATATTGACCTTCAAAATATATTTTAGAGCGAATTGAAAAAACAAAGGATTTACATTAACGAGTGAAGACGTGTTCTAGTATGTCACAAATTATTGCGCAATAATTAAAAAGAAATATGAAAATGTTGCCAAGTGATCAGTGTTTAACTGATGGGAGTTTTTGCTGTATTAATGGTCAGTTCTATATTTTGATTAAGTTCAGCTTAAGGTGCCTTTAGCTTCTGCACTTTCATTCAACTCCTAATATGGCACTTTCTATTGCTTTTTACATATAAGAAATTCAATTTTGTTTATCTGAAATTCAATTCAATATATAAAACTAAACTAGCTGACTAATTTTGGATAGTTTATTTTCAGATATACGATACTGAGTTTCCATACTTGAAATGTAATTCTAGTTAGGTATAGACCTATATCTACAACTTAGATGGAGATATAAGATATAGAATCTAATTTGATATATCTAAATATGATTATAGAAATCTTAAATTGATTAAAGATATAGAGCCTCAGGCCCGGAGCACTTTGCAAATGAATTGAATTGAATTGATTTCAATTCCAGATATCGTGTATTCTGAAATTTCTATGAAGATTCAGTTTGGATTTCTGATCATGAATTGTTTATATCTGATTTTGGATATCTTGATTAAACCAAGGATATATTACTTTAGTTAAAGTAACATATCCCTGATAAAACATAATTAACATATCTCACGTTTTATTTGAGATATCTAAAATTGCATTCTGGATATCTGAAATTGAACTTAAGGTATCTGAACTTTAGTTGAGATATTTTAATCAGAACAATATTGTTTTCATATTGTATGTTTATTTGCAGATAATAGATATTAAATCACTGCCTCTAAATATAAAAAAGTAATGTCAAATTAATTCAAGGGTTTCTTAATTAATTATAATATTCCTTTTCATTGATATTGAAAGAGATATTGTTCTCTGGTACAATTTTACATTCACGTTCAAATATCTTATATTGAATTGCGATCCCTATATTTAATCCAATGATTTATGTTCAGACACTTCAAGTACCAACGTTTTTACTGAACTATAAATGAAGTTAAACCAAGATTGTTAAATGGTCAATTTGAGCCAATTCTGATGATTTCGTTTGCTATTTCTAGAACACTGACTATTTTAAGTTGACTTTAGCTTTATGCTGCCTCTTAAATTGACCTTGAAAAATACAAATTGGGATCCTACCACACAAACAGGATACGCATGCAGATCCCTCCCTCCCTCTCTTGTTAAATGGTCAATTTGAGCCAATTATGATGATTTCGTTTGCTATTTCTAAAACACTGACTATTTTAAGCTGACTTTAGTGTCGTTTCGGGCCACGCCGATATAATTTGCCCGCAACGCTCTATAAATTGGGGGTTAAAGTGTAGCTAAGCGCCAAGTCGTAAACTCGGTGCCGGGTTTATCTGCATCCTTTATGAACTTTAATACGAAATACACAACAAATTAATATTCCTCGTTTTTGCCTATTAAAACTGGCATATTCAGTCCTCTCTCTAAATCAGTAAAAACTCATTATAATATATGTATCCTTGACAATTTACAAAGTTCCAGATCTCGCTTACTTGAGATCCCGCAACCTACTCAACTTAACCTGTTCTGTAACTCTACCAAAAACAAAATATATTCGATGGTATCTCACTAATGCGTATATCCTAAGTTAAGCAATCAGATACACGAATTTAGAATAGTCGATAACTTTTAGCCAATCAGGAATCTGGCTTCTCCTACTAGCGTGCTCTAATATCTGAGATTGACAGATACTGCTCTATGTGCGTAATCTTTGTTCCTGTTTATCAATAATTCTGGGGATTGATATAATCAAATACATAAGAAAATGGCGTGAGAACTATCTTGTGCACAGATACGCGTCAATATCAAAGACGGTATATGTCGCTTGTTTACTCGAGTTCGTGACCTGGGTTTAAAATCTAGTTAAAAATAGTGCATATAGACCAAAAAATAGTTCACATTAACTAGTACAGCTAGAGTGTGCAAGGGGCTTCAAAAACAAAATGTCTTCACTGAACCTACAAAGAATACAGAAGAATTAAAAAATTAATTAGATTACCGGGCTGGGTTCGGGGTAGTAAGGCATGCCCCCCCCCTCCTCCCTGGATGTGAAAGGTAGCACCAGGCTACACCTTTGTACCGGTGGCAAGAAAGCGTCCTTGACCTGACCGCACTCACAAGTATCTTTATAATACCACTGTATCAATATAGTATCTTTAACTGATCATCATCAAAGAAACCAAATTTCATTTTTTAAAAATCTTGATTCATTTAAAAAAAGAAATCAACAATTTTGAACCTTCAAAATAAATAATGTCCTAATCCTAATAAGCACTGATGATTTATCAAACACCTTAAAAAATATACATTTAGCAATTGTATAGAAGAACAATCATGATAACATGATTTCAGAATTGTTGAAAGACTAATTTTTTACTGTAAATTTTAACTTGCTATAATCTGAGCTAAGGTCTCTGACCTAATTTAACAATGCAATTGTTTCAACATTCTCAATGAAGATCCACTAATCTCAATGTTTTTAATTCAATACACCTTGGACAAATTTATCAACATTTTTGTGTTCCTGACATTCCACCAAAACTCTCCTTTTTGATCTTTATACATCAATAAATGTAATTGCCCTGCTTTGAAGCGTCTTCTCATTATAGACATGACATTCTCATTTAGTGCTTCAGTATCAATATATCTCTTTTGGTTTCCCTTTGTTCTGGCAATAATTCAGTACATGAAGCTATATCTGTCTCTCGCAATAATTCACTTTAATTGGATCACAATGTGCCATAAACGTGACTTGATATCCTGCAATAGGTACTAAAACATTTCCTCTTTCATCTACTATAACATGAGCTGCCAATGACTCTTCTATTTGAGTTATTTTCCCTTTAACTTTAGAATCTCTACCCAAAATATCCTTCAAGTTTTGCAAATAAGTGATCAGTGTTTTCTCATAAAGCAAGGTTTTAGTCTATTGTAACTGAATACATCATGCAAAATTTCACCTTTCAACGTAGACAAAATGTAATGAGTACGATTTGTAATAAAATGGAATAATGTCCCTTCAAGATTTTGTACTTGCCATAGACACAGTAGTGCTATTTCATTTCCTGTTTTGTAGACCCCGTCCATGCATGATTAATTATGCATGCTACTTAGCTGGTCATTGTTTCAGGTTGAAGAGATTTTTTTACTACTCTTCATGGGCATATATTAATTAGGTACTTTGGTTTAATCTGGTTGTTTCATAGGAACATTTATTCTTCAAGGTTCTCATTTTGTTCACACAGTAGTTAATTATCTCTAATGTTATATTTTTGGGGGTAATTATCTTTGTATCCCTGATTAATGATATCTAACTGCGATTTGTATTCATACACCCGGTGACAAGGCACCTAGCGTGGTTGGTGTTTTCCTCCCATGTCGATATCTTTGCACTCTCTTAGTCATTGAACTTGATTGTTAGAGCACGTAGTATTTTAAAGTTAAAATTACCTAAAGAAGAGGAGGAGGCTATTATTCGTTTATTATTGTAATTTCTGTTAGCTGGAAGTGTTCCGAGGGTCATCCACCTGTCCATCGCGGGTATGACATCCTTTATTCTGGATTGTTGGACGAGGCTGTTTTCTTTTAAGTAATAAATTGCGACTGCGGTATACATCGATGTCCTTTGTTTTCTTTATCCCGGCGGCTCGTATCCCCGAGACTAAGACTTTCACCACAATCCTACCCGCTCCCTTTCAGATCCAAAATTTGGTATACCAATAACGGTCCACACCAATTTGCAGTCATCTTCTTTAAATTTGTTGTCAATGAAGAAGATGTTGGCTTATATAAGTACACTAACTGTCCTATAGAGATAATTGGCATTTTCTTCAACTTGTGCGAATTTGCTCATTTCTGCACTTCTTGATGTTTTTCTTGTAACGAACTCATTGTTTTTCCTATATTTTCAAACTTTTGCTCCAAGTGTTTTGCATATTCTTCGTGCGTTTGAGTAAACCCTGTCCTAGGATTCCATTGTGATTTCGACACATTAGGAGGTTCTCTTCCTAAAGCTAGTTTGTATGGGCTAGTATCGCCTAAATAAGGCGACGAAAATGAATTATATGCATATTATTTGGTCAATACAAATCTTATCCAATCTCTTCCAAACTGATCTAAATGTACTTTCAAAAATCTTGCCATGGTTTGAATATGTCTTTCTACATGAAGACTACCATGATTCTCTATAGTAATCGTCTTCCTATCAATTTGCAAAGCATCACATAACAATGTTCAAAGTTTGCCTCTTAAGCATTAGCTGCATCAGTAATAATACAATCCGGTGCTTCAAAAATTCCTATAACTTTCTGAACAGGTGCCTCACATATACTCTGCATCTATTGTTTTCATTGGCACACTAATCACAAATCTAGTCTGTTCATCACAAACTACCATTAGGTGTTTATATCCTGTGTTTGTGATAGGCATATACATTTAAAATCTAAACTGATTCTAGAAAATGGTTTGTACTCTTCTGGTATTCTACAATAAAAAGGTCTTGTTTGATCCATTTTCCCTTTAAATTCTTGACCCCTTAAACATGATTTCACATAGTTTGAAATTCTATCAAACATTCTAGGTATATAGAAATTCTTTCTCATAGTTAAGCACGTCTAGTAATGCCTTGATGGCTACTTAACAGATTATCATGAAATTGTGATATAACAGTTTCTGACGTACTCTCTGGTACACATAGTTGAAGATTACATTCATCACCTTTATCTTTGATAAACAACCGAAATAATAATCCATTACACAGAATATACTTTTCTGATTCAAGTTTGACTGATTTTGCAGCCTTTTTATCAGACGGCAGAATATTGTGAGCGATATAATCGTACACCGGTTTGAAGATGGGGAAGTTTCTTGCTCTGTTTTTAGTGTCCTCATATCTATAAGCAAATTAAAATCCCTTATCAACTTCCTTTTGATAATTTGCTCATCAATTTATTCAATTCCTTTTGCTTTGGAATTTGTCTTGTCACTAATTCTCTATTTCTGATATAAGCGGTTTAGACTTATTAGTAAGTTCTGGAGGCACATCCTCAATACAGTATGTACTTTTTGACCTAATTTTTCCTTCAACAAGTCTATTAAGGAAGGTTCTATTTCCTCTCTTAGTCTCTTTGCTCTATTTTGGCTAGTAGGCTTAGCGGCTTTTGACCTACTTCTATTCAACAAGGAAGGCAAATCACCTTCGCTAAGGACTGTAGATGTTCGCTCATGTGCTGAGCTACTCATTGGCTCGTGAGTTATGGGAATAGAAGTCTCTTCTATTTCCACTTCAGATTGATCAGATACATCAACTGTATCAAATACATCACTACCTTGACTATCAGTATGAACTTCTTGTTTACTTGAACATTGTGAAATTTGTTCCAGTTCTTCACTAATTTTTTTCGAATTGTTGGTATTCTGTGTACTCTCAACACTATCCCTTGATTTTTGTTCATTTGTATTATTCATTTTGTTTACTAGGATATAAATATGGTACTGAAATACCCATTTTCTTTGCATAAGCTCTAGTAACTGGTCTCTCTATTGTTGACTGCATAGGAAAACATCCTATATCTCTTTGCACGCTTGCACTAATAAATGCAATTGGATGCACACTATCAAATTCAGAATCCCCCCTATGTGGAGCTCTTGATAAACAATCAGCTAATGCTATTTCTGTACCCTTCATGAACTTTACCTTAAATGCAAAGTCTGATAATTTCATGATCTTTCATAAACGATTTGTACATGGCTCTTCTTTTGATGTTAAAATCTGAACTATGGGTGAATGATCTACAAATACATCAAATTCAACTCCCTTCAACAAATGTTTAAATGCATACATATTTATAATGCTGGTTCTATTTATTACTGGAATTACTGTTACGTTTCTCTTTAATCTGACTAATATGTTGCTTGGACTTTTTCTGTTGTTTTAAAAATTATCTCCGAGTTTCTAACAGCATTGGGGAGTTTACCCACAAGGGTGACATATTCATTTTGGCATGGCCTTATGACATGGGTCTTAATGGGAGAAAAAGAGGCTTGTTTGATTCTAAGTCTCAACTTCTTGTTGGCAAAATCTAAGGTCCCATTTGATTCTTCTAAGACTTCTGATCCTAGTATAAGATCTACACCTACGAGTCCTTAAAGCTGTCAATTCCAATTTATATCCCTAAATTTGGACTTTAAGCATATTTTTTCACTTGCATATATATAATCACCATTACCTACTCTAATCTTTATATTATCAACCTTGTTTCTTTTACATTTATTAGGATAATTACAAGTGTTAACAAAAGTTTCTGATACCAATGTTTTGGTAGAACCAGTCTGTTAAAATCAACACATTCTTATTGTCTGGTAACTTGCCTTTAACAAAGTTTCTATTTTACAGTTGAATCTCTGCTTCCAAATTAAATGTTTTATTGTCTTTTGTCATATCATGGCAAAAAAATAGTTTTGTTTCTTTTTTTGTGTGGGGAACAAATCCACGGGTGTAACGGATGGTACCCTCTACTGAAGATTCTGTTCTCTGTTGCTATTCGTATTTCTTTCTGGGACTGGTTTATTTTCTTAAAGTTCAGTCTGTTCTCTAGGCCTACAACTCCATTTTTTTGTTTTCCTCTTAATCACGGTATCGCGATCTACAGTTTCTCCATTTATGACCTGGGATCAGGCAATAGTTACAAAATATTGGACGTTGGTACGACTGATCTTGCCTGTTTCTATAATTTCTTTGTGCAGGGGGCATAGGCGTACGGGACAGTTTCATGTAGGGGAACATTTTTTCAGAATCCTCCAATCTTGCCCTAATTTAAGACACTTCATGAATATACTCATAAAATCCACATTTCATGTTACCACAATGCCAAATCATCTGCTTTTAAACAATAAACAACTGAACAAATTTTTAAAGATCATATTTATATCTTAATCTTTTTTCTTTTATTCAGAAAATATTTAAGTCAGTTTTTTTAACACAGTTTTGCCCGAATTTTGATACCCATTTCCCGAATTCTTGGGTTCCCATTTTGCTTTGGGGGGGGGAGGGGGCGTTCTGCCTCCTCGCCCCCACTCGTACGCCTATGGCAGGGGTCCCCTATACTTAGACCTATCTCTGAATTGATTCATCTGCTGAAATCTGTTGGGCTGAAACTCTTCTCTTTCTGGAACATTATAACTCCTGCTTTGATATTCTCTGTGTTGGTTTTCCATCACAAAATCTTCTGTTGGTTTTTGTGTTTCTTTAGGATTTTTGACTTGTTTCTGCAGATCCAAGAAGTATTCGGTTTTTAACACCAATTCGTCGGTATCTGCATTCGGATTTGCATTACTGTTTGTCTCTTGCCCAAGCATCTCCACCATGTTGTATCGGGCCACACCGACGTACATTTTGCCTGTAACGCTCCATAAATTGGAGTTAAGTGTAGCTAAGCGCCGAGTCGTAACTCGGTGCCGGTTTATCTGCATCCTTTATGAATTTAATACGAAATACACAACAAATTGATATTCCTCGTTTTTGCCTTTTAAACTGGCATATTGTGTATTATCTTTATCACACGATTCAGTCCTCTCACTAAATCAGTAAAACACATCATAATATGTGTATGCTTGACAATTTACAAAGTTCCAGATCTCGCTTACTTGAGATCCCGCATCCTTCTCAACTTAACCTGTTCTCCAACTCTACCATAAAAATATAAAAAAAGTATTCGATGGTATCTCACTAATGTGTATATCCTAAGTTAACCAATCAGATACACGAACTTAGAATAGTCAATAACTTCTAACCAATCAGGAATCTGGCTCCTCCTACTAGCCTGCTCTAATATCTGAGCTTGACATATACTGCTCTATGTGCGTAATCTCTATTCCTGTTTATCAATTCTTTCTGGGAATTGATATAATCAAATACATAAGAAAATGGCGTGAGAACTATCTTGTGCACGGATACGCGTCAATATCAAAGACGGTATATGTCGCTTGTTTACTCGAGTTCGTGACCTGGGTTCAAAATCTAGTTCATCTTAAAGGTGTATGGACACAGGATGGATTAGTATTATACGACATTAGCTTTATGCTGCCTCTTAAATGTGTTGTTAATGCTTTTTAAATAATGGTAAAATATGGGTTAAAAGGGTAGGAAAGCGAGGTTATTTTCATTGTTATATTAAGAAGTTGGTATAAGTGGAAATTGAAACAAATCTGCGTCGTTTTTTATTTTGTTGTTTTTTGTAACATTAAAACCGAAGTGAAATCATTGTGTGCATATACATGTAAGGGGAAGCCGTGTACAAAGGACAATGTTGGATCTTTAATATGAGTTTTATTGTTGAGCCAAAGAGCTTCCACACAAGCTCTTTGGTTGAGGATACAGATATTGCGTACACGTTAAATACATTAGTCATCTCTGTTTACACTTGAGGTGTACCATATCCATTATACATTTTCAATGGTATGTGATCAAAGGTTATTGGAGATATGATTAATAAGAAGCTGGAATTATTGCGAAGAAATAAAGCCCCAGGACCAGATCAACTGCATTCTTGGATCCTCAAAGAATGTTGTATCGTTCGACACTGTAGTCTGGTTGCAAATGGCCAAAAAATGACAAGTGCTAAACATTTTGGGTACAAGTCGGGAAATGATTTTAATTAATAGTTTAGCTGTATAAGAGTCTAAAAAAACCTGTTTCCACAAAAACAATCCTTGAGGTGGCCGCCATTTTGAATTTTAAAATGGCCGCCAAATAGAGCATATTTTATAGAAATATGAGTATTTTGGCATGTTTTAGGTAAGGTTCACATTGAATAACTGGTAAAAATGTTGATCTTATATGGAATAAAAAGTCTTAACAAGAATATATATGTTCAGCAGTTGGCAGCCATCTTGAAATTCAAAATGGCCGCCATTTTCCAGATAATTTAAACAGAACATATTTTCACAGTAACTTTTAAGTTTAAAGATGATGATAGATAATAGTTCATTCACAGCTGTTACGAATTAAAATATAGAGCGTGTATCATTCATAATTTTTTTGGAAACCTTGTCATCTTTGTTTTCAAAATGGCCCCCAAAGGTTTGTTTCTACTTCGAACTTTAGACAAAACATCAAAAAGTTGTTCCATTCAGTATATCTTGAACTTCTCAGTATATTGAAAGAAAATTAAAGGGGGTGTATGTAAATTTGGTTCAAAGTAAAATAAAACCTGGTGATTTAATTATTCGGATAAATTTGATGTTGGTGGCCATTTTTAGTTCCAGAATGGCGGAATGGCGGCCATATTTGATTTTGAAATGGATAGCTTTCATAAATTATTTCCCAAACACCATTGCTGGAAGCTGACTTCAACTGTTCAACTTGAGATTATTTAAAGGAAAACATAGCTTGCTACGATATGAAAACAAAAACTCATACAAGGTATATTTGAGAAATGACTGCATCATAGTATATTAAAAGGCAAAGATTGTGGATTTCGACAGTACTCTGTGCATGAACATCCTCTAGTGCAGGGAACTTTCATGGAAGTACACTTGCATCTGCGTGTTGCACACCGCAAACCCTGGAGAGGACAACTGCATGCTATAAGTTCTGGCCACGTTTCTAGCATTGAGTCCACTGTGAGAAGGCGCGGTTTCAGGATTCCATCTGTACTAAGAAACCAGCCGCTCTCCTCTGGAGATGGTAGTGATGGATTTTGTTCAAGAGCCATCTTCCATACACATGTCTGGTAATGGGCTCTTCTAATGTGCAGATGTAGAGCATCTGCAGTAGGTGGTAGTGTCTCAACATTTTAAAATGCACTTCTGATTTCTTGTATTTTACTTGATTCAGTAGATGGATCATACAATTTGCAAACAAATGCTTCCGCATCAGACATAGCCTTTTTATAAGGAACTTGAGCTTCACCTAACCGCTCAAGCAGATGTGGGTGCTTTACAAATTCCTTCCACGCCGATTTTTTGCCTATTCCAGCAAATTGGCTTGTTGTGTCACTGCCTGTAAGGGCATGAAATGCAAGCAATGATGCTCTTGCCTTGTCATCAATTTGGATATGATGAACAGGAATGAAAGATTGTTTTGTTGCTGTCTCCCCTTGCATCCACACTTGTTGACATAGGTTGGGCATATGATATACAAGAAGCACCAACACATCAGTATCACGGCATACAATATTAAGTAGTTGAAATCCTGAGTTCTTTGCATCTTGAGCATGAAGTAGGATACGCGTGTCAGCCTCCTCGTGGTTTGATCGCAGATTTGACACATCTCTGCCAGACGAAGACCATGCCTCATCTGAGTTTGAGAAACCACCGCCAAGAACCAGCTCCTTGTTGGGATCTTCACAGGGATGATTTATCATTTGTGTGCAGAGAAAATTTGCAAGACTTTCTTTGTTTTTCCCAAGTGTAATGAATCTTTCCCAGCTGCCAATTTTCTGATCTCTGCTGGTTACTCTGGTTTCTATCCCCTTGTTTTTTCCACTTGCACGCTTGTTTCGTGTACCACCTTTAATGGAGTTGTCCAGATATCGATCAAAAACAATGTCCACCCTGTTGCATGTCTCAGAAAAATGTTTGTAAATTGACTTTTGAAAGTTGTCACACCATTCACCAAAGGTTTTGCTCCTATATGATTGCCAAGAGACTGAATTACTGCCATAGCATCCACAATAGTACATGTAGGACTGTTGCTGACTGGTGGTAGATTCTGTGCTTTACCTTGATCTAGAATTTTGCCTAGATCTGATTTATGATGGATATCTCAGCTTTTCATCAACAGTTGCTATTGATAAAGGCACAGGTGAGAGTTCACGTTCCAGCAACCCATCTATATCAACTTCACGTCCAGCATCTAATGCAACAATCACTTGACGTAAAAGATTGATGCGTGCCTTGGTAGTGGTTGTTTTTACTTTATCCACATTTACAGTATGACTGTACATTGTACCAAACGTGTTAAGTTTCTGTCTTTTGATTTTATCATGGAACTTTGTTGTCTTTTTGATGAGTCTGTCATTCACAAAGTCGTGTATTAACTTCTTTCCTGTTTTCTCTGCTTTCACAAAGTCATTCTTCACATCAGTACTAGCAACATCTCCTGTGGTGATTGATATCAGGTCTGACGAATCATTGGAAAATACATCAAAGCGTTCAAATTCTTGAACAAGTTTTGTGATATCTTTCTGATCTCTTTCCATTCGCTTAGGTCCCAGATCTTTATGTTGCAAATCCGTCTCACTCGTCACATGATACATTTTCTTTGTGTCTTCGGCGAGCTGAGCCCGTTCATTGTATGTAAGACACCAACGTTCTCGTGCTGAATCTGTGCGGGTGATGCCAACTAAACCACCGGCAACTTTGCCCCGTTTGTTGATATGCTCAAGTGCTTGGTCATCAGGGATTTGATTGAATCTTTGTGAAGTTTCTTAAGTACCGAAGTCACCATCTGCAAAGCCTTGGTAAACCTCTGGTGCTGTCTCCTGTAGCATCTTCATATCTGCTAGAAAAATTATACCCCACCTGGTGTAATTAACATGGTCGAAGAGAGCAAACCAGGGTAACATTTCAGCTAGCGATGAAAGGTACAGCGCCCAGTCTCCATCTCGAAGAGCACGGGTAAATCTCAGAAGAATAGTAACAAGATGCATATACTTCCTCCAAAATTGGAATGTTGTTAGGTCCTTGTGGTCAGCATCAAATTCATCAAGAAGTGTTAATATGGGTACAATATCTTCAATGAATAATGCCAGTGTCGATTCTATCTGCTCATCATCATCTTTGGAAAACCCTTCAATAATCTTCCCTGCTGTTTCTCTCAACTTGTTTCCTAACTCCTTCTCATTCTCTTGTGCCCAAACAATAAACTTTGGCCAAAGAATTGTCCAAAGTGCTTCAAGTGTAAGTTTATGTGCACGTATAACTTTGTTCCACACCTTTCCTTTGAGAATATTCTCTGCTGTGTTTTCTCCAAATACTCCACTCTCTACCCATATATCATTGAGACCAACTCCTTGCATGAACTGACCAATCACTTTTGAAAAATTCATCTGTGTGTGGAAGCTTCCTAACATGATAACAAAATCTTTGCAATCTTCCAACTTCTCCCATTGAAGCATTTTAGCTTTGTTGTAGAGTGCTTCATCAAAGGTAATTACTGTGTATGTTGCATTTAGCTTCTTTGTCATTGCTTGACATTTTTTTATCACTGTCCAAATCGTGTCATAATCATGAGCAGGAGCATTGATTATTGGAAAAGGCCCAACTTCAGTTTGTGGCAAATCATTCTTTGACACTTTCTGGTTGAATCCACTCCAGGCAGGTACTTGTTGGTTTTCCTGATTTCTTGTCGCAAAAGAATCCATGTCATGTCCATGCAGAATGCTTTGGCTATCATTTCCTTGTCTGGGTCGTACCAAGTGAGCTGTACATCTTTCGGCATCACTGGTTCTAGTTTGGCTGCAAGCATGTTTGAGTTTTGAAGCTCACTCATTTCTGATGGAAGACTTGTTTTGGATCTGTTAGATCTTAGCTAACATTTATTTCTCTTTTGGCTCATTTGGTGCTTTTTTGCGAAGAGCCACATATTGTGTTGCATGAAAAGTGTCCATACCACTGAGTGTTTCTTCATTGATATCGATATTGTCGTCTGCATAACGGACATATCCACAATTTTCCCAAAGTGGTAAAATTACGTGGTATCATCACTTTTCCATGGTCATTGTAACGCTGAAGAGCATCATCGGCAATGGCTTTGTCAATCTGAATAACATGCTCATAGCTGATAGAATGACCTGCTGCATGGAGAAGTTTTATGAGCCCTTTTGACCTCGTGGCCTGGTGAATAGTAACGCCAAGACCAATATGCTTTGGTGTTAGTTTCTGCCCTCCAGAAGCAAGAAAAATGATGTCTTGACAAATACTGAGAATTTTCGTTCTATGAGCATTCTCCTTTTGACTCTCATTTTCAACATCAAATACATCTTCATTGCAGAGAAGACGAATAAGAAAGTAAAGATTATCTGGCACTACCATCTGCACATGTTCCTCATCAATTCCTCCAACGAAGTCATGACTAGCTGTAGCTTCAATGTCCCGACGTAGTTTTACAGCCACTTTAAAAATCCCGCTTAAAATATCAGTGTCGTCATTTTCTACTTGGTTACTCATAGAAGCCTCACAAACATCTATTCCTTGCACCTCTGTCATATCTTCTACAAATTTTTCCATAGCCATATCTTGAGCCACAGAAGGACATACTAGCTGCTCATCTGTAGTACCCAAGGGTTGAACAAAAATCACATTATCACCAAGATACCTCTGTATTTTCCCCTTGAACCTATTACTTCTGTAAACCCCTGAAACCATTGCAAAATCTGTGAGAAGCATATTAGAATATTGTTCCCAAATGCTTGTTAATGTATAAATGTGTCCTTCAGCAACACCTTTTTCAAGATCAGCCATTACATTTTCAAAGCAAATTGTTTCTGGAATGTTATCTTGGTTTTCTTTAAACACTTACTGTACTTTCAAAAACATGTATAACATTTCAATGATACTTGGCCTCTGCAGCTATAAGATCATGTACTCCAGCTAATCTGTGTCTCATTACGCTATCAAACTGAGCGAGGGTCAGGACTTTTTCTGATGTTGGGAAAGTCTGAACTTTACGCAAATGAGAGTATGGTATATCATCCTGGCAGTACATGCACTTGTTCCAGTCTACAGAGGGCAGCGATGATCTTCTCGATCTTGATGAATTTTTCAGATTAGTTTCATCTTCCAGGGGAGTTGACTCTCTAGATGAAATGGTAATATTTCGCTGACCTTTGCTCTTGAGACGATTTATGTTAGCTTGGTTTGTAAATACGCTATAGCAGGGTCTATGCCAAAAAACATTTCTGTCAGTTTCCCGTAGGTTGACTATTTTCAAACGGTCTAGTGCGTCTATAAACTTAGTGTCATTGTATTTCTCTCTTTCCAGGGCACTTTCAAGTACTCGGGCAATTCCTTCTGGTGTAGCCGACGACAAAAGATGTTTTTTCTTAGGGAACCTAACCTCTTGACACAAGATGCAATTTCCCCACTCAATTTCAGTCTCTGTCACTCTTTTTCTGATTAAAGCTGCAGACTCCATCTTGATAATCTTGGAGGGAAAGTTAAAAGATGTTTTACTCCCTTTGTAAGAAACCAAACTGATGTATTTTGTCAAATGTAGGATACATATGCAATCATAAGATTTAACAAGGTCCATGGTTAGACCAATACAAAATTGAGTGGTATTAAAAGGATTTTGAAAAGCTCATTAGAACAAAACTTAAAATGAGGACAGGGATACAAATTTCAGACAAATACAAGTTCTTATTGCCCAGTGGTACCTCTATCTATAACATACACTCAGTCCCTCCCCTCCATGAAGCCTTTGTTAAAGTAAGATACTAACCAAATGTCAGGTATTTTGAAAACATGTTCAAACAAACGGCCATGTACAATTTCTAAGGTGTATACTCATTGCTGGAAGTTTGCTAGTAAATATAACATTGTCAGATTGAATTGAATTGTAGTAAGGTCTCGGATTATTATCTTAAGGTAACGTCAGGCATGCATTTGATGGTAATCTCCTACTTAATGCAAATTTATATGAATACAATTATATTCTTAAATATTTTACATTTGTCGTAGAACTGATATATGTAGGTACAACAGTAACACTGAACATGATGTTTTACCTTGTTAGCGGATAATTTCGATCTGAACATACATAACACATATTTTCTATATTTATTTGACATGTTTAATAAACCTAGCCTTGCACCTATCTTTAAAAATGCAGATATCTTACCTCTATTTTGCATTAATCTTGAGCACATGCGTGTGACATATATTACTGCAGCAGTGCTAAAATTTCTGTCACATGGTTGCCAGATGCATCTGATATAAAACTATCAAAATGTTGCAAACTTAGGAGTTAATCAAATTGTTTGGAAAATTGTTCAGTTAGAAGTAAAATTTAAAAATATATTATTTTTGACAATTTATTATAGCGCCATTTTGATTTTCTTAATCGCCATTTTGTTTTTTTAGCTGATTGCCATTTTTAAATTAATGAGAAACATCTAAAATTGTCTTATAAAGTCATCTACCATAAAAAAGCTAACATAATACCTACAATAGTCCTGTATCTAACATAAAAGTTGAGAGAATTTATATATACTATGTTCAATAAGGCGACCATTTTGAAATTCAAAATGGCGGCCAAAAAAAGAAAAGAAAAATTGGAAACAGGTATTTTTGTTATCTCCTATACCTATTTTATCTATATGGACCTGTTTCCAGCTTGTACCCAAAATGTTTAGCAAATCGATTTAGAAGCATCTTTTTGCTATTTGCAACCAGACTACTGGTGTTGTTCCTCAGAGTTGGAAGGAAGATAATGTAACACCCTACAGCCCTAGCACCATGCTTAAACATCACTTAAACTGATTGGAGCTGCCTTTTTAAATACGACTTATATTCGTGTTTCCGTGACCATGTTTCAAATAATGTTTAAGGCAACTTGACCGCCTGGCCCCGGGCGACGGAAACACCGGGCTACGGCTTATGTAAACTCAATGTTTGACGTATTTTACAGCGTAAACATGTAATTTAATACAACTGAAATGCCCCATTCCTGGCGACATAAACGCCGTGTCTAGGTGACGTAATCTTCATGTTTAACGTGTTCACAACGTAAAAATGTAATTTACTTCGACTTAATGCCTCAGTCCTGGTGACGTTCACGTCCTGCTCCGGGTAACGTAAACTCCATGTTTAACGTGTTTACAACGTACACATCATGTGAAATTTAATAAAACTTAAATGTCTCATTCTGACCACGTAAACGCCGTGCTTCGGGTGACGTAAACTCCATGTTTAACGTGTTAGCAACGTACAAAATGGAATTTGATGCAACGTAAAGGAAATTAGTTTAGTGGTGAAGCATGTCCATCGTATATAAAAGAGGGCTTCAAAAGAAACAAAATAGTAAAAAAGCGTTGCAAAATTTTATTCCGTTAACTGGTTAAGGAGATATTCAAGTTTAAAGTTTGGTATCATTTAGGCAGAAACGATTGAAATCAGACAAATTGTGATATCACAGCCTCAGATTCCTAAAAATCTGTAGGCATTTTAAAGAAAATTTATTTAATTTTTCCACTATTTAAATCATTATCCCTCAAATTTTCTTCAGGTGGTATATTATCAATACCATTCCTAGATTCAGTTTTACTACTTTTTTTGACATATCCCATGGTTTTTAAGCCACAAAATCGCAGGACAAAATATGATAGAATACATAAAGACTTTGAGGATCTGATGCTATGACATCACAACTAGTCTGATTTCAGTCGTTTCTACACAAATGATACCAAACTTTAAACTTAAATATCTCCTTATTAGAATAAGATTTTGCAATGCTTTTTGCACCATTTTCTTCTTCTTTTTAAGTCCTCTTTCATATAAGATAAACATGCTTGACCACTGAACTAATCCTTTAAATGCCCCATAACGTGTTTACAGCTTTAGGGCGTAAAGTTGGTGGACAAGAAACATGGAGTTTCCGTCGACTGAAGCGTGAAATATGCCAGTGTCTGGTTTTCCAAATTAACAATCTTACGTTGTAAACAAATAAAGCAAGTTGAGTTTAATGTCACTTTGAGCAAAGAATTGAAGCACCGTCTGAACCCTTTGGTCGGAAATGCAACATAAATGGTCCAAACTGGTAATTGTAGGAACTTAAACCTTATGAACTAAATTCCACAAGCCTAACTATACATTTACTGCTTTTTAATAAAGCAATATAAAAACTGTTTTTCATATAATTGGGTAGCTTTTATTATACATTTAAGATTCAGTAAAAACATAAACGTATAAATTATGGGACGGCATTATGACGATCTTTCTGGCCAATACAAATAGCTCTCCGCCATTGATGTTTTAGAAAACTGAGAAAAAGTAAAATGTTGCTTAATGTTGACTAGACACAAAATGAGTACATATTTTTGGTGAGTTTTTCAAATATTTTTCGTTTTGCCTCGGAGCCCAAAGTGTTTTATGTTACAAATCTCAGGTAAATACCGACCTGACCACGTCTGTACGTGGTATAAAATTTAGTCGTATAACCTTTGTAGCCCTCCACGCCACGAGGGTCAAAAAGCTTTGCTGGTCTAATATGTCGGTGAAGTGCCCCTTTCTATTTCAAGTCTTCTTTCTAATTGGTCAGCTTTGCAATTTTACCTATCTATCTGTCTAGATTGACATTGAGACTTAAAAGACTGGATAAAAAAGAAAAAAATGCATGAGGGCAATTGATTAATTTTCTTAAACACAAAACATATAAAAAGGTTTGATAAAACCTTAACTTCAAAATAGGTTAATTTTTCTTCAACACAAAAGATCACTTGAAAAATTGTTGTTCTCACGGGTTATTCATTGATAAATTAATTACAACTATCATTAAACAGATAAATAAACATGTTCCCTTGAAATTACTAAGTAACTCATTAATGGCTTCCCTATCCATGTTTTGATGACTGTAGGAAGTTATTCTTAACTTTTGAGGTTTAATCTTATAAGGTTTGCCATCCTCAAACCTAATTGCATTCGTATTTTTCTGATGCCTAATTCAAGAATTGTATATAACTTTATATTCTTAGAATTCTATATCGAAGTTAACTTTCAAAAGGATGGTTTGACAATTTGTTTATTGTAATTATTCGAGCGATGACGAAAATAATGACGTTCAACTCTAACAAAAGATTCAATATCTTTTAGAAAGAGACGTTTCTAGAATTGATGAAGGCAGAAACAAGAAAATTGTGAGAATAAGATCAAAATGATTTTGTTTAAAATATTTTACCGAAAACTCAAAGAAATTCGAGTATGCAGGTATGTACGGGTATTAAGTCATGCTGTCGAATTTTCGATATAACATACGAACTTTCATATAACGCCATCATTGGGGCTAACGCCTTGGGCCTCTTAACCCCATGATGACGTTATACCCATGTTCCAAGCTGTCACAGAGACACGGGGACTATGATCGAATTTAATCCATGAACAAAATTTCACAATTCACAAAAATGACTGAAAACTGTCCACCTTTGCAACTTTACATATTTAATTTCTAATTTCATAAAAAGGACATTCAGACATTGAAGAAAATCGAGATCACAATCGAGCATAAACTGATAAATGTTCAAATTGGGCAAGCGATATTAAAAAAAAAAAAAAAAGTAATCCAGTATTTCATTCTTTTGTAATTCTTCGAACAAGTTGAAGGGATACAACAAATTCTGGTCGAAGTATTTTGAGTTTTACCATACTGCAAATAAATTTTGTAGAAGGAATAGACCTCCGATAGTTTTCGGTGACAAACATTTAGAAACGGAAAAAAAGATTAATAAATAAAGATTGCGAGTAATGTAGTCCGCTCAGTCCTATTTTCCACGTAATGGTCATCCTCAAACTTTGATGAGCCATATCGAAACAATATTCTCTTATTTCATGGTCCGCAACAGGATCATTCATCATGGAAAATCCAAACCCATCCAATTCTGAGAAAAAGGTAACAGAAACTTCTTCAGAGATGTTTTCGTCACGATAACAGTAACTGTCTCTAGTTATAACACGGAGGCATGCCAGACTTCCTAAAATGAACATTCATAAAAGTTTTCCGACAAAGAAAATCATTCATCACGAAGACAAATAGCAAGGAATTGACCACCGACAGCACTTGATATCACTTTTCATGTCATGATTTCTTACCATTTGGCTTCATTACTGAACACCGCCGTTTAAAACCAGAACATCAATGATACGATTGCTCAACATAATTCTTGAGTCATTCTTTATAGGTTCTTCCTACAAACAGCTCTATGTAATTACTGATAATTGTATTCATCTATAAAAATAGATCTTCATTTGTTTTCGTTTTCGTAATTACTTTTAACATAACAAGATGACGGGCTAAGAAGGGTGAATCACCCCATAAAAAGCCCAAACATACACCACCACCACCACACAAGAAAAAAAAATCAAAGATGCCCAGAGTTAGTAAAGAATTTATCAATGTTGACTTTGAAATTGTGAAGAGAATTGGAGCTAACTACCCACTCAGGCAAACCATTCCACTCATTAACAACTCTTTTCGAAAAGCTAAAATGCCGAATATCCGTGAGAACTCTTTGGTCAACTTCAAAGTGTTACTACGTGTCACGTGAGAATTAGCTGAAAGATGCAAGAAATTACAGGAAGTCAAAGCATCACTACCAGATAGGAATTTAAAAACCTGAATCATATCGCCGCGTGCTCTTCTCAACTTTAGCGTGGTCAAACTAAGAATTCGCAAACATCATAACAGCGATTCCATACTTCGGGAATAAGTCTAGTGACTCTTCGCTGAACCTGCTCCAAAATGAAATTACCCTTCTCATAAAAGGGACTCCAAGCCTGAAGAGCATACTCAAGTTGAGGCCTGACTAACTGCTTATACAAATTAAGGACAACCTACCAAGGAAACAAAATTTCTTCTAATCAAACCAAGCATCCTATTTGCCCTTGCAGCTGCTAAAGCACACTGTTTAGAAGACTTCAGATTGCTAGTAATGACAACACCTAGATCCCTTTCTTGATCAATACAACTAAGATTTGAACCATTCATGCAGTAATCAAAAGCCAAACTGCTCTGACCAAAATGAATAACTTTGCATTTATCAACATTGCATGACATCTGCCACGTTTGGGACCAAGAAAATAACGTATCCAGATCAGTTTGCAACAGTAAAGAATCCCTAGCATCATCAACAATCATGTACAGCTTATAGTGTCATCAGCAAATCCTGGAGCCAAGGGAAACATCAATATCATTAAGGAAAGAAATGGATCTAATACAGAATCCTGAGGAACACCACTCATATCATTCAATGTTGATAAATGCAAAGTTATTCATTTTGGTCAGAGCAATTTGGCTTTTGATTACTGCATGAATGGCTCAAATATTGGTTGTGTTGATTAGAAAGGGATCTTGTTGTCAGTGGTAATCTCCATGGAGATACTTCACCATTAACAACAACTTTTTGTCACCTGTCAATCAACCAAGAGTTTTGGAGAACTTTTTAGGTTAATTAATTTATTTGCTTAATTGTGGATTCCAATTTTTTTTTTTATATTTAATGCAACACGGTTAAGAGCATGGTCCAAAAATTTGTGGGACTAAATATCATGGTCTCAGAAAAAGCACAAATTTCAAACTTAATATAGTTAAAGAAAACTTTTACTTAAAGAGGTCATGACACAGACCAAGTTGCTTCTTGGAAAATGAATATTTGGATCAATTGTTAGATAAAAATATTGACTTTCCTCCAAAAAATCGTTTCCATCCTCTTTAAATAATCCGATTACAACATCAAGTGAAATTCCGGTGGTAAAAAAACTGTTTTAACCGCAAATGGCTGTGACGTCATTGAGGAATGTGGTTTCTCTTTTATTTACGGTGACTGGCTTAGATACAACGTGAATGATACGATATCAGCAAGTGGCATACCAACATAGACTAAGGAAAGTTCGTCAAATGGTCAAATGTAATGATTGTATGCTTTTTTTTTTTAATTGTTTATTGCATGCATGCGAGATGTGTTGTAGGAGGTTGTAGCAATATTCCAGGCAGTGGAATAAGTCTATACAGATTTACATAAGACAAAAATCGGAGAATCTGGATCTGATTCGTAAACAATACAAGGTCAGACTTGGTGTATACTTATTGTGTAGCGTGCTATGTGTAGCGAGCATTTCGCTAAAGACTGATAACGTATGAGTTTCGCATTGTAGCGCGGACTACACAAGGCCGACTGGATTTGTAAAACTTATGGCAAGGAACACAGAAATGGGGGTATTTTTAAAGAAAAAGTAAATACTATTACGCACTGACTTCATTCAAAGAAAAAGCTAAACTTACCAACACTTGTAAATAGTTTTTTTACTCATACTTTTTACGCTACCTGACCAGTCATTCACCTTCATTTGCAACGTATCGGGCACGCCAATGGCTTCACTTTTCAAACCACCTTCAGCCTCATCTCTTGGTACTGCAAGCATCGCCTTTTTCTAACTTACTAATTGAAGGCGGGGGAAATGGCCCCATTCCTATTGATTCCCCTCCCCCCCCCCCCTCTCCCTAGTGGTGAGTTGTTTGACCAGTAGGGAAATATTCCTATTAAATTAATATATTAAAGATAATGAATAATAAATTCAGGGGGTAAACGGTAATCATAGAAAAAGGGCTGGACGCAGAGGGCGTAGCAACGATGAGGAAAAAGGAAAAGTGAGCCTGGAAGTTTTGGTAAAATGAAAGTATGCACATTTTTGTAAAACATATTTTATTATTATATTACATACAAATGTAGGAATTTCCTCTAATTGAAGGAAATTTTCCGAAAATTGTAAGAAATGTCTCTAAAATCGAATAAAATTTCCCAAAATGAAAAAGAAAATGTCCCGTAAATCAAATAAACCTTTCCGAAAATGAAAGAAACTTTTCTGAAAATTGAATGAATGTTTCAAAAATCGAATAAAATTGCCCCTCAAATTTCTCAAAAATAGACGGAATTGAATTTTTATTTCGGAAATCGATGAACATTTCTTGAAAATCTAAAAAAATGACCCTAAAAATTTGACAAAAATTTAAAATTCACTAGGGGCAAATTTTAACACCAAATTATTTGGGCAATAATAAATCTTATAAGTGAATTATTTCAGATTAGGCCTATTTTTCAAATATGCGTACTGGTAGGCCTATATTCCGTCCCTTACATTTCACTTTTTAAAAAAGGGGTGGGGGAGCTTCCCCTGACCCCCAATTGAATTCGCCTTTGTGGACAGAATATATCCCTTCTGCGTCACGAGACTGATCGCTGGTAATGTAGCTTTTTAAACTTCCGGATTCTGATTTGGTACATTATGTGATGTCGTTGATGATTTATGATAAATCTAAGAGTTATTACCGGAGAAATTTATATGTTTGTTTATCAATTGATCCAAATATTGATTTTCCAAGAAGCAACTTGGTCTGTGTCATGATCTCTTTAAGTAATGTTCGACAACTAAATGTGATTGGGAATGTTATGCGTTTAAGGAAGGGAAGACAGTACAATATTGTGCGAAAATCACACTATTGGGGATTAAAAGGAAAGGAAGTCTATACCGCTATCAAGAAATAACAGATTCCTGCAGCTACCACCCATGGATAGTTCTGTTGATCAAACATGTATCTATAAATGCAGAGAACATAGGTTTTGTTTTTAATTTGTATAGAAACGTTTTCCGCAATGAGAACATTGGGTTCAAGTATCGTAGTAAGCGGGTAAGTATTGAAGAAAATTCCAGCCACGGTGAGTTTTAGGGTAAAAGGTCTTCCTGAAGACTCATGATACCTTTTAAGAGTTAAGTTTATCCAACAATCTCTTTTGATTACTGTTCATCCTCTTTTAGTGAAGGCTCAATTCTTAGCCACATGTATTTATTATATTTAATAATGAGGGGTGGAGCAAGGAGGAGACACACATCCAGCCAAGGACAGACAACAGACAAAACCTCCACCTTTCCCCATGTCACAAAGTTAAAACCCATTTACTAATATTATGGGGTCATCACATGAGTCCCCACCCCATCCCACATTACCCTCTGTTATCCTGTTATCTAGGCGGTGGCATAGAGTCTGGGCATGAGGGTCATATATGTGAAAAATGTACAAAGAGACCATCATCTCATCCCCATATACAGATATATGGGTGATGAGATCAGGGAGCAGAATATATTATGCACCGACCAGGAGCTGCCATTCTATATGGCAGTTCGCTGCTTGATAGCAGCTGTGTTTGTTATAATGCCGATAGCAGAATGTTTGTCAGACAGTCAAAAGGTATGATTTTCTTGAATTTCAAAGCAAAAGCAGATTTGATAACACAAAAAAAAATGCAGGGCGTAACTTAACTGGGTGTGGGGGTGTTACACCCCTAAAAAATGTTTTTCGTAGGCAATTCCAATTTGGACTAATTTTGTTGGGCAAAAAAACTACCCAGTATTAAAAAAAAAAAAAAAAAACATGTATAGGAAAATTAATATGGTTATACCGCTATATTTTTGTTTCTTCACAAAAAGAAAAAAATACTTTTGAAAATGTTCTGGATAATGTCATAGTTCTTTTGTTATCTTCATAACCGTTCGAGTCCCGCTCACTTTTTGCACCTATTTGGCCGATCTTAATCGGGCAGAGATGTAGAAAGGAGTATATCTCAGTCATACCCGACTCAGCTAGATCTGTAGATGACATCAGAAACATGTCCTCCGATCGCCAACTCGGCATGATAACAATAACCTGATAACATAACACTTGAATACTTAGGTGAGTCTGTTAGTTGGACAGAGATCTAAAAGATCGGATATATTGTCTAAATCAAACAGTCAGAGATGCATCTCAGTCATTCCCAGGTTGTCTAATATCAAGTTATCAAAATCATGGCATCATGATGCTGACAACACGATACTTCGGCACTTAGTCGGGCAGAGAATGAAAATGTTGGATGTACTGTTTTAATTAAAGTATATTTGTGTTGATTTACAGACATTTTGTTGTATCAAGACAAAAATCTTAAAAGCTTTTGGAGTTTTTCCCCCTTCCAAGGGGCCCTTAAGCGGTATCTTTTCTCTGGATCCTACTCTTGCTTCGCAACAGGACCCGACGATTTTTGATTTACATTCTGGATCTTTGTGTTTATTGCAAGCAATTATGGGGCATCAAAAACTAGAAATCTTCAAACCAAGGCTTCATGAATGTCTGCACAATATTCTGATTTTGGCCAAATTTACTCAAATTTCAGGGAAACTTTTTTTCCTGCCTGTAACCTTTAACGCTTATCTGAGTAGATTTTAAAATTAGAATGAAAATATTGTCTTCTTACAGTCTTATCATCTCTTACTTTTCCGAACTTTGTCAGTTTGTGTTGATTTTCTGCCATTTGAGGGCATCACAGACAAGAAATCTTCAGACATGTCCAGAGCTTCCGCGTGCTTCGCCTGGAACTCTTCCAATTGCAAGGTGGCATTAAGCGAAACTTCTTCCATGCTGCCATGTGTTCCCCACAATCACAATTTTGCTAAAATGTTTTCAAATTTCAAGGGAAAGTTTTTCTCTGCCTGTTCAGAAATGGTAGTTAGATTTTAAAATTAGCATTGTTTTCTTATCATCACTTAAATTGTCAGCAATTCAGAGCATCAGAATCTTCAAATCTTCAGAACTTTTAGGAACTTTCCAAAGGGCCCGTAAGCGGGACTTCTTTTCCTGGATCCTATCCAGGCTACGATTTTTCATTTACATTTTAAAGTTTTCTAAAAGTTCTGGATAAATTTATCCTCTGCCTGTTTAGAAATGGTTACCTACATTTTAACATGAGAATTCAAAATTGTCTTCTTTTATCAATTTGTTTTAGTCTCGTGAGGGGGTGGGGTGGGGAAAGGGGGTGGGATCTGTTCCCAGTTGGTCTAAAATGTGTAATTGTAGACACATGTATATCGTTTATAGATATGTCGTGCGTATTTTCTTTTGGCAAATGTGTCTTACACCTCCAACCCCCCCCCCCCCTTCTTGCCTCCAGCTGCTTAGTGCTCAAAGTATGGTTATATTCCTGGTTCCAAGCATTACCTAATGGGATGGGTGATCGTGTATAAATTTTCATTTCTTATACAAAATAAAACTGATTATGAGGCATTTTCTATTTTTTCCAAAGAGGTAAAAGAGAACGTGTCCGGGCATCTACTGGCTGCCTCTCAGCAAGAAAACCTGTCACACATTGGCCTTGCAGCTCATGTCGAGCATGCATATGTACAAATGTTACTAAGTACTAATTTAAACCTCAAAGCATAGATAGAACACACTCAAAGTACTTGAATGTTACGTTTATCTTTAATCTGTGTAACCATCTTTTACAAATTTCTTGGTTTCTCAGTAAAACAACCAAAACATTTTATTTACTATCACAATACAAAACCTTATTCTGATAAACGTTTAAATCCATGCAACAAATGATATTTTGATAGAAAAAACACTTTGTCAATCGTGTAATCTCCCATCGCTATAGCTGCCCATGTTTCTGCTACAAATACAGTTATTACTACAGGTTTTCACGAAATATTACAGGAATCATACGCGCATGAGACGAGAAGTAAAGAGGGAAGTACTCCATCACCAATGAGTAAAGATTCAAGCAAAATCAATAGCTTCAGTAATTGTGAGCAGAATTTGGCAGTGAGAGCCCCATAAATCATGAAAAGCAAAAATTTCAAAAATTATCTGCTGACTCTCTGGTAGTTTGCCATTCATCTTTGCAATTTACTGAAATAGGTGATATTTAACAAGAATAAGAAAAAGTAAATTCAGGCAAAATACTCATGCAATGTTAGGCTTGTATTTATATGGTCCATGAATGTATATGCTCATGGGCTTCATGGGCATTGGCAGGCCTAGCAACATGGAGAGCGAGGGAGGCAAAGATATCTTTGGTAATATATCCACAGGACCGACCACATTCTAATTTGTCCTTTTATTATTCAAAATAAAAATTATATTTAGGGAACCATCCGCTCTTGCTCATGCCACTGCTCAAGTTAATGTCAAAATTGTTTTTTACTTGTGCGATAGCACTTCTTATTCTACTAAATCTTACATTTAGATCATCTTTAATAAAGCATTTGTCTTTATGCAGTGGCGTAACTAAGGGGACAGGGGAAACTGCCCGGCCCGATAAGAGGCCCGTGAAAAATTACCATTATACCATAGGGGACCACAGGGCCCTAGCTACGCCACTGTCTTTATGTAAATACAATTGTGAAATTTAATGACAACAACATTCATAAAGGGATGAATATACAGTCTTAAAAAAGGGTTCTATGTTGTCCTCTATTTGAAACCTTCGCAGGTTCTTCAAGAATTTTTTTTTTTAAGAGTTGCTTAGTTAAAAGGGTTCTTGGTTTGTTTT
>JAIGNY010002843.1:5000-20841 GCA_020152595.1 Chiridota heheva | reverse complement strand
ACCTGGCGCCAGAACGGGCCTCACACCCGCTACGGAAGGAGCCCCGGTCATGGGGACCTCGGCAGCCTTGGAACGGCCAGGATTCTGTTTTCCTCACGCCACAATTCCCGCGCACACCTTGTGGCATGCGGGGATTCAGCGATGGGCTCTTCCCACTTCACTCGCCGCTACTGAGGGAATCCTTGTTAGTTTCTTTTCCTCCGCTTAGTGATATGCTTAAATTCAGCGGGTTATCACGCCCGAGCTGAGGTCCGATGGTTTGGAGACAATAAAGTCTCTCTGAGGCGAAGAGTCTAGGGCGAAACGACAGTCTCCCGTCATTCTCCGGCAGATACCCCACATGCCAAACACGTTACACAGGCCACTGGCATAGCCCGTGTGGTTGTAGTATCTACACCACCAGGCGTAAGCTCGTGAGTGGAACGAGTTCGGTACGAGGATCCCCGGAGGGTTCCGCATCCGAAACGACTCTCGATATGCTTCTAACCTCACGCAGTTTCCGTTAGGAATCGGCGTCATACAGAGGCGATACTCCGGGATGCCCGAAGGCTTATGCCCGACGAAGGCTTATGCCCGAAGGCTTATGCCCGAGGGCTTATGCCCGAGGGCTTCCCGATATGTGGTTATTGTCGACACTCAGACGGACGTGGCCAGGGTCACGCCAAAGGTGATCCCCGACCGCCATTTGCGTTCAAAATGTCGATGATCAGTGAGTTTTGCAATTCACATTATCTTCTCGCAGCTTGCTGCGTTCTTCATCGACGCACGAGCCGAGTGATCCACCACCGAGAATTGTTCAAAAATGTTCAAACACACTCGCTCCTTCCTAAGGGTTCGTCTCGAGACGAACGCCCTGCGGACAGAGTAAGCCTTTTCATGGTTACAGTTTAAAAAGGTTAAAAACACGGGAGCGCAGCCTAAAAGGTTGCCTCGCGACCCGACCCTCCGGCATGCTAGCCGGCCTCCCATTGCTGGGCGACTGACTGCTTCCATCTTAAGGCCCGTCGGCAAATCGTCGGACGTACCAACGACCCGCCTCGGCTATCGAGGTACTCCCGCTTGTGATTATTTCATAAGTTCACTATTACAGGGCCCACCACAAAGCAAGTAGACTTACGAGGTCCACCACATAAGCAAGTTGGGGCAGGTCCAACAAACTGCATACTCTGTAAAGGTTTGTGTATCTGTGCTGCAGCTTGGGCAAGCAAGCAAGCAACAAGCAGACGGGCACTCTGTAACGTTTGTGTATCTGTGCAGCAACATGCAAGCATGCTAGCAGGCAGACGGTAATGATCCTTCCGCAGGTTCACCTACGGAAACCTTGTTACGACTTTTACTTCCTCTAAATGATCAAGTTTGGTCGTCTTCTCGTCACGCCGCGGAACCAGCAGAGCCGGTCCCAGGCGGTCGATCTGATGATCTCACTAAACCATTCGATCGGTAGTAGCGACGGGCGGTGTGTACAAAGGGCAGGGACGTAATCAACGCGAGCTGATGACTCGCGCTTACTGGGAATTCCTCGTTCAAGGGACATAATTTCAAGTCCCTATCCCCAGCACGGAGAGGGTTCAGCGGATTACCCTGGGCCTTTCGGTCTAGGAGAAAAGACCCGCTGCTCTCTCCAGTGTAGCGCGCGTGCGGCCCCGGACATCTAAGGGCATCACAGACCTGTTATTGCTCTTTTTCATGTGGCTATGAGCCACTTGTCCCTCTAAGAAGTTCATCCCTTACCGCGTCGGGTAGGGAAACTATTTAGCAAGCCAGAGTCTCGTTCGTTATCGGAATTAACCAGACAAATCGCTCCACCAACTAAGAACGGCCATGCACCACCACCCACAGAATCAAGAAAGAGCTGTCAATCTGTCAATCCTCACTGTGTCCGGGCCGGGTGAGTTTTCCCGTGTTGAGTCAAATTAAGCCGCAGGCTCCACTCCTGGTGGTGCCCTTCCGTCAATTCCTTTAAGTTTCAGCTTTGCAACCATACTTCCCGGAACCCAAACACTTTGGTTTCCCGGGTGCTGCCCGCCGTGTCATGGGAGGAACTACGGCGGGTTGCAAGTTGGCATCGTTTATGGTTAAGACTAGGGCGGTATCTGATCGCCTTCGAACCCTCAACTTTCGTTCTTGATCAATGAAGACATTCTTGGCAAATGCTTTCGCTTTTGGGCGTCTTGCGGCGATCCAAGAATTTCACCTCTCACACCGCAGTACGAATGCCCCCGTCTGTCCCTTTTGATCATTACCTCGCGTTCCGAGACCAACGAAATAGAACCGAGGTCCTCTTCCATTATTCCATGCTGAGCTGTTCAGGCGGTTGTGCCTGCTTTGAACACTCCAATTTTCTCAAAGTAAACGTTCCGGCCGCGCACGGCACTCAGTTAAGAGCACCGCGCGGCTAACCGGTAGACTGGCCGGGACACGAGCAGTACACGCCTTGCGACGGACCGCTCGCCCAAGCCAGAGATCCGACTACGAGCTTTTTAACTGCAGCAGCTTTAATATACGCTACTGGAGCTGGAATTACCGCGGCTGCTGGCACCAGACTTGCCCTCCAGTAGATCCTCGTTAAAGGATTTAAAGTGTACTCATTCCGATTACAGAACCTCGTAAAGAGGCCTGGATCGTTATTTTTCGTCACTACCTCCCCGAATCGGGATTGGGTAATTTGCGTGCCTGCTGCCTTCCTTGGATGTGGTAGCCGTTTCTCAGGCTCCCTCTCCGGAATCGAACCCTGATTCTCCGTCACCCGTTACGACCATGGTAGGCGCATAACCTACCATCGACAGTTGATAAGGCAGACATTTGAAGGAACCATCGCCGGTGCAAGACCGTGCGATCGGCTAAGTTATCTAGAGTTCACCAGCGTAGACCGCGGACGAGCCACGGGCTGGTCTTGTTCCTAATAAAGCACGCTTTCCGTGAGGTCAGCGCTTGATCGCATGTATTAGCTCTAGAATTACCACAGTTATCCATGTAGGATTGACTCGCTCCATTAAACAACAGCTGATTTAATGAGCCATCTGCAGTTTCACTCCATGAGAGTTTGTACTTAGACATGCATGGCTTAATCTTTGAGACAAGCATATGACTACTGGCAGGATCAACCAGGTAGCCCTTTGAAAGTTAGAACGTGGTACACGGCAAACATGATTGCGTGACGTGTGGGTCACGGACTTTCTTCCTGTGGGCTAAGAGACTCGGGTAACCGAGTTCTTGCAATTTAAAAGAATTTTTCACGAGACTATGCCTCGGAAAATGTATCTTCTTTATCAAAGCCGCATCTGTCTGCCTACAGATATCCTGTGCGCGACTGATGTGCAAAATAATCTCTCGTACCAAATTCGCAACTAAACCCTGTCAAGAGTGGACGAGTGGCGATTGCCGGAACAACCGCGCAACCCGTCATGATAGGCCACGCAATGCAGGCGAAGCTAATCAACGGACGTAATGCCACTGACGCTCGGCTCAACCGTGCGGGCACTGTTTGCCAGGAAAAGCGGGCGGATTTCATATCAATCTCAATTAATCGCGCTTGAGGTGTTGAATCTGTGGTTTCAACTAGATACCTGACAGGCCACGAAATGTAGGCGAAGCTAATCAACGGACGTAATGCCACTGACGCTCGGCTCAACCGTGCGGGCACTTGTTTGCCAGGGTTAGCGGATTTCATATCAATCTCAATTAATCACGCACGCACATGAATCTGCTGGTTCAACTACATACCTGACAGGCCACGCTTGCAGGCGAAGCTAATCAACGGACGTAATGCCACTGACGCTCGGCTCAACCGTGCGGGACTCTGTTTGCCAGGAATAGCGGGATTTAATGACAATCGCAATTAATCATCGCACTTTAACTAACCAGATACTCAATCAATTTCATCGAATCCCACTTCGGAGTTGAATCTCAACTACCTACCTGACAGGCCACGAACAACCGTGCGGGCACTGTTTGCCAGGAATAGCGGATATCAATTAATCAATAAATATCATCGGATTGCCACAGAACCACACTTTAAGAGTTGAATCTGCTGGTTCAACTACATACCATCACACACTTACCACTCACTATATAACAAACAGGTCCGTCAAGACACCTTTTGCTGAACTGCCATACAATTGATATCAAAAGCAAAACATTTTGGCGGAGAAACACACGGAACACTCGCTCATTAAAGTACGTACTACGTGCGCACAAAAATAGTACGCAAAAAATGAGTGACTTGGCTGACACAAGGCATTACCTACCATTCAGTTTTTGATATTGTAGAATTTTTACGTACTTTGACAAATTTTAGACGACATGTCCCCTATAATATACAAACAGGTCCGTCAAAACAACTTCTGCTGAATTGCTCTGCAAACGGGTCATGACGAACGGAATTTTAGCCGGTTCCGTCGGCCAAAATATTGAAAAAAAATTAGTCGACACTGAAACTGTTTTTCTTACGGTGTTTTAACACACGCAAGCGGGAGAGCCGGCCACCAAGTCATGTTGTATTTGATGCATTTTAATTTTTGAGTGTCATACTCGCAAAACCATCGGAAACGTGTAGTCCGTTGACAAAAAAATTGAAGAAAAAAAAAATTGATATCCTAAGAAAATTTCACTGAAATCATTCAAGCAAGCAGAAAAAATACCGACCATTCAGTTTTTGATATTGTAGAATTTTACTTACTTTGACAAATTTTAGACGACATGTCCCCTATAATATACAAACAGGTCCGTCAACACAACTTCTGCTGAATTGCTCTGCAAACGGATCATGACGAACGGAATTTTAGCCGGTTCCGTCGGCCAAAATATTGAAAAAATTAGTCGACACTGAAACTGTTTTTCTTACGGTGTTTTAACACACGCAAGCGGAGAGCCGGCCACCAAGTCATGTTGTATTTGATGCATTTTAATTTTTGAGTGTCATACTCGCAAAACCATCGGAAACGTGTAGTCCGTTGACAAAAAAATTGAAGAAAAAAAAAATTGATATCCTAAGAAAATTTCACTGAAATCATTCAAGCAAGCAGAAAAAATACCGACCATTCAGTTTTTGATATTGTAGAATTTTACGTACTTTGACAAATTTTAGACGACATGTCCCCTATAATATACAAACAGGTCCGTCAACACACCTTCTCCTGAATTGCTCTGCAAACGGGTCATGACGAACGGAATTTTAGCCGGTTCCGTCGGCCAAAATATTGAAAAAAAATTAGTCGACACTGAAACTGTTTTTCTTACGGTGTTTTAACACACGCAAGCGGGAGAGCCGGCCACCAAGTCATGTTGTATTTGATGCATTTTAATTTTTGAGTGTCACACTCGCAAAACCATCGGAAACGTGTAGTCCGTTGACAAAAAAATTGAAGAAAAAAAAAATTGATATCCTAAGAAAATTTCACTGAAATCATTCAAGCAAGCAGAAAAAATACCGACCATTCAGTTTTTGATATTGTAGAATTTTACGTACTTTGACAAATTTTAGACGACATGTCCCCTATAATATACAAACAGGTCCGTCAACACAGCTTCTCCTGAATTGCTCTGCAAAGGTATCATGACGAACGGAATTTCCGCCGGTTCCGTCGGCCAAAATATTGGAACAAAATTAGTCAACACTCTAACTATTTTTCTTACCGTGTTTTAACACACGCAAGCGGGAGAGCCGGCCACCGAATCATGTTGTATCTGATGCATTTTAATTTTTGGGTGTCACACTCGCAAAACCATCGGAAACGTGTAGTCCGTTGACAAAAAAATTGAAGAAAAAAAAATTGATATCCTAAGAAAATTTCACTGAAATCATTCAAGCAAGCAGAACAAAAAAAAAAAAAAAAAAAAATTTTGTTCAAAAGGTTCCAAAATTCATCCACAACGGATGAGTCACAACGGATGGGAAGGTATCCTCCCACCATAATACCCCCACTCTAATCCCCCATGATTTGTACGTAGTTTGACAAATTTAAGGTATCATGACGAACGGAATTTCCGCCGGTTCCGTCCGCCAAAATATTGGAACAAATTTAGTCAACATTCAACTCATTTCTTACCGTGTTCTATAGCAAACACACACAAGCGACAGAGCCGGCCACAAAAAGTTGGCAATTAGAGTTCATAGAAATTTCAAATAAACACCTCATGCATACAAATTTAATACCGTTAGATAGATATTAACGAGAGCGTTCCAATGGTATTTGTTTCGTGAAAATCGGATTTTCTTTTCGAATCTTAGCTTGATTTTCTGTAGGCCCCCTTGCTACTGACAGTAAATAAAACAATTCTCGACAATAAACCATTTGACATAGCGACCTCATTTATAGTATAATGCTATAACGATAGAGCGCCCATTAAAAATACAAAAGTTAGAAAACATGACGTGAAAACTTTGGATGGGAAGGTATCATGACGAACGGAATTTTAGCCGGTTCCGTCGGCCAAAATATTGGAACAAAATTAGTCAACATTCAACTCATTTCTTACCGTGTTTTATAGCAAACACCCACAAGCGACAGAGCCGGCCACAAAAAGTTGACAATTAGGGTTCATAGAAATGTCAAATAAACATCTCATGCATACAAATTTAATACCGTTATATAGATATTAACGAGAGCGTTCCAATGGTATTTGTTTCGTGAAAATCGGATTTTCTTTTCGAAAGTTAGCTTGATTTTCTGTAGGCCCCCTTGCTACTGACAGTAAATAAAACAATTCTCCACAATAAACCATTTGACATAGCGACCTCATTTATAGTATATTGCTATAACGATAGAGCGCCCATTAAAAATACAAAAGTAGGAAAACATGACGTGAAAACTTTGGATGGGAAGGTATCATGACGAACGGAATTTTAGCCGGTTCCGTCGGCCAAAATATTGGAACAAAATTAGTCAACATTCAACTCATTTCTTACCGTGTTTTATAGCAAACACCCACAAGCGACAGAGCCGGCCACAAAAAGTTGACAATTAGGGTTCATAGAAATTTCAAATAAACATCTCATGCATACAAATTTAATACCGTTAGATAGATATTAACGAGAGCGTTCCAATGGTATTTGTTTCGTGAAAATCGGATTTTCTTTTCGAAAGTTAGCTTGATTTTCTGTAGGCCCCCTTGCTACTGACAGTAAATAAAACAATTCTCCACAATAAACCATTTGACATAGCGACCTCATTTTATATTATAATGCTATACGATAGAGCGCCATTAAAAATACAAAAGTTAGAAAACATGACGTGAACACTTTGGATGGGAAGGTATCTTGACGAACGGAATTTTAGCCGGTTCCGTCGGCCAAAATATTGGAACAAAATTAATCAACATTCAACTCATTTCTTACCGTGTTCTATAGCAAACACCCACAAGCGACAGAGCCGGCCACAAAAAGTTGACAATTAGGGTTCATAGAAATTTCAAATAAACATCTCATGCATACAAATTTAATACCGTTAGATAGATATTAGCGAGAGCGTTCCAATGGTATTTGTTTCGTGAAAATCGGATTTTCTTTTCGAATCTTAGCTTGATTTTCTCTAGGCCCCCTTGCTACTGACAGTAAATAAAACAATTCTCGACAATAAACCATTTGACATAGCGACCTCATTTATAGTATAATGCTATAACGATAGAGCGCCCATTAAAAATACAAAAAGTTAGAAAACATGACGTGAAAACTTTGGATGGGAAGGTATCATGACGAACGGAATTTTAGCCGGTTCCGTCGGCCAAAATATTGGAACAAAATTAATCATTATTCAACTCATTTCTTACCGTGTTCTATAGCAAACACCCACAAGCGACAGTGCCGGCCACAAAAAGTTGACAATTAAGGGTTCATAGAAATTTCAAATAAACATCTCATGCATACAAATTTAATACCGTTAGATAGATATTAGCGAGAGCGTTCCAATGGTATTTGTTTCGTGAAAATCGGATTTTCTTTTTCGAAACTTAGCTTGATTTTCTGTAGGCCCCCTTGCTACTGACAGTAAATAAAACAATTCTCGACAATAAACCATTTGACATAGCGACCTCATTTTATATCATAATGCTATACCATAGAGCGCCATTAAAAATACAATGACGTGAACACTTTGGATGGGAAGGTATCATGACGAACGGAATTTCCGCCGGTTCCGTCCGCCAAAATATTGGAACAAAATTAGTCAACACTCTAACTATTTTTCTTACCGTGTTTTAACACACGCAAGCGGGAGAGCCGGCCACCAAATCATGTTGTATCTGATGCATTTTATTTTTGGGTGTCATACTCGCAAAACCATCGGAAACGTGTAGTCCGTTGACAAAAAATTGAAAAAAAAATTGATTTCCTTAATAAAATTTCACTGAAATCATTCAAGCAAGCAGAACAAAAAAAAAAAAAAAAAAATGTTTTGTTCAAAAGGTTCCAAAATTCATCCACAACGGATGAGTCACAACGGATGGGAAGGTATCCTCCCACCATAATACCCCCACTCTAATCCCCCCATGATTTTTACGTAGTTTGACAAATTTAAGGTATCATGACGAACGGAATTTCCGCCGGTTCCGTCGGCCAAAATATTGGAACAAAATTAGTCAACACTCTTAACTATTTTTCTTACCGTGTTTTAACACACGCAAGCGGGAGAGCCGGCCACCGAATCATGTTGTATCTGATGCATTTTAATTTTTGGGTGTCATACTCGCAAAACCATCGGAAACGTGTAGTCCGTTGACAAAAAAATTGAAGAAAAAAAAAATGATTTCCTTAATAAAATTTCACTGAAATCGTCCCACAAGCGACAGAGCCGGCCACAAAAAGTTGACAATTAGGGTTCATAGAAATTTCAAATAAACATCTCATGCATACAAATTTAATACCGTTAGATAGATATTAGCGAGAGCGTTCCAATGGTATTTGTTTCGTGAAAATCGGATTTTCTTTTTCGAAACTTAGCTTGATTTTCTGTAGGCCCCCTTGCTACTGACAGTAAATAAAACAATTCTCGACAATAAACCATTTGACATAGCGACCTCATTTTATAGTATATATGCTATAACGATAGAGCGCCATTAAAAATACAAAAGTTAGAAAACATGACGTGAACACTTTGGATGGGAAGGTATCATGACGAACGGAATTTCCGCCGGTCCCGTCCGCCAAAATATTGGAACAAAATTAGTCAACACTCAACTTATTTCTTACCGTGTTTTATAGCAAACACCCACAAGCGACAGAGCCCGCCACAAAATCATGTATCTTTTATGCACTTTAATTTTTGGGTGTCATACTCGCAAAGTTGGGAGGGGAGGGGGATGGGGCTGGGGTTATGGAGGGTTGGTGTTGGGGGGTGTTGGTGTTGGGGGTTGGGGGTTGGGGGGGTTAAATTTTGACGAATCATGAAGGAATAGAAATAATCGTGTTATCGTATCAAAACCTTCCCTGTATGCCACCGAAATACTGTTAAACAATTTAGTACACTTCAAAAGTTGCTAAAAATCTACTTCCGGTTCTATTGCGCAGCGCGCCCCAAATTGGTACATTCATCATAGAAAAAAAAAAAAAGATACATTTTCGGACTCCTTGTAACACGTTGAGTTCAAATATGAAAAAATTTTATATAATTCTTATTCTGGCCGGAATTTATGATGCAAAAATGGCCGCCGCAAACGGTTTTTCAAATTTGAGGGAGCTTTAGCCACCCTAATATTAATAATTCATCTTTCATTCATCATTGAAATCATTGAAAACATCATGATCAATGTTTAATTGCAGGGATGGATGCAGTTGAATGAAGTAGGGAATAGTTTGTTTTAAACGAAGCGATAACCAAGAAAAACACACAAAAAGTATGTAATTGTTCATCTTGTTGACTAAAAAGTAAAATGTCTCAGAAAATTGATCAAATTCTCAAGTTGCAAACACATACATCTCTTTTGAAAACTGTTGTGTATACAATAATTAATCTGTTGTGAAATATTCCTTTTATTTCAGATGTTCTTAAAAGGACTGCTTGACTAGACATTGCAAAGGGTTAGACGTTTGCCATCGCAGTATTGAACCAATCAAAATTTGTGCTGCAGATGGCCCAATCAGAAGTCAATATGAATGAGGTTGAAATCATCATGTTTCATTATCTTCAAATGGAAGGAGCAGTAGAATAAATTACTTAATACTTTCTTTTCAACACAGCGATAAACGGTTTTAAGAAGCTAACCCTATGAATGAGGTTGGAATCATCATGTTTCATTATCTTTAAATGGAAGGAGCAGTAGAATAAATGACTTAATACTTTCTTTTCAACACAGCGATAAATGGTTTTAAGAAGCTAACCCTAACCGCGGGACCCTAACCATGGGGAACCTAAGTGCGGGGACCCTAACCATGAAAGCCCTAACCCTGCAAAACCCTAACCATGCAAAACCCTAACCCTGCAAAACCCTAAAACATCATGATCAACATCATGATCAACATCATGATCAACATCATGATCAACATCATGATCAACATCATGATCAACATCATGATCAACATCATGATCAACATCATGATCAACATCATGATCAACATCATGATCAACATCATGATCAACATCATGATCAACATCATGATCAACATCATGATCAACATCATGATCAACATCATGATCAACATCATGATCAACATCATGATCAACATCATGATCAACATCATGATCAACATCATGATCAACATCATGATCAACATCATGATCAACATCATCATCAACATCATCATCAACATCATCATCAACATCATCATCAACATCATCATCAACATCATCATCAACATCATCATCAACATCATGATCAACATCATCATCAACATCATGATCAACATCATCATCAACATCATGATCAACATCATCATCAACATCATCATCAACATCATCATCAACATCATCATCAACATCATCATCAACATCATCATCAACATCATCATCAACATCATCATCAACATCATCATCAACATCATCATGATTCTTTAATGGCAGCGATGCAGTTGAATGAAGTAGGGAATAGTTTGTTTGAAAATAACTAAGGAAAACACACAACAAGTATGTAATTCTTCATCTTGTTGAATTGAATACAAAAGTAAAATGTCCCAGAAAATTGTTCTCAAGTTGCAAACACATACATCTCTTTCCAAAAACTGCTGTGTATACAATAATTATTCTGTTGTGTAAACAATAACTAATCTGTTGTGAAATATTCCTTCCATTTCAGATGATCGTATAAGGACTGCTTGACCAGACATTGCCGCCGCCCAGACATTGCCGCCGCCCAGACATTGCCGCCGCCCACACATTGCCGTTGCCCAGACATTGCCGCCGCCCAGACGTTGCCGTTGCCCACACATTGCCGCCGCCCAGACGTTGCCGCCGCCCAGACGTTGCCGCCGCCCGCCGCCCACGTTGCCGCCGCCCACACATTGCCGCCGCCCAGACGTTGCCGTTGCCCAGACATTGCCGCCGCCCAGACGTTGCCGTTGCCCAGACGTTGCCGCCGCCCAGACATTGCCGTTGCCCAGACATTGCCGTTGCCCAGACATTGCCGTTGCCCAGACATTGCCGTTGCCCAGACATTGCCGCCGCCCAGACATTGCCACCGCCCACACATTGCCGCCGCCCAGACGTTGCCGCCGCCCAGCATTGTTGCCGCCCAGACGTTGCCGCCGCCCAGACATTGCCGTCGCCCAGACATTGCCGCCGGCCAGACATTGCCGCCGCCCAGACGTTGCCGTTGCCCAGACATTGCCGTTGCCCACACATTGCCGCCGCCCAGACGTTGCCGCCGCCCAGACATTGCTGCTGCCCAGACACTGCCGCCGCCCAGACATTGCCGCCGCCCACACATTGCCGCCGCCCAGACGCCCATGCCGCCGCCCAGACATTGCCGCCGCCCAGACATTGCCGCCGCCCAGACATTGCCGCCGCCCAGACATTGCCGCCGCCCAGACATTGCCGCCGCCCAGACATTGCCGCCGCCCAGACATTGCCGCCGCCCAGACATTGCCGCCGCCCAGACATTGCCGCCGCCCAGACATTGCCGCCGCCCAGACGTTGCCGCCGCCCAGACATTGCCGCCGCCCAGACATTGCCGCCGCCCAGACATTGCCGCCGCCCAGCCCGCCCAGACATTGCCGCCGCCCAGACGTTGCCGCCGCCCAGACATTGCCGCCGCCCAGACGTTGCCGCCGCCCAGACATTGCCGCCGCCCAGACGTTGCCGCCGCCCAGACGTTGCCGCCCCCGCCGCCCAGACATTGCCGCCGCCCAGACGTTGCCGCCGCCCAGACATTGCCGCCGCCCAGACGTTGCCGCCGCCCAGACATTGCCGCCGCCCAGACATTGCCGCCGCCCAGACATTGCCGCCGCCCAGACATTGCCGCCGCCCAGACATTGCCGCCGCCCAGACATTGCCGCCGCCCAGACATTGCCGCCGCCCAGACATTGCCGCCGCCCAGACGTTGCCGCCGCCCAGACATTGCCGCCGCCCAGACGTTGCCGCCGCCCAGACATTGCCGCCGCCCAGACATTGCCGCCGCCCAGACATTGCCGCCGCCCAGACATTGCCGCCCAGACGTTGCCGCCGCCCAGACATTGCCGCCGCCCAGACATTGCCGCCGCCCAGACATTGCCGCCGCCCAGACGTTGCCGCCGCCCAGACATTGCCGCCGCCCAGACATTGCCGCCGCCCAGACATTGCCGCCGCCCAGACATTGCCGCCGCCCAGACGTTGCCGCCGCCCAGACATTGCCGCCGCCCAGACATTGCCGCCGCCCAGACGTTGCCGCCGCCCAGACATTGCCGCCGCCCAGACCGCCGCCGCCGCCGCCCAGACATTGCCGCCGCCCAGACATTGCCGCCGCCCAGACGTTGCCGCCGCCCAGACATTGCCGCCGCCCAGACATTGCCGCCGCCCAGACATTGCCGCCGCCCAGACATGCCGCCGCCCAGACATTGCCGCCGCCCAGACATTGCCGCCGCCCAGACATTGCCGCCGCCCAGACATTGCCGCCGCCCAGACATTGCCGCCGCCCAGACATTGCCGCCGCCCAGACGTTGCCGCCGCCCAGACATTGCCGCCGCCCAGACATTGCCGCCGCCCAGACAGACATTGCCGCCGCCCAGACATTGCCGCCGCCCAGACATTGCCGCCGCCCAGACGTTGCCGCCGCCCAGACATTGCCGCTGCCCAGACACTTGCCGCCGCCCAGACATTGCCGTTGCCCAGACATTGCCGCCCCAGACATTGCCGCCGCCCAGACATTGCCGCCGCCCAGACGTTGCCGCCGCCCACACGCCGCCGCCGCCCGCCGCCCAGACATTGCCGCCGCCCAGACATTGCCGCCGCCCAGACGTTGCCGCCGCCCAGACATTGCCGCCGCCCAGACGTTGCCGCCGCCCAGACGTTGCCGCCGCCCAGACATTGCCGCCGCCCAGACATTGCCGCCGCCCAGACATTGCCGCCGCCCAGACATTGCCGCCGCCCAGACATTGCCGCCGCCCAGACATTGCCGCCGCCCAGACATTGCCGCCGCCCAGACATTGCCGCCGCCCAGACATTGCCGCCGCCCAGACATTGCCGCCGCCCAGACATTGCCGCCGCCCAGACGTTGCCGCCGCCCAGACATTGCCGCCGCCCAGACGTTGCCGCCGCCCAGCCCGCCGCCCAGACATTGCCGCCGCCCAGACATTGCCGCCGCCCAGACATTGCCGCCGCCCAGACGTTGCCGCCGCCCAGACATTGCCGCCGCCCAGACATTTGCCGCCGCCCAGACATTGCCGCCGCCCAGACATTGCCGCCGCCCAGACATTGCCGCCGCCCAGACGTTGCCGCCGCCCAGACATTGCCGCCGCCCAGACATTGCCGCCGCCCAGACGTTGCCGCCGCCCAGACGTTGCCGCCGCCCAGACATTGCCGCCGCCCAGACATTGCCGCCGCCCAGACATTGCCGCCGCCCAGACGTTGCCGCCGCCCAGACATTGCCGCCGCCCAGACGTTGCCCGCCCAGACGTTGCCGCCGCCCAGACGTTGCCGCCGCCCAGACATTGCCGCCGCCCAGACATTGCCGCCGCCCAGACATTGCCGCCGCCCAGACGTTGCCGCCGCCCAGACATTGCCGCCGCCCAGACATTGCCGCCGCCCAGACATTGCCGCCGCCCAGACATTGCCGCCGCCCAGACATTGCCGCCGCCCAGACATTGCCGCCGCCCAGACGTTGCCGCCGCCCAGACATTGCCGCCGCCCAGACATTGCCGCCGCCCCGCCCAGACATTGCCGCCGCCCAGACATTGCCGCCGCCCAGCCGCCGCCCAGACACACATTGCCGCCGCCCAGACATTGCCGCCGCCCAGACGTTGCCGCCGCCCAGACATTGCCGCCGCCCAGACATTTGCCGCCGCCCAGACATTGCCGCCGCCCAGACATTGCCGCCGCCCAGACATTGCCGCCCCCGCCCAGACATTGCCGCCGCCCAGACATTGCCGCCGCCCAGACACATTGCCGCCGCCCAGACGTTGCCGCCGCCCAGACATTGCCGCCGCCCAGACGTTGCCGCCGCCCAGACATTGCCGCCGCCCAGACGTTGCCGCCCGCCCAGACGTTGCCGCCGCCCAGACATTGCCGCCGCCCAGACATTGCCGCCGCCCAGACATTGCCGCCGCCCAGACATTGCCGCCGCCCAGACATTGCCGCCGCCCAGACATTGCCGCCGCCCAGACGTTGCCGCCGCCCAGACCGCCGCCCATTGCCGCCGCCCAGACGTTGCCGCCGCCCAGACATTGCCGCCGCCCAGACATTGCCGTTGCCGCCCAGACGTTGCCGCCGCCCAGACATTGCCGCCGCCCAGACATTGCCGTTGCCCAGACATTGCCGCCGCCCAGACGTTGCCGTTGCCCAGACATTGCCGCCGCCCAGACATTGCCGCCGCCCAGACATTGCCGCCGCCCAGACGTTGCCGCCGCCCAGCATTGCGCCGCCCAGACGTTGCCGCCGCCCAGACATTGCCGTTGCCCAGACATTGCCGCCGCCCAGACATTGCCGCCGCCCAGACGTTGCCGCCGCCCAGACATTGCCGCCGCCCAGACATTGCCGCCGCCCAGACGTTGCCGCCGCCCAGACATTGCCGCCGCCCAGACATTGCCGCCGCCCAGACATTGCCGCCGCCCAGACATTGCCGCCGCCCAGACATTGCCGCCGCCCAGACCGTTGCCGCCGCCCAGACGTTGCCGCCGCCCAGACATTGCCGCCGCCCAGACATTGCCGCCGCCCAGACACGTTGCCGCCGCCCAGACATTGCCGCCGCCCAGACATTGCCGCCGCCCAGACATTGCCGCCGCCCAGACGTTGCCGCCGCCCAGACATTGCCGCCGCCCAGACATTGCCGCCGCCCAGACGTTGCCGCCCAGCCCAGACATTGCCGCCGCCCAGACATTGCCGCCGTTGCCGTTGCCCAGACATTGCCGCCGCCCAGACGTTGCCGCCGCCCAGACGTTGCCGCCGCCCAGACACTGCCGCCGCCCAGACATTGCCGCCGCCCAGACATTGCCGCCGCCCAGACATTGCCGCCGCCCAGACCCGCCCGCCGCCCAGACCGCCCATTGCCGCCGCCCAGACATTGCCGCCGCCCAGACGTTGCCGCCGCCCAGACATTGCCGCCGCCCAGACATTGCCGCCGACATTGCCGCCGCCCAGACATTGCCGCCGCCCAGACATTGCCGCCGCCCAGACGTTGCCGCCGCCCAGCCCGTTGACGTTGCCGCCGCCCAGACATTGCCGCCGCCCAGACATTGCCGCCGCCCAGACATTGCCGCCGCCCAGACCGTTGCCGCCGCCCAGAC